>ML779190.1:229004-246131 GCA_009831015.1 Picea engelmannii
CCAATCAACCAAGGGTAAAGGAGGGTTTGCAAGGTGGCATTACTCATTCCTTCATATCACATGGTGAACCTATTACTTTATCATCACTGCATATGGGACTTAGCCCTCTTGTGGTTATGTCCTTCTTCAAGGAAGGTCATGTAGGGTTTATTGGCTGAAATTGTGAGGTACACTTGTTTTGGAGGCTAAATTTTGCAACTTGGATCATTTTCTTGGTGAAGTTACTTGACAATCTAGGGTTTTATTTCTTGATTATTCTTGGTGAAGTAAGTAAATCTGCAATTGTCATTTCATTTTGAATGGTTATGGTATATTTGCTTATTCATTTTAAGATTATGAAATTGCTCGCTTGACAAACCCTAGGAGTAAAGTACTTAAGTTGCTACTTCTTTGCTCTTCGTATGCTAAACATTACTAAAGTGATTTGACCTAGACAAGCTTCTAAAGCCCTAAAGTGCTAGCACTTTAAAAGCTATTGTCTAGTTGTTGTTGCTCTTGATATCTTAAATTAAAAATAGTCTTAAGGAGGAGGAAGGCGCTAGGGCCTAGAAGTGCCTACTCTCTAGCTCACCTCCCTAAAATTTGGTTCTTAGAGGACTTAAGGTGCTACTCCTCAAAGATCCACTTCATCTTCTTAGACAAATATAATCATTATTGTTTCTCCAAGTAGTTTGTGCTGAAACTCAAACTTTTGACTCCATAACCCATAAAGGCACGAGTCTCATCTCTCTTTGATTGGTTGATCAAACAAACATTTGAACCTTAAACTCTCAAGCTTTTACTAACTAAAACTAACACTAACCTAGCCTAGAACTACTAACTTTTAACTTGCTGATGTTATAATCACTGCTACAGCCATCTCAAAGCAACAAATTTTCTGCATAATCTACATTGAATGCTAGTTAAACACTTCTAAAGTTGCTTATGACATTTGATTATCATTCTGCCTAGTAAATGCTATCTTTTCATTGTCTTTTCAAGCAATTTTGAGGCATATTTCTTGCAATTGTTACAAAATACTTTTTGTTATTGTAAACTTTCATTTTGTTGCAATTTTATACCAGCTAGCATATATTTCACCGGTTTATTGTCTTATTGAAGCACTAATATCATTTTGTACTTAAAACTGCTATATGTTTGCTTGTTGTCTTGTTCCGGGCAGGTACACTTCATGCATTACATTTGCTTCATCTCTTAAGACATAAACTCAACAAGACCTTTTGACTTGAGTGACCAATGAGAGGGGGGTTATCTTTGCATCCTTGCTTTAGTTTCACCAGCCCTTTAGGTCACTAGGGATGGCTCCCTTGGGGTAGTCTTACCCTACTCCTAAACAGAAATGGGTTTCCTATTAAGGTGACAGTGATAGGTCACCCCCTTGTTACGCCAATCTTGTTTCACTTGCCTTGGGCTTTGGGCAAGTAGAGATTGTGCGATATTATTTTTGGCGCCGTTACTGGGGAACACCGAGTCAATATTCATCATCGACACTTTTTCGGTAAGCCTTTCCCTCAAAGCCTTCATCTTACAAAGCTTACTTGGCAACTCCACTGAGGGTGATTCCCTCACTCCCTTAGATAATACTTAAGAGGTCATCTGGCGACTCCACTGACCTTTTCCAAGGTGCCACCTTACTCTCAACTTTGTGATATTTCCAAGATATGGGATCATGGTGCCTTGGGAGCAAGTGTATCCATCTATTGATTTTGAAAGTTTTCAAGGATAACCACAATATTTTGATATAAAATGGTTAAAAAACTATCCAAGATTTAAAGGCCTCCCAATCACTCACATTGTAGAATTCTTGAAGTATATAAGTGAAATAGAATTTGAAGGGGAGGACGTCCTGATAAAATTGTTCATAATTCCCTTGCCATCATTTGTACAAGAATAGATCAAGGGTTGTTGCGAAGAAAAGGGTATATCCTCTTTCGTAGATCTCGTCAGTAAGTTTCTTGAGTTTGCAAAACCACAGTGCGAAACTTATGAGGATGCCCTTCAAAATCTCGAAATAACCCTAAAGGATGAAGGATTCACCACTGAGATTGTAGAAGATCTTAGGGGTGCATACCATGATCAATGCCAAGAACCCTTCGATACAGAAGAAGAGATTTATGAAGGAGGATACCAATCCCATGAGGAAGAGCAAGTATTTACTCATGATTCTACTGAAGATAACGAGGACCTGGTTGAAGAGCGAAAGCCAGAATATATCAAACATGATGATGAAGTGTTAATGTGTACTCCTCCCTTTGATGAAGCCATCCATAATCATATCTCTCTTGCACAAGAATAAGAGAATGAGGTTAATCATTGTCCTTTTCAGATTTTTGATGATACCCTATTCTATGATTCGGAAGGTGAAGAAGTAAGGGAATCCTTCGACGAGCTAAGCCCTCCATATTGTGATAAAGGTGAAAATGTGATTAAAAAGGCGAGTCATGAGGATGAGGTACTGATGTTTGCTCTTCCATTTGATAAAGTCATCCAAGCCTTTGACGCTCCTGCACAGGAAGAAGTCAATACGGTAAGTTGTTTCCCTTTCCAAGACTTTGATGATGCTTTATTTTGTGATTTGGAAAGTGAAGAAGTGTTAGAGGAGCCCTTGGATGTACTAAACCCTTCATGTTATGATAAGGGTAATGGCATGGTTGATAATATTGATGAGATCATACATGTTGGGAGACGCAAATGGGATGTGGTTGGTTCTAATAAAGATCCCATTTATGATATGTAAGGACATCTCCAAATGTTGCCTTTACAACTATCATATGAGGTTACTAATAATTCTGACATGTGGCAACAAGGAGATGGTATGGTTACAAATATTTTCCAAACACCCAAGGATGACCTACTGCAATGTTCTCATGACGATTTTCTATCATACCTTGAGGATTTTGATGAGTATTCCTTTGACCACTTGGATTTAGTCTATGAAGAAGATTATCAACCACCGTTGTGCTCAGATCTTGATAAGGGTGAGGACGTTGCTTGCCTGAAGCAGGATACTTGTGACAAGTTTGTCCAGCTCTCTTCGATTACTTTACCTCGTTATGTCATTAAGGATACAGTTGGGGAGCATGTCTCTTGTACCAAGTTTTCTCTAAGGGAGAGCCTTCTTTTAGAATTCAAGGGTAGGTTGAATGCCTTAAGAAGAAGCTTATTATCTCAATCGTTCAACTCTCCCCTAAGAAGTTGCTAATCATCCTCTAGGTTCTTGCTAGTCCCTTCTCAGACCCTCAGGATGTGATGACGTCCAAGCTAGCCAACCTTCATACTCTTTGAGTCAGTCTTATGAGTCTTTGACTTTTCATGATCCCTTTTTGAGATGGATTGAGCACTTTCCTAGAAGTGTAACTTGGCATAATTTTGTCCCTCCCTCCCGCCTCCATGAGCTAGACTTTACGATTTCCTGTGATATGATACATGTTCTAACTCATGTTATTTTTGAGCTTAAATTGTCATTGTTTTGGTTTATGATGAAGCACAGAGGCAGGTGTTATGAGATATTGTTGGGATGGTTTCCCTGGTTATATGATTACACCTAGCATTCAACTAATAGTAGAGGTAGGTAGGCATTTGCATCCATTGTACATACCATTGTATATCATGTTAGCATAGTTGTAGTTGTATTTTATTGTCTTGTCGCACTTGTATATATGTATGCTCATGATTAGAATTTGTTTTATTTCATTTTTAATATCATGGACAAGGGGTGATATCACCACCCTAGATGTTACTAATATCATTTGTTGAGATTTAGCAGGAATAGGTCATACCAGAGATGTTGAGGTTATCATGCGCTCTATGATGAGCACATGTCCCCGAGTTGGAGCCAGATGTTATCCCTTAGCCTAGGGATAACTAAGGAGATTGTGTCTCAAGGCCCACAGGTTCTAGACATGGAGTGCCGAGAGTCGGATGGCCTAAGCATAGCCCTGGAGGGCCCCTCTTTTCTTCAAGTACAGTCCACATATCGCCAGCAGCAATGTCCATCACACTGGCCGGGTCCTGAAGTGGTAGTGGGTCTTGCTCCATGAGGTAATGAGTTCGGGTATCATGGTATGTATCACTTTGATATTTGAAGCACTTGAACATATTCTATTGAATCCTTCTTCTTTTCATGACGTTTGCTTGGAAATTATGCTCTTTGCCTTGTTTAAACCTGGGAGGATGACACGGTGACCTAGTAAGTTGATTTCCCTTTAGGATGTGTTGCTACTGGGTGGATCTTTGAAGAGTTATCATCCGTTCCTTCCATACTTACCACTTTCCATCTCCCCATATTTTGGGCATTGGTATAGGCTACACTAGGAAGGGTTGTACCTTACCTCGTGGGATGAAGGGGCTAAAGGCCTAGAGGGTAAAAGTAGCTGGCAAGAGTTAAAAGACATTTTGAAACCTTCGAGATGCTTCGCCCAGGGATCTCCGAGAAAGCAGTGAAAAGATTCTCCGTAAGAAAAGGGGACCCACAAGATAACATGAACACTCATGGTATTAGTTGATGGATAGGAGGTCTCATCATGAGCCGGCCTATTATGACCATGAACATGTAGCGGTATGACATTTACCACCTATCTGGTCCCCAAGCCAGGGTAGTGGATCTTGGTTGCATAGCCAAGAGAAAGGGGGTCTCATCACGAGCATACCTTCTCATTTCCGTGAAATGTTTTGTGGATGACACTGTCACCTCTGGTCACCAAGCCAGGACAATGGCCCTCAACTATTCCCTTGTAGCACAAAAGAAAATATCAAAAGAAAGAAAGCTAAGAAAGAATAAATGGCGATGAATGGGCTAGGAAACAATTGCATTCATGACGAGGTGCAACTCACCCTCCACAAAGGCGCCCACATGTAAGACTCTACATTTCCCTGTTATCACATGCACCCCATGCCCAAAGGTCTACCCCCTGCCACTTCATACACTTACATGACTTGGATTAGGCTTAAAGGGGATTAACCCAATAGGACATCCTAAGACCCTTCCCAAACCTAAATTTGGCAAGTTGTATAATGTCTTTGAGCATTTGCTTGGTTTAGGGGGGTTTGATGCACATGTTCGTGTGGTTTGATTATTGGATGTGATTTACTTGCTATGATACTCGTGACTCATGGACCTCTGGAGGGCGTACATATTTATTTTTGTAGGACCTTGTCTGACGGACAAGTATTCATGAGGAGATGACCAGTTCAGACCTCCATGATGGCTTGAAGCCCAGGGATGGATGTTGAGACCTCGGGCTTGGGGCATGACAGTGATGACCAACTTGAGTGATACAAGAAGAGGTCGTTTCCTTTGGAGGCACTCTGGCAGGCCTAGGGGGGGGGGATTCTGCCCTCCATGCACCAGGATGCTACCCTTTGGAGGCTAAGATGTCATCCTTCTAGTCCAGGACAACACGGTTCCTTGAAGATGATGGTAGCACGTGTGGACAAAGATTGAGGCCTTTGGAGGCCTAGCACCATGTTAGGTGCATCCATTGTTGGACACATAACCCCTTTGGGTTGCGTTACTTGTAATTATAATGTAAATATTAAGATTCGTAGGTGATAGGAACGGTCACCCGTTTGGGAAGACCATGCGTCATTCAATTATGTATATATGCACCTACTTAGCTAATGCAAATCATCAACGTGGAGTTATCTTTTCTGGTCCCTGGCCTGACAGTGGTATTAGAGCCACGCTAACTCCATGAATTACTCCCTGGGCGTTTTCTCTCCCTAAGCATACAGAAAATGCCTATGGCCAGCCTGCCCATTCTGGTGAGTTAAAGTTTGAATTATTCGCCTCTTGCAGTCTACTTAGATCCCTTAGATATCAGTCCTATCACAAAGTTTGGGGTTTTCTCACATACCGAAACCCTAACCCTAAAAACTATTCAAAACTACACTCCCCACGCCATCCACGCCTGGCATGCTTGAAACCTCCATTCGCCCTCTAATGGCTTGAGTCACTATCATTTTTGCTCGCTCGCCTCTCTCATTTTGCAGCCCGAAAACCATCCCTTCACATTCCTATAGTATTTTCGTTGCCCGTCAAATTGAACACTTAGCTCTATTCGCACCTGCGGGAGGAAGCCACTTGCAAATGGTTTTGGATCAGTGGTATCCATCTACACTCTAGCTATGCCCGACCTTGGCTCAAATCTCTGTCTTCACCAGTCTTCATACCGTATGTCTCTGCGATAATAACACAGTGGACCCTCTTGGTTAGGAGTGTACCCTTTGCATAGGAGATACAAAGTCGCCCACCTTTATTAAACTCATTTTCGGCCTGGAGTTCTCCCTCGATTCACTTTGGCACGAATACACAYCGAAGTCGCCCCTATGCGTGCTGAGCACGAGATCTGGAGTGGGCAGTGTATTTCTATAGCAATATCTCATTTTGCATGTCATTTTGTGTTTATTCCATTATCGCTGGTATTCTCTCATGCTACTATTGCTCTGTYAGGATCTACCTCCAATCGCTCAAGCTGGTTGGTAACTGCGTCTATTACGCACTTATATCTCTATTCTATGACCTGGTTGGTAGCTGTGTTCATTCTATAAACTGGTAAATGTTTTTGTTGAGGAAAACCACGACCTAGTATTTATTGCTGTTGAAGTTTAATTGAAATATATTTGGTATTCCTCCTTATTTCTATACAGACCATCTACATCCATGTTGGAATCAATTGATCCATGGCGCATCTAGGCAACGATACCTCTTTGGCAGCAAAGAACTTGAGCAGTCGGGTTTAGGGTTAGATTATGTGTAGAAAGTTATATCGCTAGCTGGTATGCTCATGCATTATATCACTAGTTGGTATACTTGTTCATTATATTGATAGCCAGTATATTCATTCATTATATCCTTATTGTTGCTTGTTCAATAAAGCTTAGCGCTGGTATATTCATTCACGATATCCATATCGCTCCTTGTTCAATAAAACTTGGATAGTCAAATTGCCTCATTCTTCATTTTGTTGCAATTTCCCTTCAGTTACATTAGTACTAATAACCTCTCGTTCAGTGGGAGCCATATCGGTCCCTTCCTTTGTAAGGGTCCGAGTGTACCTTGATTAAACTTGAGTGAGCAGTCCTTCATTCCAATTGTTGCTTGGTGCAGTAGCAAGAAATTTTTTACTAGACTTTATTTGCTAACGTGTTCGTGATAGTAAAAGACAATGCATTCTCTTGCATATGCCTTTGGACAACATAGAGGCAATAAGAGAAAACACAGAAAGAAGAAGCTCAGGGGCATAGGGGGTTGGCATAATCCCCGAGAAAAAATTGACCTTCATTGTACTTGTTGCAGAATGAATGGGTCACATAAAGCCTCCAACTACAAAGTTCCATGGCAGAAGATCAAAGAAGACAGAGAGAGAACTTCAGACCCGACGAAAGGTAAAGCACTTGTACATTATGTTGTTACCTATTGCAATATAGGAGTAACTAAAGACCTCTTCAATACTTCATTTGCTTCTTGGGGAGATGCATGGCTTCTTGACATAGGCGTGACCTCTCACATAACATTTCGATGAGATTTCTTTGAAGACTTTGATGACAATGTAGATGGCGTAGTGTACTTTGCAGATAGATCAAGTCTCAAACCTTCGGGAATGGGCACCTTCAGGCTTAAGTTGCCTGGACTCTCGGATTTTCTTCTGGACAATGTGCTATATCTTCCAGAGCTGCAAAGAAACTTGGCGTCCCTTGTGCACATCAGACATCAAGGCCGCTTTGTTCATATGATTGATGGCAAAGTTGAGATAAGGAAGGATTTCGATAACATGCTTGTTATGACCGGAATAGAAGATGGAAGACTATTGAAGCTGAATGGGACATCTGCCCATACACACATTGCTGCATACCTCTCTCCTCATGACTCAGGTATAATTCCATCTAGTCTTTTGTGGCATGCTAGATTTGGCCGTATTAATTATGACAGTCTTTGTTTATTAAGAAAGAATGGTGTTTCTGATCTGCCCACCATTCCTAGAAAATTGAAACAATGTGATGCTTGTATTCTTGGAAAGCATAGCAAACAACCTTTCCATGATTCGGCTTCCAGAGCATGTAGAAAACTTGAACTGATTCATTTTGATTTGTGCATCGTGCTCCTTCTGCAAATGGAAACAAATATATCATGACATTTATTGATGATTACACTAGAATGTGTTGGATGTATTTGCTGAAAGATGAGTCACAAGCTTTTGAAACATTTAAAAATTTTCATGTATGGATTCAAAATGAAGCTCAGTCTCGTATTGGATCTCTTTGCACTGATAATGGAAGAGAATATACATCTATTGAATTTGAAAGTTACCTTTACCAACATGGGATCAAACATCAAACAACAATTCCATACAATCCTCAACAAAATGGTGTAGCTGAATGATTGAACAAAACACTCCTAAATATGGTTTGTTCCATGATGTTTTTCAAGAATGTTAAATTGATGTTTTGGGCTGATGCAGTTCTATGTGCAGTTTATGTCAAAAACAGGTGTCCATCTCATGCTCTTAAAAACAAGACTCCATATGAAATGTGGTACGAGCACATTCCTTCGGTGAGGCATCTCAGGGTCTTTTGTTCCATCTACTATGTCTTGATTTCTAAGGAACAAAGAAGCAAGCTTGATGCGAGGAGTCGAAAGTGCATCTTCTTGGGGTACTCAAATACCACCAAGGGGTATCGTCTTTACGATGAGACAAACAAGAAGTTCATCATTTCCAGAGATGCGATCTTTCTTGAATCCACCAAGAAAGAAGAAGTTGTTGAGAGATAGCTTGACCATTTGGATAGATTCACTTGTGTAAAGACATACCATGAATTTGATGATGAGATTCAACATCCTGAAGGGGGGATCCCTATCTTGGGTCAATCTCTGGAATCTCCTTTTGCAGAACCATCTTCCCCACATGAAGTAGTTCCTGCCACTTCATCAGAACTTGAAGATCACTTAGATGATGTGATCAAGAAGATTGAAAAGTTGAGGCTTGATGAGAACTCAACACCATCTCAATCAGATGAGCAACCAGGATCAGCTTAGAAAGGTCCACCAAAATGGCTCACAAAAACACTTGAAAGTGTTCATCCTGATGAGATCAGAAAGATAGAAACTAGATTGTCCTCAAAACAATGGAGGTAATGTAGATAATTCAAACTCAGGTGATGTAGAAGATATGGATGTTTCATATGATTGTGAGTTGAATTTATCTACTAACCTTGAATCGACTTCCTTTAAAGAAGCCACTTCTCATGATGAATGGGAATATGATGCTCTCATCAAGAATGGGACATGGAAGTTGGTAGACCCTCCATATGGAACCAAACCGATTGGCTGCAAGTGAGTATTCAAGAACAAGTACAGATCAAATGGCTCTCTTGACAAGCACAAAGCAAGGCTCGTGGCAAAAGGATTTGCACAAAAAGAAGGTGTTGATTATGAGGAGATCTTTTCCCCCATAGCAAAATGGGCAACCATCCGCACTCTATTTTCCATGGCAGCACAAAATGGATGGAAAATTCATCAAATGGATGTGAAGACTGCTTTCTTGAATGGAGACTTGAAAGAGAATGTGTTCATGTCTCAACCATAAGGCTTTGTTGTGAAGGGACAAGAACATAAGGTATGCAAGCTCATCAAATCCTTGTATGGCTTGAAACAAGCACCACGAGCATGGTATGAAAAGTTAACTGAGCATCTTCTGAAATTGAATTTCAAGCATTTCAATCTTGACGATACCACTTTATTTGTCAAGAAAGTTGGAAAAACAATTGTATATCTTGTAGTATATGTAGATGATCTGTTCATAACAAGGAACAATGAGAACTATATTGCATCCATAAAGAAAAAATTGAAGAAAGGCTTCGAGATGACAGATTTGGGACATCTTCTCTACTATTTGGGCATTGAAGTGATACAAAATCCAAAGTACATATTCATCTCCCAGAAGAAGTACATTGGAGAACTTTTGAACAAGTTTGGCAGGGTTGAATGCAATCCTGTTTCCACTCCAATGGAACATAATTTGAAACTCACATCGAAAGAAGAGAATGAATTTGAGGATGCAACCAAGTATAGATAGCTTGTGGGAAGTTTTATCTATCTTACTACCACCAGACCAAACATTTCATTTGTTGTTGGCATTCTTTCTAGGTTCATGCAAAAGCCTTGTGAAGGACATTGGTCTGTTGCAAAGAGAGTTCTAAAATACTTGAAAGGAACTCAAGATTTTGGACTCAAGTACTCTAAGGTAGATGACTTCAACCTGATCGATTATTTTGATTCAGACTTTAACGGGGATAAGGAAAATGGAGTGTCAACTTCAGGTTATCTCATGAGTCTTAGATCAACAACTGTCTCCTGGAGATCACGCAAACAATCAGTTCCAACAGATTCCACAACAGAGGCAAAATATGTGGCAGCTGTAGAAGCGACGAAGGAGATTTTGTGGCTCAGGAAAATACTTGAAGATTTGCAGGAGAAACAAGTAAACTCTACTCCTCTTCTAGTTGATAATACTTCTGCAATCAAGTTGGCCAAGAATCCCATATTCCTTGATCGAACCAAGCACATCAACACAAAGTATCACTTGATTCGATATCATGTTTTGGCCAAGACTATTCACTTAAGACATTGTTCCACAAATGAGCAAATTGCAGACATCTTCACCAAAGCACTTGGAAGAGAAAAATTTGAGAAGTTCAGAATGATGCGTGGACTCACACACACCTCCTTAATCTACATTTTTCCAACCCCCTTAATGGCGCTACATTTTTCCAACCCCTTAATCTGCCTTTTTATTGTCCTTTTATCATATTTGCAAGTCCCCTTTATAATGTTTCAAGCTATAACATCACTGCTTTGGGACTGGGGCGAACGCGGAAAGGGTAGAGCTCAAGTATGGACTGGATTTTGAGAGTTAGTAGCTATTATCTCTTTCTTTCTTTATTATTCTTTTGGTAGCAACTGCAATCAACCTCTGGGCCTTTAGCCCCTCTTCTCATGAGAGAACGAACCATGACCCATTATCGAAGTTTAGTACAATGTGTCAGGTTCCAGGATGGTAAGTGTTAAGTATGGCGGGGAAACCGAACGTTACCCTTGTGAGGGCCCCCCAGTAGTACCCCTTTTCCTTGGAGGTGACAACACAAGACTAGGGTACAAATGTTGGCCACCAAGGTGAAACAAGGAAACAAACATAACTTCTTGAGCTAAAGATCCATTATCCAACTTCAACCAATGATCCTCATTCACATGCTTGGTATATTAAGCACAACACTCTATATGAAAGAAGGACTAATGTACCTCACGGTGATGCTGGCTTACCATCTCCCAAAGACTGTGTTGACTGGATGCGATGAGCTTGGCTGATCCAAAATATAAGAGGCAATCTGAGGGGGGCTGCTGGGCTGCCATGGGTGGACATGCTGATCATCATCATCAACGGGATCACTGTCTTCATTGTGGGCCATGAGACGTGATCTCCTCCAGTTACCCTAGGCATGGGGGGGTAACAAACCCAAGAATTTACTTTTATACTCATTAGGTTAATGTAATCCCCCTTTGAATAGAGGTAGGTTCTGGGCCTAGACTTCTGTGGAGCTGAACTATCTGCCAATTTCATTTACCTAGACCAACTATTCAGTGAGTTTGGTTCCATGCAGGTTACACTGCTTGTTCTTCTCACTTGGAGGATCCTTGCAATTCTCCTCAGGTCTTCTAAAGTTGAAAATTGGCTTTTCTCCTCAATTAAAGTGGTTTCTCTTCATCTTTTATGTTGTTACAATGATCTGTCAATTTAACTAGGTGAAGACATGTTTTTTTGGGTCACTATAAGCTGTTATGTAGTAGGAAGTTCATCATTATAGATAAATCATGATATCTCAACATCTTCACTATGGTGCCTAATGCGGTTTCTGTTTGAAAGCATGCAATGACTACAGATACTGAAATTTTGTGCAGAGATGCTGATTTTCCTTCGACTGTAATGGTTGTGGTACAGCTTGAGTGGGCCTCATGGTTAAGAATATGTGTTTCCTCCTAAGAGGTTACAAGTTCAAGTCCAGAGGGGGCAGATTATGTACACCTCTATAGACTTTAGCAGTCAAATCGCTGCGTGGAGGGGTCCCTTGTCCCACAAACAAGGGGGTCTCATACACCAATTTGGTGTCTGGCTTGGCTGTGACCTTAAAATTAGATTATTATTATTATTATTGTTATATTGAAATTTTGTGCATAGACACTGATTGTCCTTAGTTGATGACCATACCTAGTTGAATTTATAGTTGTTGACAGTAAAGGGCTAGGAGACACATGAAAGCATTATGAATATGGGGATTGGCTGGAGTGTACTCTCCTTGGAGACACCAACTATGAGGCGTGGGCCTTTCCTACGATCCTAATGATGTTGGTCCTAGGCTGTGTGTTTAAACCCTGAGGCTCACCATCTCAAGAGTCTAAAGTAAATTAGACTTTGCTTCAGAGCTATATACACATCTGTGTAGGTTCTCAACATCCCCAATTCATATCATTGGCAGTATTCAATTATCTTTATACTTGGCTACACTGAAATATGAGATGTAAAGCATATCATTCAATTATCTTTATACTTGGCTACACTGAAATATGAGATGTAAAGCATATCATTTACTTGTCTGTACTTGGAAAAATATCCAGTATCTACATACTTATCTTACCAAGTCTTTGATATGCCTATATAGTTTAGGCAGTAGATGCTTTAGTACTCTCTGCTGATGCATTGTCATATGGGATTTTACCTCCACATAGTTTGCTTTTGTCACCTGCAAATGTAAAAGTCATTTCTTTCTTTCTTTTCTTTCTCTAGATTGTACCATCTGCATAGTGATGAACATGGAAAGCTTTTGCATTGCTTTATCTCAGATTTATTGACAAAAGTTTTGGTATCTTTTCATGGTTGTTATTAACTTATTTTTCATTGTGCAGACTTCAGAAAACTGTATATGACAAGAAGCATGGTGTGGACCTCATTTGCTTTACACATCACCCAAGCTCTGTTATATTTTCCTCTAGAAATAATTCAGATGGTACATATGCTTTTTCCTGATTGTTATATTAATCACCTGCTTTTAAATCACGTTTTTGGTAGTTTGGACCCCGATAATCTGAAATATTTTTACTATCTTTTCAGAATCGTTGCAATATCTATCTTTGTATGACAATCGAATCCTACGATATTTCAAAGGACATCAAAGCAGGTACAAATTCAAAATATGCCTCTCAGTATTTCGACTGCCTACAAGTGGCAGGTTCAAAAAAGGTAGTTTTGGTATGTTGGTTGATATTATTGACAGTTGTTTGTTTCTTTTCTTACATTGTAGTTGATATGTCTTGTCCCTGAAATTTTTATTGTTCCCATCTTCTTTTAGGGTGACATCACTCTGCATGTCCCCTACAAATGATAGCTTTATGTCAGGATCAATGGACCACACTGTGCGGCTATGGGACCTTCGTGTGAATGCATGCCAGGTTAGATTACAGTTATTGGTTAGAAAATTTATGCATATCAAGAATCTTTCAGGAACAGAACCTTGATAGCTACTTTAGTCTTGTTATAGACCATGATATAGATGCATATTAGTGAAAAAGAATTGAAGTTGTCAATTTAGCTTATAAGGATTTTTGAAGTTCATCAATACAGCTTGTTTGTAGGGATTGCTGCGACTACGTGGGAAGCCAACTGTGGCATATGATCAACAAGGACTTGTTTTTGCTGTGGCCATGGAAGGAGGGGCTATTAAGTTGTTTGATTCTCGTTCTTATGATAAGGTTCTAGGTTTAGAAATTAAGTTTCTAAATTTTGATCTTCTCAGAATTTGTCAAGAAGCTGAATTATCTGGGTTGTCTCTGACTCAATTTTCAGGGGCCTTTTGATACTTTCTTAGTTGGTGGAGATACTGCAGAGGTATCTGATATTAAATTCAGCAATGATGGCAAGCAAATGCTTTTATGCACAACGAATAACCATATTTATGTTCTGGATGCATACGGTGGAGAAAAGGTAGGCCTACTTATTGTTTTCTAGCTGCGCATCTAAATATTTTTCCTTGGGTTTGGTACTCTAGTTCTTGTATAAGAAATTTCTACAGGAAGTGACAGTTGAAGGTTTACATATAAGAGTGAGAAGGAAAGCCGTGTAGTAGTAGAGTTTTTATCTTTTGTTTTTGTTGAAGATAAGATAATATAATTTTATTAATGCCTACATTGTACACATGACCGAAATAGGTCAATGGGACTAAAGACTACAACAAACCACAATTTTGATGTGGCAGTGGCAAGGCAACTTCTAAGTGCCAAAAGAAATACAAATGAAAATAAAAGTAAACGTAGTGAGTAGAAAGCAGTAAACCAATAGTGTAAACCCTAGCAAGAACTATATATAAGTGTATCATTATGCAAAAGGAGAAAAGAAGGGAACTCCTCCTCACTAGAGATAGATATAGAGGTGGAAGAGGAGCTACTTCTATCATCATCAATCACTGTGAATGTACCTGTTATTGCACAATCTGTACTTGCCCAAAGCCCAAGGCAAGTAAGGGAGATTGGCGTAACAAACAGGATATCCTATCACTGTCGCCTTAATAGGAAATCCCCACTTTCTAGGGATAGGCAAGGTCTACCCCAGGGGAGGCGTCCCCGGTAACCTAAAGGGTTGGAAAATTAGGGTTATGTTCAAGATATATTCCCCCCTCTCACTGGTTACCAAAGTCACTAAATCCGTGTCTAAAAAATGACGTTAATGAAGTGCTTGATGTACCTGCCCGGAACAAGACAATATAGCATGCATATACAGTAATTCCAAGTACAAATATGATAATAATACCTCAGTAGACAATGGACAGTGACAATAAATGCTAGCTGATATAAAATTGCAGCAGTTAATAAGTTTACAACAACAATTGATAAAATGTAACAGTTGCAACAAATACTCAGAAAAGCTTGAAAAGACAATGAAAAGATAACATTGACTAAGTAGAATGATAATAACTTGTCATAAGCAATTTCTAAAATGATTAGCTGGCAATTAATCTCGAGTATGCAGAAAATTTGCTGCAATTAAATTACCCAAACATCCAATAATTAAATTACCCAAGCATGTGCATCAAACCCCCCTTAACCCAGACAAATGCTCAAAGACGTTATGCAATTTGACAAGTTAGGTTTGGAGAAGGTCTCAGGTTGTCCTATTGGGCTAACCTCTCTTAAGTTTGGGGTGTTTCCCAGGAGGGATCTAGTCCAGATCATGTGAGTGTATGGGGTGCTATGGGGTAAGTGTTTGGGCATAGGGTGCATATGATAACAGGGAAATGTAAAATCTTACCTGTGGGTGCCTTTGTAGAGGGCGAGCTGCACCTTGTCATAAATGCTATTGTTTCCTAGCCCATTCATTGCCTTTTACTCTTAGCTTTATTTCTATTAATCTTTTTCTTTTGTGCTTCAAGGGAATAGTTGAGGGCCACTGTCCTGGCTTGATGACCAGAGGTGACAACGTTATCCACAAACATTTCATGGAGATGAGAAGGCCGGCTCGTGATGAGACCCCCTTTCTCTTGGCTATGCCACCAAGAGTCACTACCCTGGTTTGGTGACCAGATAGGTGGTAGTGTCATACCGCTACATGCCCATGGTCATAATAGGCCGACTCGTGATGAGACCTCCTATCCATCAACTAGCACCTTGAGTGTTTATGTATCTTATGGGTCCCCTTTTCTTACTGAGAAGCTTTTCACTGCTTTCCCAGGGATCCCTGGGCGAAGCATCTCAAAGGTTTCGATATTGGCTTTTAACTCTTGCCAGCTGCTTTTGTTCTCTGGGCCTTTAGCCCCTTCTTCCCACGAGGTAAGGTACAACCCTTCCTAGTGTAGCCAATCCCAATGCCCAAACAAAGGTAGGGGAGATGAGAGGGATAAAGATGGAAAGTGGTAAGTATGGAGGGAATGAACGATGACCTTTCATAGACCCACCCAGTGGCAACCCATCCTAAAGGGATATCAACTTACTAGGGCACCATGTCACCCTTCCAGGTATGAACGAGGCAAAGAGCATAATTTCGAAGCAAACATCATGAAATGGAGAAGGATTCAATGCAACATATTCAAGTGCTTCAAAAATCAGAGTGATACATACCATGATACCTAGACTCATTACCTCATGGTGCAAGACTTACTGCTACTTCAGGACTAGGCTGGTGGATGGATACTGCTGCTGCTGATAAATGGACTGCACTGAAGAAAAGAGGGGCCCTCCGGGGCCATGCTTAAGTTGTCTGGCTCTCGGTACTCCATGTCTAGGACCTGTGGGCCTCGAGATGTGATCTCCTTAGTTATCCCTAGGCTAGGTGATAACATCTGGCTCCAACTAGGGGACATGTGCTCACCGTAGAGCGCATGAGAACCTCAACATCTCTGGTATGACCTATGCCTGCTAGATCTCAACAAAGGATATTAGTAATCCTTAGGGTGGTGATATCACCCCTTGTTCATATATGATATAATAAACATATAAAGAGCATCTCTAATCTAGCATATAATCATGAGCATACATATATACATAATGAAACAAAACAATATGAAAATGAAACTACAACTATGCTAACATGATATGCAGATGGTATATACAATGGATGCAAATGCCTACTTACCTCTACTTACCTGTTGGTTGAATGCTAGGTGTAGTCAAATAACCAGTGAAACCATCCTAGCAATATCTCATAATACCCAAGGCTGCGGGGGAGCGCCCCCCCCCCCTCGAACCCGCTCCCGAATCACGCTCCCAAGGGGAGCATTCAGGGAGTGCGCTCCCTGAATGCTCCCCTTCGGGAGCGTTTTTAGGGAGCGCGCTCCCTCATAAAAAACAACACTCCCTGGTTTTTTAGGGAGCGCCCAGGGAGCGTCCAGGGAGCGTTCGCTCCCTGGACGCTCCCTGAGCGCTCCCAAGGGAAAAAAACGCTCCCCGAAACGCTCCCTGAGCCCGCGCGCGTGAGGAAGAGGAAATTGGTCATTTTTTGTTTTTTTTTTGGTTTTTTTGGAGAAATGACTCATGGGAAAGGTAGCCTAGGGTTAGCTAAGACTACTAAACACTCTTTCACTCCCATTTCT
>ML779190.1:249628-279305 GCA_009831015.1 Picea engelmannii
TGCCTCTGTGCTTCATCATAAACCAAAACAATGACAAGTTAAGCACAAAAATAACATGAGTTAGAGAATGTATCATATCATTGGAAATCGTAAAGTCTAGCTCATGGAGGCGGGAGGGAGCGACAAAATTATGCCAAGTTACACTTCTAGGAAAGTGCGCAATCCATCTCAGAAAGGGATTGTGAAAAATCAAAGGCTCAAAAGACTGACTCAAAGAGTCTGAAGGTTGGCTACCTTGGATGTCATCACATCCTAAGGTCTGGGAAGGGACTAGCAATAATTTAGAGGATGATTGGAATTTTTTTAAGGGAAAGCTGAAAGACTGATATAACAAACTTCTTCTTAAGGTATTCAACCTACCCTTGAATTCTAAAAGAAGGCTTTGCCCCGGAGAAAGCTCAAGACAAGGGACATGTTTCCCAACTACACCCTTGGTGACATAGCGAGGTAAAGTAGTTGAAGGGAGATGGAAAACCTTGTCACAAGTATCTTGCTTCAAGCAAGCAACGTCCTCACCCTTTTCAAGATCTGAGCACAACGATGGTTGATAATTTTCTTCATAGAGTAAATCCGAATGCTCAAAGGAATACTCATCAAAATCCTCAATGTATGAGCGAAAATCATCAGGAGAACATAGAACTAGGTCACCCTTGGGTGCTTGGAAAACATCTGTGACTACATCATCTACTTGTTGCCAAATGTCAAAATTAGTAGTAACCTCATATGATAGTTGTAAAGGCAACATTTGGAAATGACCCTCAATGTCGTAAATGGGATCCCCATCATACCCAATCATATCCCATTTACGTTTCCCGACATGTATGAACTCATCAATATTATTAACCATGTCATTTCCTTCATCATAACACGAAGGGCTTAAAGCATCCAAGGGCTCCTCTAACTGTTCTTCTATTTCCAAATCACAAAATAAAGCATCTTCAAAATCTTGGAAAGGGAAATAACTTACCATAGTCACTTCTTTCTGTGTAGGAGCGTCGAAGATTTGGATGACTTCGTCAAATGAAAGAGAAAGCATCAGTGCCTCGTCCTCATGACTTGCCCCTACATCTTCAGCTTCATAATACAGAGGGTCTAGCTTGTCCAAGGATTCCCTTTCCTCTTCACCTTTTGAATCATAGAATAAGGTATCGTCAAAAACCTGAAAAGGAAAGTGACCAACCTCATCGTCTTCTTTTTGTGCAGGAGGAATAGGATCTCATATGGCTTCATCAGAGGGAGGAGCACACATTAATACATCATCATCATGTTTAATGTCTTTAGGCTTTTGCTCTTCAACCACGTCTTCACTATACTTGGTAGAAGCATGAGTAAATTCTTGCTCTTCCTTATGGGATTTGAAACCTTCATTAGGATCCCTCTTCTCAACCTCTTGTTGGTCGATGCCTTGTTCCCTTCTTTCTTGGAATTTATTAACAAAGATCTCAAGGGAAACTAATCTCTCTAGACTAAGAGTATTCGGGGTATCTTTGTTGAAAAACTGATGCATGTAGGTAAATTTAAAAAAAATTTACAACATACAACCAACATACCAATACATCTGCATATGTGAGGATCACTGAAAGTGAGACAATCACAGAGAGAACACAAGTATACCTTGGGAAACCCTCTTGGGGTAGAAAACCCAGCCAAAACTTCTCTTTAGATTCTTCAACAAAGTACAATACTGGTACAAGACTTTAGAGTAACTAGCTAGGACTCAGAGGGATGAAACAATACCTCTGTTTCAACACTTACAAACTTCACAAATAGACGAACTAATACTTACAGTAACAGCTTGACAAAATCACCAAAAGATAACTGACTTTCCTTCTTGCTGTAGCAGACTTATGGCAACTTTAACACAGTATTTGTAGCAGCCTTATATCAGCAAGGAACAACATAAGACTTCAACAAGAATAGAGTGCTTGTATCAGCAGTATACTTCAACAACAAGCTGCCATATACCAACAGAAGACTCCAGCAACTAGCAGCCATGTACCAGTAGGATATTCCAGTAGATATCAGTGATATACCAACAAAATACTTCAACAAATAGATGCCTTGACTCAGCAGAAGACTCCAACAAAACAAGGTATCCAAATGTTAACTGAATGCCCCTTTTTCTAGGTTGGTTTGGCTGCCCTAAGCAACCCCCTATGAATGTATGAAAACTGTATAACAACTGTCATATCTGCCCTCCTTTGGCTGCCAAGAGTCACCTCCTAAAGCTCTCAAGAGCCACCTCCTAATGCACCCAAAGGTGACTTCCTTTGTCTCTTCTAGAGGTTTCCCTAAATTGTTGTCTTAGGATTGTATGACAACTATATAACAACTGTCATACCACCACCCTAAGCAACCCCCCTAAGCTAGCCACTCCAACTGCCCTAAGCAGTCCTCTTAAGCAGCCTCCCTAAGCTAGCCACTACTATCGCCCTATGCAACCCTCTTAGAGGTGGTATGAGGTTGACACATGGCATATGGTTGTCTTGGCATGAGGTTGACACTTGTCATGTGTTTGATGCTTGACATAAAGTTAACACTAAATCAAAACTTTATTTACATGGTTAGTTACAATAGGGAAAATAGATTCCAAAGCTATATAATTCAACACTCCCTCTTAGCATGGAAGGTATTTTCCTAGTACCAACTGTTACATCCATTTGTCTTTACTTGGCTATTGACTTGTTGATCCATGTAGAATCTGTTCATTAAGAGAAGTTTTGTATCCATAGCTAGCATTGGGATTAGTAGCATCTCCGGTGAGCACACTGATGTCATTATAGGATTTTAATTCACTCAGTTCACCAAGAATTGTTTGTGCAGTTCACCAAGAACTGTCCTACTAGCCATATGCCAGAGGAAGCTATACAGTTCACCAAGAACCGTCTTACTCAATGCTAGTCCTTTTTCATAGTGGGTGAGTAATCTTAGAGCCAGTTCTTTTTCATACTGGATAAAAATAAAATAGAATAGCCCACATCCTACCTGTTAATGACTTGCCCTGCTACTGTCACCGGAATCCCATATGCAACTCCTTACTCCCTCTTACGAGGGACCAGTCCAAGTTTGTCTCTAAAGCACTCAAACTTCACCCTTGACAGAGGTTTGGTTAGCACATCTGCAACCTGCTCATTGGTAGCCACATAATGAAGCTTCATTGCTCCCTTTTCTACCACATCATGGATAAAATGATACTTGATTCCAATATGCTTTGATTTGTCATGAAACACAGGGTTCACTGACAACTTTATGCAACTCTGATTGTCACAACATATACTAGTAGCATCTAACTCAATATCATATAATCCTGAAAGTAATTTCTGTAGCCATACAGCTTCAGTACATGCTAAACATGTTGCCATATATTCTGCCTCAGTTGTACTGAGCGCAACACTGGTTTGCTTTCTGCTAAACCATGAGATCATACCTGATCCCAAACTAAAACATCCTGAAGTACTCTTACGATCTGTGACACTACCAGCCCAATCTGAATCAGAGTATCCTTGTAGTCTGAACTCACAATCTGCATCATACTTGATAACATACTCAATGGTACCTTTCAAGTATCTCATCACATGTTTTGTTGCGATCAAATGAACATGTCTGGGTTCAACCATATGCTGACTTAAAGTGTTCACAAAAAAACATATGTTTGGCCTTGTGTTCGTTAAATACATCAATGGACCAATCATTTGCCTATACAAAGTGGCATCCACTATCTCTAATGAAGTATCGCATAATAACTTTAGATTTGTCGTCATAGGTGTAGTCATGGATTTACAAATCTCTTTAGAATTTCCACATCATATTTTCCTCGACTAAGACAAATCTCACGTGGATTCTGCCACACTTCCAGACCTAGGAAATAATGCATCTGACCCAGATCTTTCATTTCGAATTCCGAAGCAAGATTCTTCTTGCAATCAATGATGAGCTTTTCATTTCTTGTTAGAAACAGATCATCCACATACAATAGTAAGATCACTTGATCATCATTCTCAATCTTATAGTAGAGATTGGAATCTGCTTTACTCTTGATAAATCCCAAGCTCATCAGAAAATTATCAATTCTTCCATACCATGTCCTGGGTGCTTGCTTCAAGCCATACAAGGCTTTCTTTATTCTGCACACATGTGTCTGACTGTCATGTGTCTCAAATCCCTGTGGCTGCTCAACATACACTTTCTCTTCTATCACACCATTCAGAAAAGCAGTTTTTATATCCATCTGATGTAGTTTCCATCCCATATTTGCAGCTATAGCCATAGTAGCTCTAATGGAAGTGTATCTTTCCACAGGAGCAGAGGTTTCTTCGTAATCTATTCCCTCTTTCTGAGAGAACCCACGAGCTACAAACCTTGCTTTGTATTTCTCAATACTACCATCCGCAACATGCTTGATTTTGTATAACCATTTAGATGTTACCACATATTTTTCTTTTGGTCTCGGAACTGTCCCGAACATCATTTTTCATAATTGATTGATATTCTTCAATCATGGCATCTCGCCACACTTTCTTCTCAGCGACTTCTTCATAGCTGGAAGGTTCTGCATCAATGATGTTAGACACAAGTGTGACATAGTTGGAATATAATCAAGGTCTTTTACTTTCTCGGAAAGTCTTATTTGGGGCACCATACCTTTTTGCATCTTGAATGAGTTCACGAGCCCAACCTTGTTTTCTCTGATATGTAATCACTTCTGTGGGTGAATCAACAGGTTTCTGAGGCTCCATCATATCATGATTCTCAGGTACTTGCTCTTCTCCCTTTGTATCTGGTACTTTAGAAGCTGTAGGTTCCTCATCATGTACCTCATCTACATGATATCTTTTTGATTTGTAGAAAGCTGCATCTTCATCAAAGATAACATCTATGCTGATCTCAATCTTTTTGTATCCATGAACATATACTCTATATGCCTTTGATGTTTCGCTGTATCAGACAAATATACCCTTCTTACTTGAAGGATCCAACTTTGTTCTTTTGTCCTTGGGAATATGAATATACACTGGACAACCAAATATCCTTGGATGACTAACCTCTGAAACTTTTCCAGAAAACACTTCTTCTGGAGTTTTATTTTCAAGAACTTTATGAGGACTTTTGTTTTGTACATATATAGCAGTCCTTGCTGCTTCTGCCGAAAGGTACATTGATAAGTCCTGATCATGAATCATGGCTTTAACTGCTTCCATAATTGATCGGTTCTTTCTTTCTGCAACACCATTTTGTTGAGGATTGTATGGAGTAGAAAGCTCCCTCTTAATCCCAACTTCTCTACGGAATTCCTTGAATTCACCAGATGTAAATTCTCCTCTGTTATCGGAGCTTAAGACCTTTATTTTTCTCTCGGAAAGATTTTCAACAAGAGCTTCAAATTCCTTAAACTTACTCAAGATTTCATCTTTATTCTTTAAGAAATAAATCCAAGTTTTGCGAGAAAAGTCTACACACATACATTAGACATAGTAAACATACCCACTGAGTGAAGTGGTTGACATGGGTCCACACACATCTGAATGAATTAGATCCAGAACTCCTTTGGCTTTACTATCACTACTTGGAAAATGATTTTTCACGTTCTTTCCTTGTGCACATCCTTTGCACACACCATCGTGGAACACTTGAATTTCTGGAAGGCCTTTCACCATCTTGTTGACAACTAGCAAGGCTTTATAATGAATATGAGCGAACCTTCTATGCCACAGTTCACATGGGTTTATAGTACTGTGTATTAAGGATTGATCTGCCTTTCCTTTTAACTTGTATAACCCATCTTCATGTATACCAATTATAACAACATCATCAATATTCTTTTCTCTCGACCACATAAGAACTTTTCCATCGACAAAAGCTACTCGGAATCCTTTCTCTTCCAATCTTGAAATAGATAGGAGGTTCTTTTGCAGATCAGGTACATATAAAACATTTTCCATTTTCAAATGTTTTCCTGAATCTAAGCTATAAAAAACATTCCCTTTGCCCTTAATAGGATAGGAAGAGTTATCACCCAGTCTCACCCGATGAGAAGAATCTTTCTTAGTTAGATTTGAAAGAGAGTCTTTAAAACCAGTCATGTGCCTAGAGGCACCACTATTCACAAGCCATGTTTCATCATCATAATTTACTGAATTAGTAAGAGCTGCCACCAACACATACTCTTCATCTGAATGCTCTTTTTTTTTCTCTTTTGAAAATAGGTTCATCATCTTCAGCAATATGAGCATGATGTCTTTTGTTTTTCCTCCTTTCTTTGACCTCTTTTATGAGAGGACAATCTCTAGCAAGATGTCCCACCTTTTCACAACAAAAACATTTGAGTTTAGAATAGTCTCTCTTACCTTTCCAAAATTTCTGAAACTTCTTACGTGGAGGATGATTTTCCTTCTTTTTCTTTCTTTTCTTGAAATGGGCTGTGTTACCACCCAAAGTTGGACGTGGATGGACTTGTAGTTGAGGCGCCAAAGATGAACAAGCTATTGTTCAAATTCAGAGTTCAGAAGTTCAGCCAGGCCCCGTGGTCCCTTGTACATTCTTCAAATTTTCATATTTCCATAACCCTGTAGGGAATTGTAATAGATGAGCTAGTATGATATGACCTTTGTAAACGGTCTTGGCCACTTAAGACCCACTCTCCAATGCATTTACTCTGGGGTGTTTTTTTTATCTAGCATTTATAAGTTGTTTACAACAGCTTATGATTGTTGGGTTTTTTCACTCATTTCTCCAAAGTTGGAGTATTTGTATTAGTGTCTGGGCCTTAAGGTGATGTCTGAGCCTAGTGTCTAATGTATATTACCATTCTAGTCATCAATTTTGAGTCACATGGAAACACGCTAAGTCCCCCTTAGGTTTTTTTTTTTTAAATGTTTTTGGATAATATAAAATTTCCCGCAAAACGAGATATTTTAATTGTAATAGACGAGTAGTTTAAAAAGTGGTACGAGGATGCATCATATGCCTTAAGGGTATTCATTTTCCGTCTCAAAATACCCACTTTACCCATAGACCACCTTTCGAGAGAAAAATAATGGTTATTAATCATTTAAAAATTAATTTCTCTCGAAATTAGGCAAATAAAAGACAATTAAAAGGAAAAATCGGGATTCCTTAAAATAAGGAAACATGTCTCCCACATGTTCCTTTTGTCGTAAGTCTTAAAGAGAGTTGTTGGATCTTTCCTAAAATGAGAAATCACTTATCCTTGAGTTGACTTGAGTCTAGCCGTTGTTTCCATTTCCACTAAAGCGCTTTTCTATTTGTTTCCATTTCCACTTAAGGCAAGTCGCATGAACCAACTCACATGATTTTTTGGAATAAGAAACATCCACCGTTTGCTTTCACCACTCGACTTAATTCACCCTTTTGCTTTTACCACTCACCATCCACCTAAACCTTTCCCATCTTTTTGCTTCTACAACTCGCCATTCACTCAAGGATGACTCACCCTCATTTAGGAAACCCTAACCATTCACTTGGCTATTTAATAGAGTCGACCTACCTCTTGTGAGTTAGTTGGAGTTTTGGGAAGACATGCTATCATTGTATTGTATCAATACTTTTGCTATTGAGATTGAATAGAAGGCTTTGGAGGTCTATGAAGGAGTGTTCGAATGTGTGAATGTCAATTGATGATGGTGCTACATTCATGAGGTGATATTATTTGAGTTATTTGTATGTTGCTTTGTTAAATTTGGCTTAAGAAGAATATTGTTATTCCATAGGGTTGAATTTGTCAGCTTGGTTGCATGTCCAAATTCTACAATTCATTTGCTTGAGAATCTCTTTTATTTCATAAAGGTTTTGGTTGACTAATATGTTTTGCATGAGATCTCTTGTAGGTGTTTCCAAATATTTAATAAGTTGATGCAGGTATTCTTGGATTAAAACATCTCATTTTGTTTGGAGATGTCGATGGGTTTGGTTACACTATCCGCAAGCTACAAGATCTACGAAGCAACATAGTTCCTCTTCACTATTTCGAAGACTCCATTGCCCAAGTCCTTTTTCTCAATGAGTTGTATCTTCCTCTCTTACTAAAAAATTTCTTTTCCTTTGGTTACTAGCTTGCATGCAAAGAAGTATTTGATTCATTAAAGATAAATTTAATCCTAAATCTGTTGCATGCATGTCTTAAGATTAGATCTGAAGCTTAATTGAAATAATATCATCTTTTATCTAGATCTAGTCCATTTTGCCTTGTTTTAGCTATTATTTCACAGTAGGATCTTGAGGCTAATAATAGGCAAATATGTTTGAGCTTTCAAATCATTTATTCGGCAATTATAGAGTGCTTTACTTGCTGATTTTAAATCAGTGCAAAAAATCCTAAGGAGGCTAGCTTTCTAGCTCTCACTCCTTAGTTACTTTGCTTGCTTTAGCCTAGATTTAGTTAGTTATTTTCTGCATATTTTTTGAGTTGACGAAAGACACTTTGCAAAGCATTTTTTGGCCATCTTTCAAGCTCATAACTTGCTGTTTTCATGCAGAAGTAACAGGTACAAGGGGAGGTTCTGCCCAAGTTTCTAGGATTAAACCTTTTTCAGAAGCCAACAAAGTTGTCGGGAACCTCTTAGATCATTTTTTGACTTTAAAAAACATTGTAAGCCTTGGTTTTGCACTTTAAAAGATCAAGAGCATCCAAAAAAGAAAGTAGTGTAGAAGTTGAATAAGTTTGTGAGCCACAAAGCTCGTGTTTTCTTCATTTCCCCCACTCTAAGGGGAAACAGGTGTTGGTGTCTTCTTTTGGCTTCGGGGTTGTTTCCCGTTTTGTTCACTTAGCATTTTCAGTTATACTTGCATAAAAAGATAAAAAAAACTCTCATTAAATTTAAACTCTAAAAAATCAACCACAACAATTTTAGAATAGTTCTGTTTTGTAGAATACTAATTGCTAGGCTAGTTCCTTTTTGCAATTATTTGGAATAAACCTTAGTTACTCAACCGCGTATGCAAGCCCGTTGCTACTTTCGAGTGGTATTCAGTGACCCAGAAACAGACGTGAGTAACATATGCTAGTTTTAATTAGGAAAATCTATCTTATTGTGCTAATGTCTAAGACCTCTACCTTGGGTGGAGTGCGTTAAGTCAAGGGGAAACTTTGAGATCCAGGTTCTCTCCCCATTGGACCTACGACACACCCAGTCGACAAGTTTATAAGAACCCAAGATTAGCAAGTAAGATAGGCCACATAAACACTTTTGCACACAAAGAGTGGGGACCCTGACTTTAATCCCCACTTCACTTTTATCCCAGATTAATATACTGTTCTTCCACATAATAAAATACTCAAAATAAAATAAATGTGACATATTCAAAACATCACATTTACTTTTCCTGCACTGGTCTTTTCTTTCATCTGTTTGACTAGATTATTTTACTTCAAAGCATTTACTATTCAAATCATCTATATTTGGAGTATGTTATAAATGTGAATGACTCTTTGCATGTTTTGACAGGGTGTATCCTTTAATTATATTTGAGTCATATGTTGCTGTTATAAATCTTGTTTCATCATTTTAACTCCTAGAAGTTGCTTTTATATTTCTTAGATTAAAAGCCTTAGATTATTTTCTTAGGGACTACCCCCCTTGGCTTCGCTAGGAGTTGGCCTAGAGGGAGAAGTTGAGAGTAAGGTGACATTATCTTAACTTGAAACTTGCCCCCAAGGTTGCACCCAGTGGATTAAGATTTCTCCACGCTAACTTGAGGTGCAAATTAGGCGACAACATTTTGGCGTCGTTGCCGGGGACAAATCTTTTGTACTTGTAACACGACTATTGATTTGTTTTCCTTATTTTAATCTTTGTTTGATGCATCCTAGTGAACTTTAGAAATTGACTAGATCCATCTTGCGACTCCACTGTCATTTAATTCTACAAGGCATTTTACGAGAAATAATTCAAAAGTTCTGCTTAATCTCATTCCTGAACCTGAAAGGGTTTTACGAAGGAGATTGACATTCTCGTCAGATCTTTGATAATCTTGGATCTGGATCTCTTTCTGATATTCACTCTTTATTTTCTGAAGTAGAAGTAGATATAATGGATAACTTGTTTTCCCCAATAGACTTTCGTCAGATGACTGGATATCCTCATGACATACATGAGAAAGCAATTGAAAAACTACCAACTTTTCAGGGCAATAATACAGTAACTTCTAAAAAACACATGAAAGCCTTTCAATTGTGTATTGGGAAATGGTGCATGGGAAATGCACACAACCACACTGATGCTAAGATGAGGCTTTTTGCCTTGTCATTGGAAGAGGATACTTTTGATTGGTTCGCTGGGCAGGATGATAATAAGTTCAACACACTTAATGATCTAGTTAATGCTTTTCTTGAAAAGTGGTGTGATAAGAAAGAGCACCGACATTTGTTGGCAGATTTTCATAGAATTAAGAAAAAGGAGAATGAAACTATGGAGGAGTTTAACAAGAAATTTGATGATTTGGTCAACAGTGTTCATACAGACATTAAATTTCCCGTTGCTTCAATTCTCATCTATTATATTGAAGCCTTTGGCGATGAGTTGAGATATCAACTCAGAGATAAAGATCCAACAACTCTGAATCTTGCACAAGAGGCTGCAATTAAGATTGATAGAAACATGGAAGCTTCAGGAAAGTCAAATCTGCCTGGGTTTACTCGAGGAAGTTCATCTACCTCTAAACAGGCAGAGTTAAAGGACAAAACTGTTTCAATAGAAAAAGATTCTTCAATAGACTCTTTAAAAGAGTTAACCGAGGTAATAAAATCCATGGAGGAAAATCATGCATCCCAGTTAAACACCATGCAAAAGAAATTAATTGTTATGGAAAGATCACAATCTAACTGTTTTCCCCCTAGGGGAAATGGAAGACAAGAATGGTAGAAAAGGGGACCTCCACATTATCATAGACCTCCTAATCAGTTGTAAGCAACAAACATGGTAAATCATGAGGCTCCCCCCTACTGTAGAACTTGTGAAGATTTCCATGAGGAATCAACTTGCCCGGTTTTTTGTCAGATCAATGAGAAAGGACTTCCAAAGACGAACAATTATGCTAGCCATTCAAGACGTTTAGACTATATCAACAATGTGAACAAACCTCACCTTATTTCAAAAGAGAAATGGAAACTATTTAAGGACACTGACAATGTTACCAAGCTATATGGTGAGAAACCTACTCCTAAACAAATCTTGGAAATGGCTAAGTTTAAAGGAGTAACTTATCATAGGAAAGGGAATGATCATGCAGTTAAGAGTTATAAGAATCTTCCCAAGACAAATACTCCTCCAGCTACAGATTTAGATTTTGACCTGGGTAATTGGATAAAGCATGCAAAATTCTTAGTTCCTGTGTCAGAACTTATAAAAATCCCCTCACAGAAGGATAGACTGCTAAAAGCTATTGAGGATCCTACCGGAAGGAACTTGGAGAAGTTCAAGGAGAAGATTATAAATAATCCCAGAGAGTATAATGAGGATGTACCAGTCATATTGCATAGTATGGATTGGACTAGGGAAGATCATCCTCCTTTCTTTATTTCCTTGATGGTAAATAATCTGTTGTGACACAATTGTATGTTTGACTCTGGGGCTTCTTCTAACATCATCACCAAGAAGGTTATGCAACAATCGAACTTAAATGCAACTCGACCCTATCATGATGTTTGTGCCATGGACTCAAGGGAGATTGATATTGTTGGCATCATCTTAAATCTGTATGTCAGATTAGCAGCCCATCAGGACATCACAATTGTTATGGATTTATTAGTCATTGATGTGCCAGATGCACGGGGAATGCTTCTGTCTAGGAAGTGGGCTGCTACACTGGGAGGTCACATTCAAATGGATTTGACTTATGCTACCATCCTAGCCCCTGATAACACTTTGGTCAAACTTTACAGAGAACAATAAAGGAAATTCCACGTGGAAGATCCTAAAGAACCCATGAATGAGTACATATACCATGTGAGTGATATTGGAACTATGCCATATGTTCAAACTTTCTAAGTCCAGTAAAAGATAAGTTTAAGGAAGGGAAGGTGGATGAGATATGGAGAATGCACTTTGATGGTGCTCATTCAAGAGCGGGTAAAGGAGCCAGAATCGTCATTACTTCGCCAGCAGGGCAGTCATTCAACTTTGCTTTCAGACTTGAATTTGATGCAACTAATAATGTAGCTGAGTATGAAGCACTCCTACTAGGACTTGAAATTGCTAAGGACATGGGGATTAAAATTTTGAACATCAAAGGCGACTCAGACTTAATCTTACTTCAAGTCAAGAATAAATTTGCATGCAAAAGTGAAAGGTTGAGGAAATATAGAAATGCTATCTGGGACACCATGGAATTCTTTGATGCACTAAACATTACAAAAATTCCTAGAGAACATAACATTCTAGCAAATAGATTGGCAGTAATTGCTTCTACTTTCCAACCAACAGAGGAACTAATAAATGGTGAAGGAAAATTTGATGTTAATTTCAGACCATCAGTTCCAGACAACCTTGACCATTGGTAAGTTTTTAGAGATGACAAACAGATTCTAAGGTTTATACATAATGTCCAAGAGTTCTCAGGTTTCAAAGTTAGTTATAAGGAAGAAGGGAAAGAGTATGAAGAAAGTGAGGAGGATTGCAAAAGGAATCCAGTTCCTAAAGGACTTGTTGCACTAGAGCAAGCTTTTGATAGGCAGGACATGCATAAGAATAAAAAAGAAACAATAAAACCTGAGGATTATCTTGAAATAAATATTGGAACAATTGAGGAACCAAGAATGATAAAAATTGGGAAGGGAACCTCAGAAAAAGAAAGAAAAGAATTAATAAGTCTTGTACAAGTGTACAAAAATGTGTTGGCTTTTAGTTATGATGAACTTAAGGCATACAGAGAAGATGTTTTTCAACACACTATCCCCCTCAAGGAAGACACAAAGCCTTTTCGTCAAAAGTTAAGGCAAATAAATCCGAAGTTGGCACCCATGATAAAGAAAGAACTTCAAAAGATGTTGGCTGCTGGAATCATAGCTCCAACAAGACATTCATCCTGGTGCTCGAACTTGGTGGTAGTTCGGAAAAAGAACGAAGGGATACGGTTATGTGTCGACTTCAGAAACTTGAACATTGCTTGTGTAAAAGACAACTATCCACTCCCTAACATGGAAACTCTACTGCAAAGAGTAACCGGGTCTGCTATGATGTCCATGTTAGACGGGTTCTCTGGATATAACCAAGTGTTAGTAAATAAGGAAGATCGAAATAAGACTACATTCACTACTCCTTGGGGCACTTATGAATATCTCAGGATGCCTTTTGGGTTACTTAACGCTGGTGCCACCTTCCAAAGACCATGGACTTTGCCTTTAAGGAATTGATTAGTAATATTATTGAAATATACCAAGATGACTTAACTGTGTTTTCAAAGGATATATCCAATCACATAGGTCACTTAAGGCAAGTTTTTGAAAGATGTCGCAAGTACGACATCTCCCTAAATCTAACTAAGTCAGTTTTTGGTGTGGATGAGGGAAAGCTATTGGGTCATATTATCTGCAAGGATGGGGTAAAAATCGATCCCGAAAGGGTTGATGCAATCAAGACTATTCCATTGCCCCAAACTAAGAAAGCCCTTCAGTCATTTCTTGGCCAAATTAATTTTATCAGAAGATTCATATCCAACTTGGCCAAGACCATGAAGTCCATTTTAAAATTGTTGAAAGAGGATGTTAAGTTTGAATGGATGGATCAAGGAAAGAAAGACTTTAAAAGTATAAAGGACTCAATTGCTAAATCTCTAGTTCTAATTAGTCCCAATTACTCTAAGGACTTTCAGATATTCTCTTTTGCATCAGAGGATACCATAGCAGGAGTACTTCTCCAAAAGAACAATGAAGGACATGAGCAACCGATTGCTTTTATGAGCAAGGCCTTGCATAATTCTGAATTGAATTACACTACTATGGAAAAGCAAGCCTATGCTCTTGTCAAGGTTCTTAAGCACTTTAGAGTCTACGTTGGCTACTCTAAGATTGTGGGGTATGTACCTCATTCAACTGTAAAAGATATTCTAGCTCAAAATGACTGCTTAGGAGTAAGGGGAAACTAGGTCTCTAAAATTCAGGAGTATGACTTAGAGATAAGACCCACAGAACTCGTCAAAGGTCAAGGTCTAGCCCAAATGTTGACAGAAGGAAATGAGTTGGCATTGGGGATGGCATGTCAGTGCAACGATTCAGTTCAGGTCAGATCTGAAGAGCTTCAGAAGTTAGAGCAACATCCTTGGTACCCTGATATTATGTATTTCCTCATCAATCTTACATGCCCAGATCACTTAATAAGTCATAAAAGAAGAGCACTAAGATTGAAAGCATCTAAGTACTCCATTATTAGAAATGGATTAGGGTGGAGGAACCTTGATGGGATAATACTTAGATGTGTTGACAAGCTAGAATCTAAAAGATTGATGGCAGAGTTCCATGTAGGATTTTGTGGAGGACACTTTGCAGCGAAAACCACCATCCATAAAATTTTGAGAGCAGGGTATTACTGGCCCACAATATTCACAGATGTTCATAAGATGGTCAGAGGTTGTCAAAAGTGTCAGTTGTTCACAGGAAAACAGAAGTTGGCAGCCCTACCTTTACAACCAGTGGTAGTAGTAGCCCCTTTTCAGCAGTGGGGTTTGGATTTTTTCGGGCAATTCAAAGATAACTCAAGTAATGGTTACACATGGATCTTGACTGCAACTGATTATTTCACCAAGTGGGTAGAGGCAATACCCACCAAGTCAACCACCGATAAAGTAGTGATGAAATTTCTTGAAGATAAAATAATCACTAGATTCAGGGTACCTGCAAGGATAACAACAGATAATGCCAAGGCCTTTAGTTCAACAAAATTTTCCTCTTTCTGTTTTAAATACGACATTGTCTTATCCCACTCCTCAAATTATTATCCACAAGGAAATGGCTTAGACGAGTCAAGTAACAAAAATTTAATGGCTATAGTTAAGAAAACTGTTGGGGATAATAAAAGATCATGGGATAGCAAGATCAAGTTTGCACTCTGGGTTGATAAAATAACAAAAGAGAGTGCAACAGGGAAGAGACCTTTCGAGCTTGTTTATGGTTTAGAGGTCACGTTGCTAATACATTTGAGGCTTCCAGTGTATCATCTTCTACAGGGTCTCAGTACAGATTCAGATCAAGAAGCATATCAATGCAGAATGAATGAAATTATAGAGTTGGATGAGAGCAGGAGAAAAGCGTTTGATCAGATTGTCAGAAATCAAGATAAAGTGAAAAGAACTTTTGACAAGTCTTCAAGGCCAAGGAACTTTCAGAAAGACGATACAGTACTTTTATGGGACAAACGTCATGAGAAGCCAGGAAAGCACATAAAATTTGACAACTTATGGACAGGGCCATACATCATCCAAGGTGTGGTTGGACCAAATTCATTTTATCTCAACCGAATGGATGTAGAGAAGCTGACTTTGCCAGTAAACGGTCAACTACTCAAATTATTCTTCAACGTCGACATCTCATGCCTATTGGGCATCCACCGTACCATATTTCTAAACCCTTCTCCCTTGTACTTTACTTTATCATTTTATTCTGCTTATGAATATATTGTACATTATTTTTGCGACTTGTGTTTTATACTTGGTTTCTATATCAACGTCTACTTATGTTAAGTTGGCGAGCTGTGCAGGTCACAAATTCTGGATTCTTGCATGCTCTCCTCCCATGAAGATCAAGCATGTGTCCCCATATGGAGCCAAATGTTACCACCCAAAGTTGCACGTGGATGGACTTGCATTTGAGCCACCAAAGATGAACAAGCTATTGTTCAAATTCAGAGTTCAGAAGTCCAGCTAGGCCCCGTGGTCCCCTATACATTCTTCAAATTTTCATATTTCCACAACCCTGCAGGGAATTGTAATAGATGAGCTAGTATGATGAATTTTGTAAAAGGTCTTGGCCACTTAAGACCCACTCTCCAATGCATTTACTCTTGGGTGTTTTCTTATCTAGCAATTATAAGTTGTTTACAACAACTTATGATTGTTGGATTTTTTCACTCATTTCTCGAAAGCTGGAGTATTTGTATTAGTGTCTGGGCCTTAAGGTGATGTCTGAGCCTAGTGTCTAATGTATATTACCATTCTAGTCATCAATTTTGAGTCACATGGAAATACTAGGTTTTTGTTTTAAATGTTTTCGGAAAATATAAAATTTCCCGCAAAATGGGATATTTTAATTGTAATAGATGAATAATTTAAAAAGTGGTACTAGGAGGCATCATATGCCTTAGGGGTATTCATTTTCCGTCTCGGAATACCCACTTTACCCATAGACCACCTTTCGAGAGAAAAATAATGGTTATTAATCATTAAAAAATTAATTTATCTCAAAATTAGCCAAATAAAAGACAATTAAAAGGAAAAATCGGGATTCCTTAAAATAAGGAAACATGTCTCTGTTAATGTTTAAGCTATTATTAGAGTTCTTTGCATTTCAATAGATAACAATAGCATAAGATAGGATCACTGAGAAATATACAGTCACAAGAGACACACCATTTATCCTAGGAAACCCTCATGGGGGAGAAAACCCAACAAAACTTCCTTATTATAGATAGCCAATACAATGCCAAGAGATAACTCAAACAAATACAGAAAGTCCTCTCCCAAGGATGCGCCTCTCTCTCTCTCTCTCTCTCTCTCTCTTCTCCAACTGCAGCTCCGAAACTTGTCTCTCAAATGAACAAGTGAGTGTGTGTCTAAGTGAGGCGCTAGGCTCCTTATTTATACAATTCTGGCACGTGTGGAAGTGTCTCTTCACTGGCAGGGCCGACCTCTTCTTCTGGGTGGTTATAACCACCTTTAATATATTCTGGGGCCGACTTCTTATTCTGCCTATTACAATTATACTTTAACCAATTCGCAAAAGGGGATTTGGTCTTTTACAATAGCCGACATGATCAATCCACAATAGGGGATTGATCTAATGAATAATTCCACAATAATAATTAGAATACGCTTTGCAGTTACATTATTTCAACACTCCCCCTTAACAAGAAGGGTATTCTTCAATAGCATCAGGCGAGAGAGAGGACTACATCATCAACAGCATCAGGAGGACAACATCATCAATATCATCTTGGAACACTGACTGGCGTATCTATAAATCATCGAAAGTTTTCTCATCGACATCATCGTCATTCTCAAAGGAATGCAATCATCATCTGCATCAATATGGATTAGTATAAAACTAATACATCATCATCACAGCACGAGGCTGTCTCATCATCATAATACTGGACTGGCTTTATGTCACAACTCTCAAGCTGGAAGCACAGTACTCGTCTTGCTTTATGTCACAGCAATTAAGTTGGAAGCAAGATACTCGTCTTGCTTTACGTCACAACAATAAAGCTGGAAGCAAGATACTAGACTGGCTTTACGTCACAACTATCAAGCTGGAAGCACAGTACTAGCCTCATCTCATCCTCGTGCTTTACATCATAGCAATCAAGCTGGAAGCCAGATACTAGACTAGCTTTGCGTCACAACAATCAAGCTGGAAGCAAGATACTAGACTGGCTTTACGTCATAGCTATCAAGTTGGAAGCACAGTACTAGCCTCATCTCATCGTCTTGCTTTACGTCACAACAATCAAGCTGGAAGCAAGATACTAGACTGGCTTTTCATCACAACTATCAAGCTGGAAGCACAGTAGTAGCCTCATCTCATCGTCTTGCTTTACGTCACAACAATCAAGCTGGAAGCAAGATACTAGACTGGCTTTACGTCACAACTATCAAGCTGGAAGCACATTACTAGCCTCATCTCATCACAACAACTAAACTTGCTTTACATCACAACGGTTAAGATGGAAGCATAGTACTACGTATATCTCATCACAATACTACTCCCCCTTTCGAGCAAGGTCCTTTCGGACTATACCAAGATTATCTCGAAAGTGCTCAAACTTTACACGAGATAGAGGCTTGGTCAACACATCAACAACCTGTTCATTCGTGATAACGTACTGGATCTCTATGTGCACCATGTCACCGATGTAATGATATCGGATCTCTATGTGCTTCGACCTGTCATGGAATACATGATTCTCTGTCATCTTTATGCAGCTTTGGTTGTCACATAGGATTGTGGTTGCTTCCATCTCTAGGTCAAATAGACCGATCAACAACTTACGAAGCCATATAGCTTCGCAGCTAGCAGAAAACGCAGCAATGTATTTTGCTTCCGCTGTACTGAGAGCAATGCAGGATTGCTTCCTACTCTGCCATGAGATCATGGCTGATCCCAAACTGAAACAACATCCTGAAGTGCTCTTCTTGTCAGAAACACTTCCAGCCCAATCTGAATCAGTGTACCCACTCGATGTGAAATCATGATCTCCATCATAACCAAGACCACAATCTAATGTACCCTTAAGGTACCTCATCACATGTTTTGCAGCCACTAGGTGAACATGTCTGGGTTCTACCAGAAACTGACTCAAAGTGTTCACAGAAAAACAAATATATGGTCTGGTTTTCGTCAGGTACATCAACGATCCAATAATCTGTCTATACAGCGTGGCATCAATCAATTCTGATGAAGTGTTGACCAACAACTTCAGCTTTGTTTCCATGGGTGTATTCATGGACTTGCACTCTAACATGTCGAATCTCTTCAGGATTTCGACTGCATACTTCCCTTGGTTAAGGAAGATCCTCTCTGGACTCTGCCATACCTCAAGACTTAAGAAATAATGCATTAGGCCAAGGTCTTTCATCTCAAATTCTGAGGCGAGCCTCTTCTTACATTCGGTGATGAGCTTTTCTTCTCCAGTTAAGAATAAGTCATCCACATATAGCAATAATATCACTGGCTCATCGTTCATAATTTTGAAATTGAGGTTAGAATTTGCTTTACTCTTGGTAAAGCCCAAGCTCGTCAGGAAACTGTCTATACGGCCATACCAAGCTTTAGGAGCTTGCTTTAATCTGTACAGAGCCTTCTTTAGCTTGCAGACATGAGACTTCCTGTCTTCAACTTCAAATCCTTGAGGTTGCTCTATATACACTTCTTCTTCGATGACACCATTTAAGAAAGCTGTCTTTATGTCCATCTGGTGTAACTTCCACCTCATCTTCGCTACAAGGGCTATGATGGTTCTGATCGAAGTGTATCTGGCTACAAGAGCGAATGTCTCTTCATAGTCAATGCCTTCCTTTTGAGAAAAGCCACTAGCGACAAATCTTGCTTTATACTTCTCAATACTTCCATCAACAACATGTTTTATTTTGAAAAGCCATTTGGAGGATACCACATCCTTACTCTTCGGTCTGGGAACTATTTCCCATACATCGTTCTTTATTATGGATTGATACTCTTTTGTCATGGCATCTGCCCATTCCTTCTTCTGAATGGCTTCTTCAAAGCAAGTAGGCTATTTCTCTAGGAGATCACACATCAAAGCCATATAACTGGAGAATGGCTTAGGTCTCTTTACCTGTCTCGTTGTTCCTTCGGGAACATCCTACTTCTCTCCATCTTGAATAAGCTCTCTTGCCCAAGCAGGCTTTCTTTTATGGGAGATCGTCATCTGAGGAGGTTCTTGAAATTCTACTATGTCATGGTCTTCTAGAATTTCCTCATCAGGGGAAGTTACGACTTCCCTCACTGGTTCTGCAGCTCTGGGAACCTCCCGCACTGATTCTGCAATTCTGGGGATTACGGGTTCCTCTTCATATACTTCAAGCTGTCATCTTCTCGATTTCTTGAGCGCTGCATCTTCATCGAAGGTCACATCCTTGCTGATCTCAATGTGATGGTGACCTGGTATATAAATCTTGAAGGCCTTGGAGACCTCACAGTATCCCACAAATATTCCCTTCTTTCCTGAGGGTTCTAGCTTGTTTCTCTTCTCTTTCGGAATATGTATAAATACTAGGCAGCCAAATATTTTGAGATGGCTTACCTCTGGTTTCATTCCGGTGAACATCTCTTCTGGGGTCTTGAACCCAAGTGCACTATGGGACAATTGGTTTTGCACATATACAGCTGTCATTGCTGCTTCTGCCCATAAGCACATAGGAAGATCTTGATCATGGATCATGGTCTTCACAGCTTCCATTATCATTCTGTTCTTTCTTTTAGCTACACTGTTTTGTTGAGGATTATAGGGAGTAGTGAGTTCCCTCCGTTCCCAACATCTTTGTAGAAGTTCACAAACTCTTTTGAGGTGTATTCTCCTCCATTATCTGACCTGAGTATCTTGATCTTTCTTTTAGAAAGATTCTCTATGTGAGCTAATCTTCTATGCCATAGTTCACATGGATTCTCAATGGTGTGGGTCATGGCAGCTTCTGAGTGACCCTTTAGCTTATACAAGCCATTTTCTTCTTTTCCAATGATGATTGCTTCATTTATGGTTTCTCCTTTAGCCCACATAAGAACTTCTCCATCTATAAAGGCAACTCTGAAGCCTTTCGTTTCTAAAGCTGAAATGGAGAGTAGGTTCTTTGTCAAACCTGGTACATAAAGTACGTCCTTCATCTTCATTGAATTCCCTGAATTAAGTTTGTAGTTTGATTCTCCCACTCCCTTGATGGGATATTGGTAATCATCTCCAAGTGTCACTTTCTGAGAAAACTTCCTTTCTGAAATACAAGAGAGAATATCTCTTTGACTTGTCATGTGCTTGGAGGCACCACTATCAATGAGCCAAGTGTCCTCTCCAGGTGTTACCGATCCTGAGAGGGCCGAGATTAAGACATAGTCTTTAATCTGTTCTCTTATCATCTTTGCGGGTGGCTCTTTGTCTTCGACTGCATGGGCATGGTGCCTCTTATTTTTCCTCTTGTATTCTTCTCGTCTAGCTAGACAAAATTTCACAATGTTTCCCATCTTGTCACAATGTACATATGAGTAATCTCTTTCCTTACGTTGTCCTTTCTTCTGGAATCTCCTTGGATGAGATTCTTTATGACTGAATTTGTTTGGGGGTTGAGACTCTTTATAAGTCTCTTTCTGGAAGTGGGACTTCTTCCTTCCTCCTTTGGTGTGAGTAGCTAGGGCTTGATCATCATCTCTTGCTAGTAACGCTTCTCGGTTAGCTACTCTTGTTTCTTCTTGAATGCATTCTTCCCATAGACCGTCAAATTTTAGTTTCTCTGTTCTGGCACAAATCGTTTGGATGAATGCATCCCAAGGTCTTGTGAGACCATTTAGGGCCATCATTATAAGTTCGTCTTCGTCTATTGTATCTCCAATTGCTTCTAGTTGTTCTTTGAATTGGGATATTCTGGAGAAATATTCTTGGATTGATTCTCCTTTCTGCATCCTTGTATTCTTGAGCTGAGTTCTTAAATTCATCTTTTGGTTTATGTTCTTTCCTTCATATAGTCTGCTTAGGGCATCAAACATTTATTTCAGAGTCTTCTTTGATGACACATAAGGGATCAAGTTATCTTTTATTGAATCTGCAATGATTCTTTTGGCCCCTATAGTGTCCTTTTGATGCTTTTCTTTTTCTGCAGCATCGTCGGGTTCCGATACTTATTCTTTGACGAATTTTGCTAGGTCATTCTCTTCAAGAATGAGACCAATCCTATACTTCTAGGCACATAAGTTTTCCACACCTTCCAGCTTGTCAACAAGCTTAGTGCTTGCAGACATCTTTTACCTGGGGCTTGGAAAATGTCCAAAAATGAAAATGCTCAAAATCAAATTCTGAATTTACCAGGAGGTGCGCTTGGCTGAGGCGAGTAGCCTGGTGCGTCTGGATCTGAGAAAATCCAACCTTTACCCCTCCAAACTTGATCTGCAGATTTTTGGATTGGTGCTTCTGCTTTTTTGGTACCTTTCGTACTTCTGGTACTTTGGTACTTCGTGAAACTAGGGTTTCACTTTCCGGGAGATCTAGCCACTGAAAAGTTGCACTAAGAATGCCAAAATGATCCTTGAGGGAGGGCACACTTTTCTAGATGGTTTTGGGGCTGAAATACCTCACCAACAAAAAACCCTAATTTGCATGTATGACAACAATGACGTTTTTCACTTTCTCTTGTGAAAGATGCTCTCTTCAGCTTAGCTCTGATACCATGTTAATGTTTAAGCTATTATTAGAGTTCTTTGCATTTCAACAGATAACAATAGCATAAGATACGATCACTGAGAAATACACAATCATAAGAGACACATCATTTATCCTGGGAAACCCTCATGGGGGAGAAAAGCCAGCACAACTTCCTTATTATAGATAGCCAATACAATGCCAAGAGATAACTCAAACAAAAACATAAAGTCCTCTCCCAAGGATGCGCCTCTCTCTCTCTCTCTTCTCCAACTGCAGCTCCGAAACTTGTCTCTTAAATGAACAAGTGAGTGTGTGTCTAAGTGAGGCGCTAGCCTCCTTATTTATACAATTCTGGCACGTATGGAAGTGTCTCTTCACTGGTAGGGCCGACCTCTTCTTCTGGGTGGTTATAACCACCTTTAATATATTCTGGGGCCGACTTCTTATTCTGCCTATTACAATTATACTTTAACCAATCCGCAAAAGGGGATTTGGTCTTTTACAATAGCTGACATGATCAATCCGCAATAGGGTATTGATCTAATGAATAATTCCACAATAATAATTAGAATACATTTTGTAGTTACATTATTTCAACAGTGTCCCACATGTTCCTTTTGTCTTAAGTCTTAAAGAGAGTTGTTGGATCTTTCCTAAAATGAGAAATCACTTATCCTTGAGTCGACTTGAGTCTAGTCGTCGTTTCCATTTCCACCAAAGAGATTTTCTATTTGTTTCCATTTCCACTTAAGGCAAGTCGCATGAACCAATTCACACGCTTTTATGGAATAAGAAACATCCACCCTTTGCTTTCACCACTCGACTTAACTCATCCTTTTTGCTTTTACCACTCACCATCCACCTAAACCTTTCCCATCTTTTTGCTTTCACAACTTGCCATTCACTCAAGGATGACTCACCTTCTCATTTAGGAAACCCTAAGCATTCATTTGGCTATTTAATAGAGGCGACCTACCTCCTCTTGTGAGTTAGTTGGAGTTTTGGGAAGACACACTATCATTGTATTGTATCAATACTTTTGCTATTGAGATTGAATAAAAGGCTTTGGAGGTCTATGACAGTGTTCCAATGTGTGAATGCCAATTGTTGATGGTGCTACATTCATGAGGTGATATTATTTGTATGTTGATTTGTTAAATTTGGCTTAAGAAGAATATTGTTATTCCATAGGGTTGAATTTGTCAGCTTGGTTGCATGTCCAAATTCTACAATTCATTTGCTTGAGAATCTCTTTCATTTCATAAAGGTTTCGATTGACTAATATGTTTTGCATGAGATCTCTTGTAGGTGTTTCCAAATATTTAACAAGTTGATGCATGTATTCTTGGATTAAAACATCTCATTTTGCTTGGAGATGTGGATGGGTTTGGTTATACTTTCTGCAAGCTCCAAGATCTAAGAAGCAACATAGTTCCTCTTCACTATTTCTAAGACTCCATTGCCCAAGTCCTCTTTCTCAACGAGTTGTATCTTCCTGTCTTGCTCAAAAATTTCTTTTCCTTTGGTTACTAGCTTGCATGCAAGGAAGTATTTGATTGATTAAAGATAAATTCAATCCTAAATCTGTTGCATGCATGTGTTAAGATTAGATTTGAAGCTTAATTGAAAGAATATCATCTTTTATCTAGATCTAGTCCATTTTGCCTTGTTTTAGTTATTATTTCACAGTAGGATCTTGAGGTTAATAATATGCAAATTTGTTTGAGCTTTCAAATCATTTATTCGATAATTATAGAGTGCTTTACTTGCTGATTTTAAATCAGCCCAAAAGATCCTAAGCAGGCTAGCTTTCTAGCTCTCACTCCTTAGTTACTTTGCTTGCTTTAGCCTAGATTTACTCAGTTATTTTCTGCATATTTTTTGAGTTGACCAAAGACACTTCCCAAAGTGTTTTTTGGCCATCTTTCAAGCTAATAACTTGCGGTTTTCACGCAGAAGTAACAGGTACAAGGGGAGGCTCCGCCCAAGTTTCTAGGATTAAACCTTTTTCAGAAGCCCCCAGAGTTGTCGGGAACCTCTTAGATCATTTTTTGACTTTAAAAAGCATTGTAAGCCTTGGTCTTGCACTTTAAAAGATCAAGAGCATCCAAAAAAGAAAGTAGTGTAGAAGTTGAATAAGTTTGCGAGCCACAAAGTTCGTGTTTTCTTCGTTTCCCCCACACTAAGGGGAGACAGGTGTTGGTGTCTTCTTTTGCCTTCTAGGTTGTTTCCTGTTTTGTTCACTTACATTTTCAGTTATACTTGCATAAAAAGATAAAAAGAACTCACATCATTAAATTTAAACTCTAAAAAATCAACCACAACAATCTTAGAATAATTCCATTTTGCGAATACTAATTGCTAGACTAGTTCCTTTTTGCAATTATTTGGAATAAACCTTAGTTACCCAACCACGTATGCAAGCCTGTTGCTACTTTCGAGTGGTATTCGGTGTCCCCGAAACAGACGTGAGTAACGCATGCTAGTTTTAATTAGGAAAATCTATCTTATTGTGCTAATGTCTAAGACCTCTACCTTGGGTGGAGTGTGTTAAGTCAGGGGGAAACTTTGATATCTAGGTTCTCTTCCTGTTGGACCTACGACACACCTGGTCAGCAAAGTCTATAAGAACCCAATATTAGCAAGTAAGATAGGCCACATAAACACTTTTGGACCCAAAGAGTGGGGACCTCGACTTCAATGCCCACTTCACTTTTATCCCAGACTAATATATTGTTCTTCCACAAATAATAAAATACTCAAGATTAAATAAACACGACATAATCAAAACATCAAATTTACTTTTCCTACACTGGTCTTTACTTTCATCTATCTGTCTGGATTATTTTACTTCAAAGCATTTACTATTCAAATCATCTATATTTGGAGTATGTATAAATGTGAATGACTCTTTGCATGTATTGAAATGGTGTATCCTTTAATTATATTTGTGTCATATGTTGCTGTTATAAATCTTGTTTCATCATATTAAGTTTTAACTCCTAGAAGTTGCTTTTATCTTTCTTAGATTAAAAGCCTTAGATTATTTTCTTAGGGACTACCCCCCTTGGCTTCGCTAGGAGTTGGCCTAGAGGGAGAAGTTGAGAGTAGAGGTGACAGTATCTCAACTTGAAACTTGCCCCCAAGGTTGCACCCAGTGGATTAAGATTTCTCCACGCTAACTTGAGGTGCAAATTAGGCGACAACAGGCTGCAAGAGCTTGATCTTCATCATCACTTAGCTTTTCTTCTCTTGCTCCCCATCTTGTTTCTTCCCACAGCTTGCTAAACTTTGTTAACTTACTTCTTGAACAGATTCCTCTTATGAAAGAGTCGCATGACTTCTGAAGTCCATTCAGAGTAGTCATTACTAACTCATCTTCTTCAACCGAGTCACCAATAGCTATAATTTGTTCATTAATCTGAGAAATTATTGTAAAGAAGGCATGAATAGATTCAGACTTATGCATCTTTACATTTTTGAGTTGAGTCCTCAAAGCCATCGTTGTGTTTATGTTCCTTGCTTCGTATAGACGAGATAGAGCATCAAAATCTCTTTGGGAGTCCTCAAGGATGATACATAAGGAATAAGATGGTCTTTTATAGAATCTGCAATTATTCTCTTTGCCCTTATCAGATTCTTCCTGTACTTACCTTTAACTTCTTCTTCCTCAGTTCTGCAACCTCTTTCATAACATAATCTGATAAGTCATTTTCTTCCAGAACAAGGGATATTCTGTACTTCCATGCTCTGAAGTTATCAGGTCCCTCAAGTTTCTCATCAAGCTTAGTGCTTGACATCATCTTGTCCTTGTTTTTGACTTTCTTCAAAAAACTGAAGTACTGTAGTCTCCTTCACAACTCTAATAACTCTCTGTAGAAATGGCTTCTTTCAGGGAAGCTCTGATACCATGTTGAAAAACTGATGCATGTAGGTAAATTTAATTTTTTTTTATAGCATACAACCAACATACCAATACATCTGCATATATGAGGATCACTGAAAGTGGGACAATCACAGAGAGAACACAGGTATACCCTAGGAAACCCTCTTGGGGTAGAAAACCCAACCAAAACTTCTCTTTAGATTCTTCAACAAAGTACAATACCAGTACAAGGCTTTAGAGTAACTAGCTAGGACTCAAAGGGATGAAACAATACCTCTGTTTGAACACTTACAAACTTGACAAATAGCTGAACTAATACTTACAGTAACATCTTGACAAAATCACAAAAAAATAACTGACTTTCCTTCTTGCTGTAGCAGACTTATGGCAGGTTTAACACAGTATTTATGGCAGGTTTAGCAGCCTTATATTTGCAAGGAACAACAAAAGACTTCAACAAGAATAGAGTGCTTGTATCAATAGAATACTTCAATAACTAGTTGCCATATACTAGCAGAAGACTCCAACAACTAGCAGCCATATACTAGCAAAAGATTCCCATAGATATCAGTCATATACTAGCAAAATACTTCAACAAATAGATGCCTTGCCTCAGCAGAAGACTCCAACAAAACAAGGTATCCAAATGTTAAGTGAATGCCCCTTTTTCTAGGTTGGTTTGGCTGCCCTAAGCAACCCCCTATGAATGTATGACAATTGTATAACAACTGTCATACCTGCCCTCCTTTGGCTGCCAAGAGTGACCTCCTAAAGTTCCCAAGAGCCACCTCCTAAAGCTCCCAAGGGCCACCTCCTAATGCTCCCAAAGGTCACTTCCTTTGTCTCTTCTAGAGGCTGCCTAAAATTTTGTCTTAGGATTGTATGACAGCTGTATATACCACCACCCTAAGTTGGCTACTCCGACCGCCCTAAGCAACCTCCCTAAGCTAGTCACTACAACCTCCCTAAGCAACCCTCTTAGAGGTGCTATGAGGTTGACACATGGCATATGGTTGTCTTGGAAATATTTGCCTCGATTTGTATAGCCATGTGATAAGCTTCTTGGATCATTCTTGGCCCCTTTTCACTGAGGAGAAACCCTAATTGCACCAAGAGTGCATTGGTATAGAGGTAAACAAGGTACTTGTCTTCAAGACGATGGCTTCTAGGAATTTGTTGTAACAAATTCTCAAACCTGGTATGGAATTCCTTGACAGTCTCGTTCTTATTTTGTTTTAGGTACTTGAGTCTTTTTATTAGCATGTGGATATCTTCTAATTTAATACCCCATTTATCGAGAAAGGTTTCTTCTAATTGGCCCATAGATGTGATGCTAGCATCAGAGATATCATCATACCATTTCCTAGCATTTCCATGAAGAGTGGTAGAGAAAGGTTTCATTTCCAAATCTTCAACATCATTACTGATAGGGTGGAGTTGAAAGAAAGCCCAAAAATTATCCATGTGATCTTTGACCCTAACCCCATCATTACCAGTGAATCTAGGGAGCGAATTTTCATACCTCAGAGGCATTTGTCGAGGGTAACCAGAAATTTCACTCATATCTAAGGGTTTAAAATTACTTGGGTCCCATTGAGAAGCCATGGTTGGCTTTGTCATTTGTGGAGTCACCAAATAATCCTTCTAGGGATCATCAAAGGGAAAAGAGGGAATCAACCTCAGTGGAGTCGCCAGGTAAGCTTTGTGAGGTAAAGGCTTTGGATAAAGGCTTACCGAAAAAGCGTTGTTCGAGGAAAATTGACTTGATGTTCTCTGACAACGGCGCCAAAAATGTTATTGCACAATCTATACTTGCCCAAAGCCCAAGGCAAGTAAGGGAGATTGGCGTAACAAACATGATATCCTATCACTGTCACCTTAATAGGAAATCCCCACTTTCTAGGGATAGGCAAGGTCTACCCCAGGGGAGGCATCCCCGATAACCTAAAGGGATGGAAACGTAGGGTTATGTTCAAGATATATGATATATTCCCCCCTCTCACTGGTTACCAAAGTCACTAAATCCGTGTCTAAAAAATGAGGTTAATGAAGTGCTTGATGTACCTGCCCGGAACAAGACAATATAACATGCATATACAATAATTCCAAGTACAAATATGATAATTATACCTCAGTAGACAATGGATAGTGACAATAAATGCTAGCTGATATAAAATTGCAGCAGTTAATAAGTTTACAACAGCAATTGATAAAATGTAACCGCTGCAACAAATACTCCTCAGAAAAGCTTGAAAAGACAATGAAAAGATAGCATTGACTAAGTAGAATGATAATAACTTGTCATAAGCAATTTCTAAAATGATAGCTAGCAATTAATCTTGAGTATGCAGAAAATTTGCTGCAATTAGATGGCTGTAGCAAACATTTATAACAACAACACATAAGTTAGTGATCTAGGCTAAACTAGGGTTAGCGATAGTTAGTAAAAGATTAGGAGAAGAGTGTTTGAGTGTTTGATCAATCCTTCAACAAGAGAGAGGCAAGAACTAGTGCCTTCTAGGGCTTATTGAGTCAAAGTGGACGGCTTCTTCTAAGGCTGCAAATCAATTTGATAATGCACAAAAGTCTAAGAGGGAAAATGAATAGGAGTAGTAACTTAAGTCTCCCTATGCATTGACCTCAAGAGACAAGATGCTAGGTTGTAGGCAATTCTAGGCCCTAGCACCTTACTTTCCTTAGGATTCTTATGGAGTAGAACGTATGCAAAGATAACTAAGTCAAAATCTTTAGAGTGCTAGGAATTTAGGGCTCTAGGGTTTCACTAGATACTAGATCAATTCAATGAGAAGCTTGGCAAATAGAAAGTAAGAAAGTAGCAATTTAAGTTCCTTACTTCAAGCATTAAGTATACCATGCAATTTCATAATCTTGTATGAGCAAATAAAACCATACACAAACCATTCAATAGATGACAAAAAATGCAGATTTTACTTGCACCAGGAATAATCATGAAAATACCATGCAAGATCACCATAAAAACTTCCAAGATGATTCAAGTTGCAAAAAATAGCCTTATACAAGAGTGCGCGTCACAATATCAGCCAATAGCCTTCACTAGGGCGCAAATTTCAGACCTCTTCTCTTGTATGAGAAGTTCTGATGTCAAAATGAGAGTACTTTATGTTTATTTATACAAAACTTTTGACCTTTAATTAATTTTAGGTCAACATAAGGCTGACCTAGCCAATTTACAATAAAATTCAAATTTGACATAATTAAAATTTATTTGCATCTAAAAACACTTCCAAGGGTGACATTGAGGCCCATAGGTGGAACATTGAGCTAGAAATGTGGGGCGCTTGGCCTCCAGAAGCCCCAGATGATGCCCACATGTGCCACCAGGCTCATAAATGCCTCCAAAATGAAAACCCTAGCTTTGGATGACGTCTAGGGTTATGATGATGACGTCTAGGGCCCTCAAGGGATAACGTCCATGTGGAAGAGCAAGGTCCCCCTTGGTCTACATCTGCAAGGGTGCCTCCAAAGTGTTAAATTTACATGCAGCAGCGAGAGCCATTCTCCTGGAGGATGGCTAAGATCCTAGACGAGATCTAGGGCCCCCAGTGCACTCCTGGGGTATGTGGTCTGGGACCAATATTGATAAAGACCCTAGGTTTGTAACCAGGGCCCCTGGTTTGTAACCAGGGTACCCATGCCTGGGGCATGGAAGTCTTGGTTTGTA
>ML779190.1:306619-318711 GCA_009831015.1 Picea engelmannii
TTAGTCTGGTGATGATCCCAAGGACAATGCGCATTAGCTGGTGATGATCCCATTGTTGCATGGTGATAATCCCAATGTAGCATCTAGACTCCACTCAATTGATCAAACTGAAGAGAATATTCTCCCTAGAGGAATATTATTCTTAAAATATAGGAGATTGAATAATGACTAATAAACAAGGAAAAACCTTAGGAAAAATAAATCCTAGGTGTGTGTGAAGTACTCCAACACCCCCCCTGAACATCACTATGGTGAAAATAAAGAATGGGTCCCGACAACGAGGCCATGTTAAATACCCAAATACAAAAGATACATTGAAATAAACGAGGAAACCTCATAGAAACCCCCCCCCTTCAAATTACAATGCATAAAAAAATAAAATGAGAAGGAACAAAAAGTAGTTGCTAATCAACCTTGTCCTTCACTCTAAGAAGACCTTGCAACTGTGCAAGTTTGTGCTCGTTGAAGATTTTGTTGAAGATGTATATGTCTGCACGGATCTGATGAAGTAGATGCACCATTGAGATGTCCACACATATCCACTTTCTCTTCTTGTAATGAAGAATATCCAAATAAAGTTTGGATGAAACTTTGAAAACCGTGCGGCCGTTTCCGGAAAAACGCTGAAATTTTGTTGATTTTAAAATGATCATAACTTCACTTCCCGGACTCTGTTTCGGATGATTTTTTTTGAAATTGGATATTTTCCCGAGAGGAATTCAAATATCCAATTTGTTTCTGCAAATTGTGCTTAGAAAATATCAGAATTGAGTCTGATGTGCGCGGCTCCCTTTTTGTCTCTTGAGATGCATGCATTGCGCATGGAAAAGTGTCTGCATGTGACCCCTGAGATGCATGCCATATATCTTCCACATGAAATTCAGAAAACAAATCTGAAATGGAGTAAACATTATCTTCAATTAATGGAATACAAATTTGTGCAAATACTTTTGTAGAAGACTATTCATAATAAGAGGCTTGATCTTCTGATGGCTTCTCTTCTGGCTCTATCTGTTCAACCTTCTGTATGAAATTTTCACAATCTTCTTTATTCCCAAATAGAACCTCCAATTTGGTCCATAATTCATTTGGAGTTGATTCTTGTGAGTCATCATATACTTGATGGAGAATTTCAGGAGGAATAAACCAGAGGATACATCCTATGGCCATATCTTGTCTATTGAAAAAATCGTTTTTCTCATTGGTGGAATCAGGCTCTACTTCCATTGCCATAGTTATTTGGTACAAGCCTTTGCATCTGAGCAGAAGCAGAAGTTTTGGCTTCCACTCCAAATAGTTATGATGCGTGAGAAGTAATGCCGACGAATAATCCATCTTTTTTGCATTCTTCAATCTTCAGTACCTGCAAAAATAATTTGGTGTAGCTTTTGCATAGCAGTTCGTCGGCTCTGATACCATGTAAATGTGTTGAACCTGCACATAATAGATCTAGCTAGAAAATACCACACATACTTGCAGAGAGAAATTGAGAAAGAAGAAGCATGAGAGAAAGAACGAAAGAATTATCATTAATCGTTTCCACACTTAAAGAGTGAATAATTTACAATAGATGTAGGATACACGAGTAACTAATGTGCCATAGTGGTGGTCTAGAGTGATCTGGATACACACCAACAATTATGAGACTAAACTGCCACCTAGTCTATTCTCTCAGGAAGTTATGGGAGTGAACTGCCACCTAGTCTGAGTTAACTAGTCTATCAGTCTTTAGTTAATTGTCTTAAACAGAGTGAAGTGAGGAGGAGATCAGGGAATCATGAGTAATGCACTAGTTTGGTGATGATCCCAAGGACAATGTGCATTAGCTGGTGATGATCCCAATGCTGCATGGTGATAATCTCAATGTAGCATCTAGATTCCACTCAACTGATCAAACTGAAGTGAAAACTGAAGAGAATATTCTCCCTAGAGGAATATTATTCTTAAAATATAGGAGACTGAATAATGACTAATAAACACGGAAAAACCTTAGGAAAAATAAATCCTAGGTGTGTGTGAACTGTGAAGTACTCCAACAAGAAGATGTATCATTTTGAGGGTCACTGTATATAGTTGTGCACAAGATAACTTGATCTCCTCTAGGAAATGCTTTTTTGTTGTTCTTGTTTTTTGTTCTGGGCACATCACAGGTAATAGCTCTGAGAAGGAGCCATAATGACAGTTGTTGGAAGAAACATGAAGCATGACTATTTAGACATAGAGTTGTGCATATCCATGTACTGAAGAAGAAGAGGAGGTCATCACATGCAGAAGGAGTGTTGAGATTTTAGGTAATTTCAAAAGTTATTCTTTAGTGTTAATGTTTCAACATCAGGCTAACATTCTCTCATGATTGGTCATGGTAATTTGACCAATGGATAATGACCCATGGCATAGTCTTCGAAGGACATAAGACTCAAAGTGCATGGCTTTCAACATCCAGAAGTATTGAAATTCTTCATGTGGCACAGATGGCAACTTGATCAGGAAGAATGTTCCTCGTAGTCACAAAACACTCTGTTGAGTACGTGACAACTGCGGGACGCTCAATGTATAGATTGAAGAAGGCTTTATATGGATTAAAGCAGGCACCCAGAGCATGGTATGGCAGGATCGACAATTTTCTGATGAGCTTAGGATTTATAAACAACAATGCAGATCCTAACCTTTACTTTAAGGTTGTGGATGATAGTCCGTAAATACTACTGTTGTATATGGATGACCTATTTGTAAACATTTGTGGAAAAGCTCATTTCAGAGTGTAAGAGAAAAAAATGGCTGCTTAGTTTTAAATGAAAGATCTCGGGATGATGCATTACTTTTTGGGTCCCGAGGTATGGCAGAGACAGGATGAGATCTTTCTGAATCAAAGGAAGTATACAGTAGAAATCCTGAAGATGTTTGGGATGTTGGATTGCAAGGCAATGGCTACACCTATGAGGTAAAATTTCTATTTTGCATTAAATCCATTTTTTCATTTGAAATTTCCACAACTATGTTATGCCATAGAGGGAGGTGGCATGCGAGAACAAGAATGGAAATCAATGTTCAAGAGAGGAGGGGTATTCTTAGGGAGGAGAGTACAAAAAAATGTTTTAGGGGAAGTTTAGAGGCATGAAAGAAGCTTGTCTATCCTCAGAGCAAGAAATTCATGTCTCTTGTGCTAGAGGAGACGTTGGTACTTTCTACATGTAGGTGTAATAGAGGATGGGTCCTGGGTGAGAACAAAGCAAAGGTTCCTATGAATAGCTATGCATTCCTCATCATACCAACAGTTCATGGGACATTGCTGGACACGTTTGATGTGGTGGTTGGTGTGGGGGTAAGAATCTAGGTTGGCTTATCAAAGGATATGTGATAATAGTATTTGGTAGTGGTAGTAGTGAGAAAAAAAGCAGGAAAAGTTTGGGACAAGTTGGGAGAAGCAAGCACCATAGGAATTGACATACTCAGTGTTGATGTGAATCGTGATAGGTGGGTTGTCATAGGATCTTGGGAGAGGGGGAGGTAGGTGTTGATGTTTGTAGCATCAGCCATATAATTCCGCATAGGTCTAAGTTTCCAGATGTGTGGAAGTCGTCCAAAGCCTTCAAGCTTACTAATTTACTTTAATTAAATGAATTATTAAGTAAAGTGCTTTTTATTAAAGTGTGTTTAATTTAATGAAATGCCAAGGTTATTAGCATTAGTGAATTAAATGAATCTTAGCCATTGATCTCAAGCGATGTGAGATCTAATCTCGATCATCAATCACTTATGGAGATTTGGGTTATGTTTGATTCGGTCAAAACTCAAGATTATAAAAGCGAGTTCAGGTGAAGGAGAAAGATACCATGGACAGGAGCAAAGAAGGACTTTTGCTCAAGTGCTTGAAGCACAAAGGACTGTGATTCAAGGAGATCTTTGATAGGTGAAGAAGGACTTTCATCTAGAGATCAAGTCCAAAGGAGGAAAGTTGCAGGTACTGCAACAAGGAGAAGAAAACTAGTAGCCAGAAATCGAAGGACAAATTTCTAGAGAGCAACCGTACAATGGTAGAGTTTGTTCTGCGGGGGCACATACATACGCGCTGTACAGGCTGGACATGGCACATATAGATCATACATCACCGCCCGGGGACAACTGAGCAGAGGGTTTCTTCAGGGCCAGAGTTGTCAAGTTTGTTGTATTTGTATTTTTGCTCAGTGGGCCATTTTCCGAGTAAGGGATCCCTTGTAAGCTTGGAGTCATTATTAATCAAAAACTGATTTGAAAGGAAGAATTTCCATGTGCATGTGTGAAGTTTGGTTCTCTATTTTGCTTCCGCTGTTTTTATTTCCAACCAGTATATTTGATTCTGTGTGTTGTAATTTAAATTATCAGCAAGGAAATACACAACGTAGTAATTTATCTAGGTGTTGGGGATACTGATAGATTTTTCAACATGGTATCAGAGCTTGCACTCTGAGAGGGAGACAAATTTTAGATACATAAGAAACACAAGAGAGAGCAAAGAAGGACTTTTTCTCAAGAGACCTTGAGTGCTTGAGACATGAAGGACTGTGACTCAAGAGGATCTCAGCAAGGGTGAAGAAGGACTTTCATCTAGAGATCAACTCAAGGGATAACACATAAGAGAGACATTGAGTATTTGAAACACGAAGCACTATGACTCAAGGAGATCTCGACAAGGGTGAAGAAGGACTTTCACCTAGAGATCAGTTTTGTCCAAAGGAGAAGAGAAGCTAGTGGGCAACAACAAACAGATAAGGGTAGCAGATCAACAATAGGTACAACTGCAGATCGGGACGTACAAAGCCGCAAGAAACGCCATATGCGCGAAGCAGATAGCTCAAGGCGTGTACATACGCGCTAGACAAGTGCAACTGAGCACGTACATACGTGTTGGATAGGTGCAACTGGGTGTGTACATACGCCCCAGAAAGGTGCAGTAGGGTGTGCACATATGTGCAGGACAAGTGCAGCAGGGCGCGTACATAGAGACAGTGCAGAGGACACATGCACATACATACGTGTTGTATAGGTCGTGTTGGGCACGTACAGATCGTACAGGTCGCTAGTACAATGCCATACAATAGGGGAAGAGGTGCTAGGTTGTAGGAGTTGGATGTATTTTTCTGTTTCTTTTCTTAGAGCACAAAAAATATGACAGAAGCATGGGAGCTATTTAGCAGTCTGACGGAGAGGGACTCAAGGATCCATTTAGAGCTTGTTGGAAATATTTCTATTTTCGACTCACTAGTTCGGTATTAATTAACTGAAGCTAGTTCTATTTTAGACTTTCCATTTTTAGACCATCACTATTATGCATGCATGCATTCCTAAGAAGAGCTCACTGGTTGTTCGCTTTTGTTAATTATGGAATGTTCTTTCCTATATGAGTGTATATCGCTCATTCATTGTAGTATTCGATATTGATTACCTTATTGGAGTAGTGTGAAGATATTTTCTCATTCTTCCATATTGAATCTCTCTTCCTTTTCTTGATAAGCTTTGTTTGTACTTGCTTTAGCTAGGTCTCCTATGCAGGCTTCCATGAAACATTGACATGGTATCATAGCCGAGCTTCTTGGAGCAAACCAGACAAGCCAAAGAAGAGGGAATCCAAAGTTTTTAAGAGCGTAATCTGTGCATCTGAAAGTGTCGCGACCTCTCCCTGTGTAAAGGTGCAACAATCGCAGGCACACTTATAAAATTGGAAATTTCTGGATAGTGTCGCAGCCATTTTTTCACAGTTTTTGAAAGTGTCACAGTCTAGCCTTGCATAGGGGTGTGACACCATCCTAAGTGTTGCATTGTATCCTCCACACAGGGTGCGACAATGTCTTAGGTTGGCCATTAGGACAGTGAGACACTCTTGAAAAAGAGTTTTTTCAGTGCTTTCTCAGGCACATTTTTTTGGGTTTTTCAGAACCAGTAAGAGGGATAGATACGACACCAATTCTTCAGTCAAATTTGGTGATAATTCTAACACCGTACAATTATTTTGAATGGAAGCCGAAGGCTGAATTCCAACTCAAAAGAAAAGGATTGTACAATTTGACGACGGCGACAGAAACAAAACCTACATCAACGATTGAGAAGACCAGATGGGCGAACCGTAAGGATGAGGCCACATGACTTCTTGAATTAATTTCAACTGATTTATGGTTTCATATTGCCACATGCAAGACTCCAAATGAGATCTGGATCACCTTGGAAGGTCTCTTCGGAAAGCAAGATGAGATGAGAGGTCATATGCTTGAGGTAGAGTTGAATACCTTGGATCCTAAAAGTTTTGATAATATACAAGATTTCTTTACCAAGTTTAAATCTTTAATATTGAGCTTGGCATCTTGTGGTATTGAAAAGTCTACAGAGGTAGACCAACTTATTCTAACAATCTTGGCTAAGGTCTCCACTTTCCACTTTGGTAGATATCTCTTGGGATCAAAATGGAAGATGCCTACCATGGAGCAGTTCATTGATTCACTCACACATGAGTAGGCAAAACTCATTCAGATGGGCCTAATCAAGGATCCCAAAGCACATGCACTCACCATGCATGATGGAAAAAGATCATCAAAACATAACGGAAAGGGGCAATCACATCTAGAGCCAAAGGAGGGATATTCTAGACCCTTAAACGATTCTTCAGGTTCCAAAGATTCTTCAGATTCCAAAAAGAAGAAGAAGGGAAAAAATGCAGTTATTGCAATAGACCGAATCATGGAGAATCCACATGTATGAAGAAGCAAATCGATCTTATGGCACAGGTACTTCAACATAACAATCTTGGAAACGTCATTTTTGAAGGAGCCAGGAATAAGAAGGAAGAAGATCATGCTCCTAAGAAAGGTAATCATCATGCTCTGGTTGCAGTTAATTCCTCATTTGATTCATGGATTATAGATTATGGCGCATCACATCATATGGCAGCCAAAGAGGAAGTCTTTACTTCTTTGAGTTCATGCTCAAGACCCCCTATTCTCATGGGGGATGATACTCTAGTAGCAGTAGCAGGAGAGGGAAGAGTGGAACTCTCTAATGGCAGTTTTGAGAATGTTTTACATGTTCCAAAGGTTTCTATAAATCTTCTCAGTTTATCAGATCACTCAGAAAGGTAAAAGGGTTGAATTTACATCAGATTCAGTTTCTGTACTTGACATGCATGACAATTCCATTATTGTAATTGGTGAGGTAAATCACAAATCAAGGTTGTACAAATTCACTAAGTTTGCTGACTATGACTCCTCTTTACTACTTACACATGAGAGTATTTTGCATGTACCACCAGTCCAACATGCAGAGACTCTTATGCTTCCATCAGTCCCAGACATCAGAGATGATTCCATACACTCGGATTTTGTACATGGAAATGAGCAGGTAGTACAGCCAGATAAGGAGCCGACGCCGAAGCTTCAGTAGATTCCCAAGAGGGCATAGTCCATGCTTTAGGCAGCAGGTGTCCTTGCAGGGAATCCATTGGATTTGAGGAGGACTTGATCTCAACATGAGGAGCCTTCTCATGTAGATGCCCATGCATTGCTATATGGTTCAATCTTTCGATCCATAGACCTACAATAAAGCCGTGGGCAATCCATTATGGCAAGCAACCATGCAAGAGGAGTATGACTCACTCCTAGAGATTCAGACTTGGGATCTGGGATCAAGAGGTACAAGGCAAGACAGGTTTCCAAAGGACTTCATCAGATCAATAAAGATTTCTACATCTTCACGAAGACTTTCAATGAGCAGAAGTTTTAGAATTTGCGGGATTGTCTTGGAGTGAAGAACATAATTGCCTAGCAAGTGCCTTTTCTTTTTTGATGCATTGTCTTTTGAGGGAGGGTTTTGTTCCCACGTGGTTTTCCCTCTTTCCTCATTTTTTATTCAATGTTCATTAGTTGCATTGCACATGAGTACCTAATATGGCCTAGTTGTCGGGACTCATTTTTTACTCCATAGTGATGTCCAGGGGGGTGCTGGAAATATTTCTATTTTCAACTCACGAGTTTAGTATTAGTTAACTCGAGCTAGTTCTATTTTAGACTTTCCATTTTTAGACCATCACTATTATGCATGCATGTATTCCTAAGAAGAGCTCATTGGTTCTGTTAGCGATCAAAAAATACACTGGTATTTTTTGAGAATGTCCTCATTATTCGCCACTTGATTTATCGTTCCTCTAGGTATTTTGGCCAGTATCATACTCTCAATTCTTCATCAAGCCTTGAAAAATGCCTTATCTATATCTTTTGCTTTGATACTATGCCTCTTAATCTGCAATACACAGACAGAAATAAAAGTTATTCTCTAGCTTTATTGCCTTTTATCTTTTGAAATAAAAATGTATATTTTTATTTCTTAAAAAATTCCCCAAAGCAAAAAGTGATGTGTGCGCTTAAGTGTTTTATTCCTAAACTATCCTAAACCTAAGCCATATCACATATACCTAATCCATAAGCTACAAGTCAAATCACAAGTCACCAAAGTGCAAGTGCCAGTTCCCACTCCATATAGAATCTAAACATTTGATGCCTTGGGGATTTGATTTTTGAGCAAACAAAAATAAACACCAAATAGACAGTTGTCAAATGCTTGATTTGTAGATAGAGAATGTATACACAGTTGTCTTGTGGAAAGTATAGTTGGGTTTTGAGTGTTTGACAAGTTTTAATGAAACGCATCAGAATGTGATGTAAAGCCACGAGTCAAGTCTCAGGCTGAAGCTACAAATTTAACAACAGGCACCAGGCCGTATGCAAGAAGGGCCACGAGGAATTATCTATGCAGAAGGATGAAGCCACGAGTTAAGTCACCGCTCAAGCCACAGGTCATATTATGAGTCAACACACCAAGCTAAGCTACATATCCAAGCAACAGTATGGGAATGTGAACATTGGAAGAAACATTTAATAATAAAGAAGATAATGGAATACACTCTGTGTCAACACCTGTCTTTATCGTCCCGAGATATTTCTGTTGTTGGAGATCAGTTAGATATTGCACTATTACAGGGAGACAAAGATCCAATTGATTCCATGCTAAGTTTGTTGGATGCCTTAGAAGTTCTATCTAAACGCTTGCGGGGTCTAGACGACTTGCCATTACAAATCTCTAGTGTTTAACTACTAGATTCAGCATTTAGGCACACTTCTGTATTCTCTCCAATGCCACATCCTCTTGCCACACAGAGAGAAAACCAGAAGTATCATGAGATATTAGTGCCAACCTATATCCAAGCTCTGAAGGTCATAATTCAATTGGAAGGTCCTGGAAAGTGGCAAATTGGTGAAATAGCAATTGAGAAAACGAAATCTGCTTTCTGTCTTAAAATTGCTGAGAGTATGCAGAAGTGTTGGGGTATATTGTCTATAGTTGCTGTAGATTTTCTGATGGATGGGTTTGCATTCCGTCTCAGGATTTTGTATGAGAAAGATAAAAGTTTGGTAAAGAAACAAGGTGTTTTTGGTGTAATGCCGGTCAGAAATCTACAAAATAGCAAGCTTGTTACATTGGAGGAAGATTTTCTACTTGTCAACACACAAGAACACAGAGCATTATCATTCAGATTTAATGACAACGCATATATCTATAGCAGAGAATATGAATTGGTTTGAAAGACGCATATCTTTCTTTTGTGTTTTCTTTCAGGTTGCAAGGTACAGACAACTTTGAAATTGTGTTAGCTAAGCCACCGAATCCCTGAACTTTCGGTGGCTAATTCTCCCTTGTTTATATTCATAAGCCACCGAAAGTGCAGAAACAAGCAAAATCCTCATCTTTTTGCTCAGATCGAAGATTTTGATTTCCAGATCATTTGGAAAAGGTTCTAAATGAAATATATAATTAAACTGATGAAGATCAATATCCCTTTCCAGATTTTAAGGCAGAGATTAAGGTAAACAAGATAAAAGGCCTTTCTACTTTTGGTCAACAAGCGTCCAACTGTCAAAGAAGGAGTTCAAAGTGCTTAGTCATGCTCTTGAAGATGTCAAAGACTATTGGAGCTGTCGAAGTTTGTAGAAGATGACTTGATAAGGGTTTTACTTTCATTTTAGGATTAGATCCTATATATCATATTATTTGATTTTGCTCTATTTTTAGAATGTAAGATCAAATTTTATAGGATCCTGAACTGTTTGTAAAGGCTATAAAGCCTGTAAATTTGATGAACTAGAGGTTCGAGTCTGGAGACTAGACCATGCTACTATTGTAATAGACTTTTCTCATATATAATACAAAAGCACATGTTCCTTTCATTATTATTGTTAGATTACCATCTCCTTTCTTTTCTGTACTTTGAATGATTGTTTTAATTTAAGTTTGTCTTAACTGCTAGTGACTGTTATCTCACTTTTTCAGTTCATAAACTTGATTTAATAGTAATCTACACTATCTTTATTCAACCCATCACCCATTTGATCTGGTTGATAAATATAAAATTTTTCACCCATAGTTCAACTACTTATCTGATATTTAATTCTTGAAAGCCTTGTCTCAACTGGTTATGTATTTGACTGTTTTAAGAGTAAGTCATTTATCTAGTATCCCATTTGATCCAATAAACACATAAAACCAAAACACATTAAGTTACCAGGCTTCTTCGAACTACAACCTAGAAGGACTCCTGGAGTGCTAACAAGTTGTTCCCTTTTCTTAATTATGGAATGTTCTTTCCTATACGAGTGTATATTGCCCACTCATTGTAGTATTCGATATTGATTAGCTCATTGGAGTAGTGTGCATATATTTTCTCATTCTTCCATATTGAATCTGTTAGTTTTAGGGTAAAAATGAAAACAGCAGTCTCTTTTAAATTTAATGCAAGACTACTTAGATAGACAGAGATAGCAGCATATAGAAAAATAGATCTATGGTATATAGTAGCAGCAGAAAATTATATCAGATCTAACAATAGTATTTAAGATCAGAAAACAAATGATCTATATGATGAACAAGTTTCAGATCATAGACAGTATTAGCAGCTTTCTAAAAGTACCAGCAGATCTATACAACAACAGATCTATAATAGAAGATTTATAACAGTTCTGGAACTATACTCATACAGTAAACATTATAGATCTATACACTGCTCATTCAATAGAACAATCTTATAGTAACCTCAGATCTGAAAACTAAAAGCAACAAGTAGAAGGCATACCTGGTACCAGCCTTACCTCTGAAGATAGCACAAAACCACAATAGATATAGGTCCTGAATGTTATGCTCAGACAAAGGTTCAGTTCATGGATCTACAAAAGATCTTTTATGCCAAGGTTGAAGGAACTTTCAAGCCACCAAGCTTAGGGTTTCTGGAACAAAGACACCAAGGACCCAAACCCTTCCCAGCCAAAGAAAACCTCAGATCTATACCCTCAGGTCTGTAGTTAAACCCTTGCTTCTACTGTGGAAGATCTACCCCACAAAGACAAGGAATACAGACAGCAGATCTGAAGAGGATCTTCTCTCAAGAGGACACACCTCACCGTAAGACAAACTCACAGCAGATTAGGCCGCAACACCCACCAACAATTTCACAGCAGCTTCAGCAAATGAGGGATGCGGCACCACACAGCAGACTTGGCAAATGAGGGACGCGGCACCACACAGTAAACTTAGGACGCGGCACACAGCAGTGGATATAGGACGCGGCACACAGCGTGGCTCTCAATCAACATACAAAGGGACGCACCACACCACAGAACAGCAACAGGATTACTCCACAAAATAGGCCGCACCACACTACAGAACAACAACAGGAATATACAAGGACTGAGGCCGTGAGCTCAAGGAACCTCCACGCTATCACAAAAGAGTAAGTGAGTAATAGGTGTAGGAAGGGGTTCTTTAAATAGTAGTTAGGGCAAGGTTAGGGCTAGGTTAGGGTTAGTTAAGTTACTTTAAAAAGTCACATGTTTAAATTAGAAATTTAAACATGTGACACTTATTTAATGTTTTAACTTCAAAACATAACCCCCAATAAACCAACAAAAACCCCAAATCAATCAACCAAGGGCAAGGGAGGGTTAGCAAGGTGGCATTACTCATTCCTTCAAATCATATGGTGAACCTATTACTTTATCATCACTGCATATGGGACTTATCCC
>ML779190.1:321732-332707 GCA_009831015.1 Picea engelmannii
CAACATGCAACTATAATAACCTACATGCAACCATAATAACTGACATGCAAACACTTTAAACGAAGAATATCTTCATCAACCACTAAAACGCATCCAGAAACCCCCAGTGTATCAGATCTACACGCTGGAGCAGTAAGACAGTAACAAATATCTTGATCATCTGGATCAGGGATATTTCATAGGATCATGTTGAGGCCCCTAGGAGCATATTCAGGGAGAGTAGGCCTCCAAAGAAGTGTCCAAACTTCGTGGTACTAATGAGTAGCACCATTGATTCTGAGTCTTCCAGTGTTCAGGAAGCATCAGACCAACATGATTGGTGGGATGTCATGGTGCAGGATGATGTGTGGGACATTGTGCCAGGACCAGAGGGACAACCAGTTCCAGGTGGCTCTTCCAAAAGTACCTTCCCCACTAAGAGGAAGTGTTGATGTTTGTAGCATTGGACACGTACTTCCGCACAGGTCTAAGTGTCTAGATGTGTGGAAGTCATCCAAAGCATTCAACCTTAGTAATTTACTTTAATTTAAAGGAATTATTAAAGTAAAGTGTTTTTTATTAAAGTGAGATTAATTTAATGAAATGCTAAGGTTATAAGCATTAGTGAATTAAATGAATCTTAACCATTGATCTCAAGTGAGTTGAGATCTAATCTCAACTGTCAATCACTTTGGAGATTAGGGTTATGTTAGATTTGATCAAAACTCAAGATTATAAAAGCAAGGCTAGGTGAAGGAGAAAGATACCAAGGACAGGAGGAAAGAATGACTTTTTCTCAAGTGCTTGAGTCATGAAGGACTGTGATTCAAGGGGATCTCGGATAGATGAAGAAGGGCTTTCATCTAGATCAAGTCCAAAGGAGGAAAGTGTAGGCAGTGTAGCAAGGAGAAGAAAACCAACAACCAGATGTCGAAGGACATATCTTTGGGGAGCAACCGTATAGCGACAGAGTCTATTCTGCAGATGAGCAACGCCGTACGTGCTGGACAGGTGGTCTAGGGTGCATACAGACACACCGGGTAGGTAGCCCAGGGTGCGTACTTACGTGTCAGATAGATAGTCTAGGGTGTGTACATACGCGCTATAAGGGTGCGTACAGATCGTACAGGGATGTCCAAGGACAACTTAGCAGAGGGTTTCTTCAGGGCCAGAGTTTCCAGGTTTGTTGTATTTGTATTTTTCCTTAGTGGGCCATCTTCCCAGTAAGGGAGCCCTTGTAAGCTTGGAGTCATTATTAATGAAAAAACGATTTCCTAGTTTTCAAAACCGGACCGGGTCGTTATCAAACCGCCAAACCAACCGAGTTGATAGGTGACCGAATCAACCTGACCTTCAACCCGATCGAACTGGTTCGACATGTTTGATATCGAGCCTGTTGAACCAACCCGTTTGAATCCGGTTCGATATCAAACCGGTCGATATCAAACATGAGGTTCCAGCTGGGATGAGCACAGTGAAACTATTATAGCTGATAGTGACAAATTTATTTAACACCCTTAGCTAGTTAGCACTATGGAGACCTTGTAGAGCTCATCCTCAATGAGAATGGGCTTATGATTGGGTAAGAAGGAAGAATATGAAATTTCAAGTTTTTTGTAAAACCTGAAAAAGAAATTTTAAATGGCTTATGAAATTTCAAATATCCTCCTCAAATGAGCTGGTATGACAATTGTCTACTTTGAACATGACGAACAAAAGAATATCCAAGTCCAAGAACATTAATTTTCCATGCTGGCGACCACTGGAACCAAAGTCCATAATTAATCATCATAAAAACATAAAAAATTTCCAGCAACATGAAGCATTACAAATGCAGGGGGCTGGTCATCTTTTTCATTTCTAGATGGCCCTTTCCAGCGTTTGGTTGGTGGTTCGGGTTTAGGAACAATGAATTCCCAACCATCTTTATTCTGTTGCTGCTCTTCCAGAGGGTTCTCTCCTTTCGAAAATTGCAAGGGCCAACATAGGAAACTTGTCATAGGGAAGGGGGCTACCTGGGCATTATGGATTGTAGAGGCCATTTAGAGCCTCACTGATTATGTATTTTGTTGCTGATATGTATTGCACTCGGTGCCATTTTGATATATACACCCTAACATGGTATATAGATGAGCAAACGTTGCATATTTTGTCTTAATGGTTTGGAATCATGGTTTGAAATCTTTAAAATATTTTTTTTCATTAAAATTTAATTATTTATTGTATTTTTTATTGAACCGAGTCGTTGAAATCAAACCGGTCCGAGTCGATCCGGTTTCAGTTTGATGTCTGAGTTGATAGGTGACCAGTTTGATGCCCAGTTCCGATTTTAAAAACTATGACTGATTTGAAGGGAAATTTTTTTGTGTGCATGTGTGAAGTTTGGTTCTCTATTTTACTTCCGCTGTTTTTATTTCCAACCAGTATATTTATTCTATGTGCTGTAATTTAAATTATCAGCAAGGAAATACACATGGTAGTAATTTATCTAGGTGCTGGGGATAGTGAGAGATTTTTCAACAGTAGGGAAAGGGGGGCATTTAAGAAGATAAAGGAAAGGTTAAAGGTAGACATTGTCAACAATGGGGAGTGGGTGGGAAACCAAGAGATTCATGATATTGGGGATCAAAGTTTGGTTGGACTAAACATAATTAGCCACACTAGCCTTCCCATTGTGGTGGAAGCAAGTGTGCTTGTTGGAGTTTGGGTGGTTGGAGAGATTATTAAGAATAAAGAGACTATAATATTCACCTAATTGGAGAAGCAATCTCCCATATGTCGTGATTACGCTAATTCCATCTCTTGAACACCTTATCAAACCAACATCATCTGGGTCCATCTCATGAAGGCATAGTGCGTCCTCGATTAAATAACGGATTGACATTTGTAGAGTCCCAATGTGGGTATTGAAATCAATGTTGCAAACATTGTGTTGGCAAATATATCGCTGAGAGTCTAGAAAGAAACTTATCGACAACATTGGGGAAACTATTGGAAAATATCGACAAACTTAAAAATATGAAAATATTCAATTTTTTAAACATCTAAAGCAACCCCTCTGTCTAGCCCTTTTATGGGAAAATGTAATAGGGAATAACCCCTTTGTTCTCAATCCCCTGCTTTCTCTCTTCAAACCGAGCAAAAAAATCCAAAAATCTGCTGACTTTTCAAAATATTCTTTTGCTGATATATCGCGGTATTTTCAAAATATCGCGATATATTCAAAATTTGAAAAAATTGCGATTTTTGCTGGCGATAATATTGCTGATCTGAAAGAATCACGATATATCGTGATGTTGGCAATATATTGCCAATATTTGCAAAACCGATTGAAATCACCCAGAATAATTCTATCCCCCAGAGAGGAACACTAAGAAATCTCTAGATACAAATCATGAAAAATTTGTCCTTAAATTCTCTCTACCATAAGCCCATAGGGTAGTGCATATTTCTAGAGTATCTTCATAATCAACACAAGGTGCCCCCAATAATCTGGCTTTGCTTCAGGTCTATACCCAAGTAAAGGTGACTTTTAAAGTGGTAAAACATGGAATGATTGTTGATTCTTTATGTGCTTTTTCGATCCCTTGCCATACATTTTACATTTATTTTAGTTGTAATGTATAGTGGCATATATTACATTCTTGTTAAGAGCAAAGAATGTGTAGGTAATCACTTCCTCTTACTCTCTCTATGATGTGGGTTCTCATTAATAACAAGTATAGATTGTTGAAACCGTCAGCCCTTATGATATTCATATACTAAATCACATACATTTATGCCATCCCATGACCAATACTGTCATGAAAAATGTGCGTCTCTCACTTTCTATTTTTTAGTTGAGAACCCTTAAACAACCATATTATTATTTGTCAGTGAATCAACAATATTTTGGTTGAATGATGTGTTTTGTGTATGACAATAACAACTTAGAGGAAGTTAGTTCATACAGATATCTTGGAGTTGATCTTCATCACAAGATTAATTGGAACTATCACATAGAGAAAAGAATTAATGGAAGGTGGAAAGCCTATTTTGGTCTTGAAAACAACTGTAGATCAATTGATTTTGGGTTGGGAGAAAAAGAAACACCTTTTGGAGACTCTCGCCATTCTTGTTATCTTATATGTATGTGAAGTTTGGGTTCTAGCATCTCTAGAGAATTGTGGAGGAAGATCGTGAAAATCCAAAAGTGTTTTATTATTTATAATCTTAAAATTAAAAGCAATACACGCTATCCTAACCTCCTCATAGAAGCAGGTCTTTCCCCCATTGAGAGTTTGCTATGACCACGTACCTAATTTACAAGCACAAGACAACGAACATGAAGGAAAAGAGGCTTCCTAAGATTGCTTTACACTTCAGTCAAAACCAGCTGTGGCTCGAGAGGGGTTGGCATAAAGATGCCAAGTCTTGGCTAAATCATTGGAAGATAGAGGAGGTCACTCTGCATAATATTGATACCATTAAAAGTACCATTTCATCTAAATTTAAGGAGAAATTTGGTGCAATAAAGAATTAGGAGATAAGATAAAATTAAGAGACTATAAAGAGGTCATTAACTCTAATCTAGAAGATCAACAATATCTATTATAACTAGCGTAAAGTAGAAAATCAACATTGCTAAAATAAGAATGAACTTTCACAAGCTCCATAGTGAAACAGGGTGTTGGACAATTCCTAAAACACCGTGGAATGAAAGAATTTGTCATCTTTGCGATACTAAGAGGGTGGATGATGGTGAGCACTCTATTAGAATGTCTTGTGCACACCCACATTAGATCCCAAATCTCATGAATATTTCATTATCTATAAAATTCCATGTAGCATCAGATCTCTTTCCACGAACATTTTACAAGGTACTTTGTCATTTACATAGATTTTATGTCCAATAGAGTGTATCATGTTTATAACTACAGAGTTAGTATGTATAATCTTTGTTGATTTTTATGTGCAGCGTTGCGGATTTGTCTTGGAAGCTTGTTCTGATAATCTTGAGGCATGCTTTAGCCCAGATGGACAATTTGTGCTCTCAGGTATGTTTCATAGCTTCAGTTTTCTAAATGAGTTGGCATTGCAGTTTTTCTGATGAAGAGTGCAAATTAGAGATAAGTGATGGAAATAATCATTAAATACATGGGGAACAATGTAATTACCTTAGTAGGTCTTCATTCAATCCCCTTATCGCCTATGTCTGTAGACATAAAACTGCAGTTCTCTATATTCATAATATCCACCCATATGTATGAATTTCAACATCATTGTAAATTGTTAATCTATGCAAGGTCTATATCTTTTTGACTGTTGGAAAAAATATTCAACTGTTTAGAAAGGAATCTGTTTTCCATTTGAAATGCATTTAGGTTGTATTTAGAAATGGAACTTCCTTTAGTGTTTCTCTTTGAGAGCAATTATAGTCAAATAATAAGTATGTGCTAAAGTCGAGTGCTTGAGTGATTCAGATTGAGAACGTGAAACTGTAGAGATACTCAAAATGTTGGTTTAAGTTGGGATAATATTCTCTCTCAAGATGAAAGTGACAGATTACTCTCCTCCACGTCAACTGACCAGTCCATAAAAAATCGTGTCATCAAAGATTGTATCGGTTATTGACTAAAACATAGAGCAGAGAATGATCTTTATGAGTTGACTAAGAGAATGATCTCCAAAAACATACGTGACTTGTAAACCATGTTAGAAAGGGTCATCATGAATATCAAAATTTTGGATATACAATTGCAGGTTCATAATGACAAATTGGAAGAAAGAAAAACTATAGATTTTGATTGATTATTCCAAAAGATGAGTCATTTACATAGCTTCGATAAGATTGGCTTATTGTTTTACAATACTAATGATCTCGATTGGATCATTATATTATTTGTCATCTATCACGATGCTTTCAGAGTAGAAAAATTGGAGGAATTAGCTTGTAGGGCCATTTAGTGTAGGTCCCAGTTTGGAAAATTGGGGTCCTAAACCTTCTGGGGCCATTTTGACGCATCAAACAACATTTTTTGGGGTTAAAACTTTCCCAACTCAGCGTGGACCCCATAATGCTATTCTACACATTGAGACCTTTCCAATGGTACAAAAATCGAGTCAATCGGAGTCGTATGCAAAAGTTATGCCTCCCGCAAGTTGACCTATTGTGTTGACCACCATGGTACGAGAGGATTCCACATCAATCCCCATTACTCACGTATATGGGGCTAGCCACGTATGTAATTTCAAGAAGATTTTAGAATGTTCAAAATCCTATCACAATTGAGGGTTGAGGAAGTCAAAAACCTACCCCTAGATAGTTATCGGGCTATGTTAAATACCGGGCCATTAGGAGAAGGGGTTCCATTCTATGTTATTGTATTTTGTTCCATAGTAGAGCAGAGCAACTGGGAGTGGGAAATTAGAGAACATAACAGAGGGGGTTAGTGTTCTGTAGTAGCCTAATAGGCCATAGGTCTTAGGTAACTCCATAGAGAGTGCCTTCTCCTCTGTATTTGCATTATTTCCATACTAGAGAAAATAGAGCAGAGCAACCTCACCTTCTAGCTGGGTTTTCTCCCGTAAGGGTTTCCCAGAGCAAATATCTGTGTTATTTAGTGGATGGTGTATGATTGTATTTTACTGTTCTCTACTTTCTGCGTTTTATCTATTTCACGCATAAGTAGAAAATCAATAACTAAATATTTTGTAATCTAAAGGAATTTAACCTTCATAGTGTAGATTTCACTTTTATTTATCAGATCTGTTGTGACAAACTGTTCTAGTGGAATATCCACTACAGTTTACAGATCATATTGGTATGATAGCAAGTTTTTTCTTTTGGGTATTTGTGGGAAGTTGCAGGATCCAAGAATTGGCTTAAAGAGAAGTCATAGAAACCCTAGCCATGGCGGACGAGTCTGTTCATAACAACCCTCTAGATCCAGCAGAAGAGAAATTTGAGAGGTTGGAAGCGCAAGTTGTCGACATCAGTTGCAATATGAATTTCCTCATGGCAGCTATAGCAAGCAAGTTCAGACTGTTCGAAGATGATGGAGGCTCTAACTCAAAGATTAGATTGGAGGGGAAATCGGGAGATCAGGAAGACCAGGGAAAGGAGTTGCGAAAAGAATTTGAGAAAGAGCAACCGAGTTTGAGTGCTGTTAACCCTTCAGAGTCCCTATTCAAGATGGAAGCGAAAGTGAACATAAAGCCATACCAAGGTGAGATCGAGGAATTAAAACTGAATCATTGGTTGCAACAACTAGAAGTTTATTTTAGTGTTCACCATATAGATGAAGAGCAGAAGATTTCATTTGCTAGATTGAAGTTAGACGACCATGCTTTAACTTGGTGAGAAGTTTTGGAATTTTAAATTTTCTAATGACACAATTACAATTTACTTAATCCAATAGCAACTGTAGTAGGATCACTGAAAGATAGAGAATCACAGATACAATAGAACACAAAGATTATCCTGGGAAACCCTTGTGGGGGAGAAAACCAAGCAACCAAAATCTTCAATATAGATTCCAAGAAGGACCAAGACCAAAACACCAAAAGAACCAGTCTCCAAGACTTGTGCGCTAGACCTTCTTATGCGCTCCAAGATGCATAAGAGAAGTGTGTGAGTGTGTGTCCAAATGAGAGGAACCTATCTTCTATTTATACCCAACAGTGTCTCTTGAAGAGACATGACTCTCTACCTAATTAACCGATAAAACAAGGCCGACTAGTCACAATGGGGCTTTTTACAATTATAAGTAAAATACCAATAATATAATTATTTCTGTTGAGTGGACTTGTACAATATAATTATAATAAATTTTTAAAGGTTTGACTAAAACAAATATACAAGAATATCTTCCGTAGTTACACCAAAAATATTAATAGGAAGGTCATACGGAAACACTTAGATTGGACGGTGATCCACCGGTAACTAGGTGGGAGGACTTCAAAACCCTCATCAAGTCCCAATTCTACCTCTATTGGGTATGTAGAGGACCAATGGATCCGATGGCACTACTTCAGGCAGAGGTAGGGGACAAGGTGTACAAGAGTACACCACTGAGTTCAAAATGATGGCCATCATATTGGGTATCTATCCCAAGAACCCAATTGTACTCCTCAAGTATCTGGGGGGTTTACACAGTTATCTACAAAAGAAGGTGATGCTCTTCAAGCCAAGGATAGTGGATGAGGCATGTGTACAGGCGTAGTACTTGGAAAACATAGACCAAAAGAAAGGGCAACCAAGTGGTTCCAAGTAGAAAGATCACCAAGAAGCTTCCAAGGAGGGGAAGAAGAAGTGGAAAGGGGGAAAAGATAAGAAGACAACAACCACTACACATCAGTGCAAAGATCCTAGCAACCATTGCAATCATTGCAACATTGATGGCCACACTGAGGAAAAATGTTGGAAACTACATCCAGAGCTGAACCCGAAGAACTGCAAGGAGGACGGAAAGAAAAAGAACCTTTAATGTGGATGAAACGATTGTCTTCACATCTGTGTGGAAGGAGGTGAATCTAAGTAGCCTTCATCACCAAGAAAAGAAGGCGATGAACAAGCTCTTCCACATCAAGATTCAGGTCAAGAAAACGAAGATACATGCTCTGTTCGAATCTTTTTCACAGGATAATCTCATAGCAATAGATTTGGTCAACAAGCTTGGATTGGAGGTTCACGATCATCGTAGCCCCTATCCATTGGGTTGGGTAAACAAGGATGCAAAGATCAAGATAACAAAGCAGTGCAAGATTAAATTTGCTGTAAGTGTTGATTTTATAGATGAAGTAGAATTGGATGTAGCACCACTGGATGTATGCGGAGTAGTGTTTGGAAGCCCCTACATGTATATGAGGGATGCTATCTTCATGTAGAGAGCTAATCAATACCGCCTCATCAAGGATGGAAAATCCTTCATCATCAACGTGAACAAAGGAAAATCAAAACTTGCAMTGGTAAGTGCCAATCAAGCTAAGAAATTGATTAGTTCTAGTAAGAAATATGTTTTACTTTTTCTAAGAGAAAGTCAATTTGGTGAAGAGTCGTTAAAAGTAAAGACATCCTTGGAAGGGTGTACTAAAGAGCAGAAACATCAGTTGGAGGAGTTGCTACATGCATACAAAGGAGTGTTCTAGGAGCCTAAAGGGTTACCACCGAAGTGGGAAGTAGAGCATGAAATCCAATTATTGCTAGACTTTCCCTTGCCAAATATTGGGGTGTATAGACAATTTGTTCTGGAAGCAAATGAAGTAAGGAAGAAGTTGCAATAGTTGTTGGAGTAGGGTGTGATTCGACCAAGTACTTCACCTTGTGGGTCACCCATCATAATTGTGCCCAAGAAGGATGGAACTTGGAGAATGTGTATCAATTACAGGGCATTGAACAATATTACATTGAAGAATCGGTACCCTCTGCCAAGGATCGATGATCTATTGGACCGGCTGCAACATGCCAAGTACTTTAGTAAGATGGATTTGAAATAAGGATGTCACCAGGTACGAGTCAAAGAAGGAGATACTTGGAAGACTTCCTTCAAGACAAGGCAAGGTTTGTATGAGTGGTTGGTTATGCCATTCGGTTTATGCAATGCACCAACTACATTTATGAGACTAATGAATGATGTTTTACGACCTTATCTAGCTTAATTTGTTATTGTTTATTTGGATGATATACTGGTTTATAGTGCTACTTGGGAGGAGCACATCTCACATCTTACGCAAGTGTTAGAGACCCTGTAGAATCACCAACTACTGGCCAATCTCAAGAAATGTGAGTTTGCTCAACAGTCTTTGGTGTATTTAGGGTATGTGATCTGTGGAGGCGAGCTTAAGATAGATCTCGCCAAGATGGAGGCCATCATTAAATGGCCAGTTCCTACAAATTGCATAGAAGTTGGGAGCTTTGTTGGGGCAACACAATACTTGCAGAAGTTCATAGCTTCGTTTTCAGAAGTAGTTGCATAGTGCACCACTCCATGCAATAACAACGAGTAGTAAGAGTTTCTATTGGGGAAGAATCAACAAAAGGCTTTCGATGAGCTGAAAAGAAAGATCAGTCAAGCACCAGTGCTTGCACTACCAAACTAGCAGAAGCCCTTCGAAGTGGAGATAGATGCAAGCGAATATGCCACAAGAGCAATTGTGATGTAAGGAGGAATGTTCGTCTGCTATCATTATGAAGTATTTCATGGGGTGGTTCTCAACTACCCTACCTACACAAGGAGCTCTATGACTTGGTACAAGCTGTCAAAAAGCGGAAGCACTATCTAATGGGCAAGGAGACCATCATCCACATAGATCACTAGTCGCTCCAGTATTTGCAGGCCCAAAGTAAGTTACAACAAACCAGGGACTACAAATGGATGGGGTTCTTACAACATTTTCATCTAGTCATGAAGTATAAGAAGGAGAACACAAACAAGTTGGCAGACATGCATTCACGACCACCCACATCTAAGATTACAGCTTTGGGAACTTTGATGCACATGGAGCCTTTTACCCATGATGCATGCAAATTGTTAATGTTTATGCCATTATTATAGTTCTTTGCATTTCATAAGATAAGAGCATAATAAGAACAAGATCACTGAGAAATACACATCCACAAGAGACACAACATTTATCCTGGGAAACCCTCTAGGGGAAGAAAACCCAGCAAAANNTTCCTTATCATAAATAGCTTATACAATGTTCAAGAGATAACTCAAACCAATACAGAAAAGTCCTCCTCAAGAGATGCGCCACCCTTCTTCTCCTCTCTCCAACTTGAAATTGCAGCTTGCCTCATAAGAGAATGAGCAAGTGAAGTGTGTATTAGAAGTGAGGCGCTAGCCTCTTATTTATATCAATCTGGCACGTGCAAGAGTCACCATCTGGCAGGGCCGACCTCTCACACTGGGTGGGTAAACCCACCTTTAATTAATTCTGGCCCTTCCATTATAACTGCTGGGGCCGACTTCTTATTCTGCACTTTGTAATTGTCTGATGACCAATCCGCAAAAGG
>ML779190.1:434083-469802 GCA_009831015.1 Picea engelmannii
GAGTAACTGAGTGAGAACAATATATATAGAGGTTAAGAGAGTCATTATTATACTCATTGGCATATGATCAATGTATATGAATGTATTTGGGTTATTTGGGAATTATTTTCCTAATATCTTAGAGTTATTGCGTAACTTATCAGAAAAATCATAAATGTCTTTGGGCTATGTAGGCCTTCAACTTGCCTTGATGGTATATCTTCAAAGCTATATACGAGATTCTTTTATTGCTTGTATAGGAGCTGGTATTCCTCCCTATCAGTCGGGGTTTTACGTCGTGTAAATTCCCTAATCAAGATCTGAGGAGCTACATTATTAGGCTATCCATATCACTATTGAGAACCATGATATATAATTTTCAAGATCATCTTCTCCACCACCATAGGGGTTTCATCGGTTGATCTCCTTAGCTCATTGTATATTGCTTCGACAATTGAGACAACACTCTTATGTAACTTAAATTCATTAATTACATCCACTCTCAAGGGACTATTCAAATTCATTAGTTACATCCATTCTCAAGGGACTATTCAGGTTAAGATGTTATATCTACATAATGTCTCCTTGTTCATTTCCACATTTAATATTACTATGAACTCACAGACCCTCTTGAATGTTTGTTTCATTGCATCTAGGTTGTTTTCTATGTTGGATCCATTCCAAATGACGAAGTGTAAACACATATGTCCTTATCGGATTCCTTGCCTCACACTTCATTTGTTGCCTCCTCCCAACCAATATCAATTGCTTCAAAGTCTTCTAAAGCTCAATTTATACCTTATTCACCCCAACTATCATCAATTTCTTCACCTTCTCCCCATGTTGAAGGATTTGATTCAATTGTCAACCATGTACCACTTTCTAATATTGAGATTCATAATGGAGAGAGAGGATCAAATCGAACCAACGAGCAAAACCCTAATTCTGCAATAAAGAGAATAAATCAGCTAGGACAAACCCTAAAGAGAGAAAATAAACCCAAGCATAAGAGCGCTAGAAAGAGAAATAACTGCACATGAGAGTGCAATATTCAAAGAATTGATAAGACATTCAAGGTAGAAGAGATGAATAATTTGAAGCTGTAGAATTATTTGGAAGGAGAGGCTTACAATTGGTTCTTATAGTGGTTGGAGAAATGTAACGACCCCTTTTTCACTATAGTACATTTATCAATGAATTATTAAAAAGGTTTCACACTAAAGAAGACGATGATGTTTATACTAGATTTGTTCGCTTATAACAAATAAGCACTATTGGTGAATACTCTCATGAAATGGAGGTCATTGCAACATGACTCCTAGAGCTCACAGATGAGTAACTACTGAAAATGTACATCATCAGGTTGAAGCCTTGCATCTGCAATGAATTAGAACTATGGAAACCTCAAAAAGATTAACGAGGCTAGATACACAGTGAAAGTAGTTGAAAAGAAAAATAAGAACCAAAAGACATCCTTCAAACCACGAGAGAAGACAACCAATGAATTCTTACGAAATCAAGCAACGATAATATGTTCCATTACTCAAACAAGGATAAAAAGAAGGAAAACAATTGTTGCAAATGCAACAAGTGGATTCCAGGTCACCGATGTGAAGAAAAATCACTATATCATTGCAGATTTATAAATGGGACAGTGGTAGAAATCTCAGATTTGGAAAATGAAATCACCTCTGGGTTAAAGTCAGAATCTAACAATGATGAAACATGCCAAAAATATCATTAGCATTAATCTCCTACTAAACAGAAAAACAAGATGCACATCAAAACTATATTTCATTACATATATTTATGTGATATGGCTGCTCTCCATATTCTCAATATGGTATCAGAGCTGATCTGAGCCCTACTCTCTCACGGGAGGGGGCTCAGAAGATGGAAGAAATATGAGAATTGATACTTTGTACATAGATTAGCATAAGTGTGTTATTTTGCTGAGTGAAGGATTTTTTAGTGTGAGGAGACTGTCTCATGGTGATTAAAGAGCTGCTGCGACGACATATTCTGTGCTCTTCACACCCTGTCACTTCTGTTCACGCCTCTCTGTTCACTTCAATTGCACGGACTGTCTTTGCGCAGTGCAAGCTACTGCCAGCTGTGTGAATCGCTTGAAATTGCGCACATCCGGTGGAGCCTGCAAAATCTAAGAGGCATTGTTTCCTTGAAGTCTCTTGCCGTCTAGTGGCTGGTGTTCACKGTTATCCACATGGGTTGTTGCTGCTGTGCAAGAGGAGATCGCTGGAGAAGGAGCCGCTGCGTGGAGGAGTTTTGTTTTATTCTTGTATTGTAAGTTTTCTGTAATGTAGGCATTAAGGGGGGGTGTTAGAGATAATGCCTCATTTATGATGCATACTAGAGTTTAGGGATTGGTTTGGTTTGTTGGAGGATGTTGAGAGATTCTCTCAACCTCTCCCTCCAAGAGTGGAATAAGTTGGATCTCACTCCAACTATATATATACCTGATGTATGTCTGTTTATTGTATATAATACATATTATTTTGTGAAAAAAAAAACAGAAAAACAAGATGCACATCTTTACTACATTTCATTACGTATAATCACAATATAAATACACCTACAATTAGCTTAAGATAGATAGCTATCTTAAGTACACAATCTAGATAGTTGAGATAATATCTCAACTCTCCGTAACAAACTCAAACCAAATACTAATCATGGCATTTAGCCATTATTCTCCAACACTACTCCCAATAGAAGAGGAATGAAGGAAGAGTGCTCCAAGGAGAAATTATTAATTGAAAAGAAAAAAACACAATAACCCAATGTAAAAGATATTTCTCCTCACCTAAGGAACATCCATAAGATTCAGGACCCAAGAAAAGAAGGAAGCATTAGTAGAGTTTTGCTTGCAACCGTCACAGAAAAGTTAGAACCTAGGACCCTAAACTCATAGTGATTATAAAAAATAGGGAGATAACAATACTAGTAGATATCAATGTCGCTACGAAGCTCAACCTTTTTTTATATTCTATCAAGGATCTCAAGGTTACGATAATTGATGGACAAGTCAAAGGGGTAGGAAGATGCCATCAAATTTTAATACAAATGAAATATTTGGAACTAAAAACAGGGTTCTATGCCTTACCACTTGACTGAATGGATATGGTACTCGACGATGAATGGTTGTTTTAGCATGGCCCTTACATCACCAATCTAGAAAGAATAATTCATGGTATTTTTTTTTGGTAAGGACAAAATTATAAATATGATATGGCCTTGAAAGTTCGTCTTACAAGCAAGATAACTCTCAATTAATAAGAGAATATCAAGGAACACAAAGAAACTAATAATAATGACATCAAACGACATTGGGATTTCAATTCAAAGTTCCTAGTCTTAATATAGGAAGAAAGTATTATACAAATGAGCATTAATGTTTCTCATTACACGACTAGATCAAAGAAATTCAAAGTAAGATTAACGCACTGCAAAGGAACCTTGCTAGTGCTCAATATCAAATTGAGAATTGTCTCAAACCCATGTAGCCAAATAAAGATAACGTCTCTACAAAGACATGCTCAATTGTAGGAAGTTCCATTAAACTATGCTTTGAGGACAAAACATCTCGAAGGGAGAGGAAATGCTATGTGTATAAAATAACATCATATATTAAATAATAAAATAAACATACACTATAGAACCTATAGAACCTAAGACATTATACTTAAAAGTAATTATTTAAGGGTACACCATGTAAAGACCCAACTTTACATGAAAGGTCACCATTAGGCATATAAATGTCAAATTGAAATTCGTTCATGCTTGTAATCATCAATCATTTTATACATATATTTATTTATTTCCCATTGGAACATTTGCATTATAAACTTTAATGTTTATAACAACCAACATTTATTGTGAGTCCATAGGTTCAAAAACAACCTAGAAGTAGCCATTGTAAAGTCTCGTTCTCCTTTGTAGACCCAAGCATAGAGGTAACAACTTCTTAAAAAAAAACTACAACGGGCTAACCTTGAAGAAGGGTTTAGACCCTAGGAAACCATAGAAAAAGAAGCATTGACCTTGAAGGTTTAAACCCTAGGAAGAATTCTACTCAATTTTTTACAAAGAGTAGGGTAGTTATGGAAGGTAGACCAATGCAACAACAACAACAACATTTGAAAAAAATTTGTATGGTCTTATAACATCTCTAACATATCTGCCCACCAAGGGTGGGTCATAAATGGCTTTAATGACCATGAAAGACCAAAAGTGGATCTTAACCACGATTACACTAATATGAATACTTGGACCTTGATCCTCAATCCTCAACCCTAAACCCTATTCCTTGAACTTCAACCCTTCACCCACAACTCTCTGTCCTCAAAGTAAAACCCTTAAACCGTAACTCTAAATTGATAACCCATAACCCTTAACTCAAAACTCATAACTTTAAACCCTATGTTTTATCCTTGAACCTCTATTTCTTAAGCTTCAACCCTTAACCCAAAACTCTCAGCCCTCAAAGAAAAACCCTTAACATGCAACCCTTAGCCCTCAAAGCGAAACCCTTCACTCATAACCTTAAATCGATAACCCATAACCCTTAATCCAAAACCCAAAACTTTAAACCCTATGTTTTATCCCTCAACCTATAACTCAAACTTTACACCCTAGATCCTTATCCCTAAACAATAGAACCTTAATGAATTTAACCTTTTAATGAAAAGCACAACCTATACTTTATCGGATTATCCTCACCACATGCCAAAGAATGGTAGAGTAATCCCTGTAATGTTCTAGAGTGAAAGCAATCTAACACAACCACTCTTTTTTTTAAAGGTTTTCCCTAAAAATTGTCAAAACTCAATATTTTGCACTAAAATACTTATATAACAAAAAATGTTTAATATATATTGTTTTTCGATGCTTAGGGGCATCAAAAACAGCGTTTCTTAAAACAAGACAAAATAAATGATGGTTTTTCCCATAAATGATGACTCGAACCATGTTCCCTTTGAAAACATTGAAAAACTGTCATTAGCGAACCATGTTTCCTTTTAAAACATTGAAAAACTGTCATTACCGACATTATTTTTTTAGTCAAATGTATTGGTGAAACAGTCTTTTCGTTTTGCCCAGTTCTTTAAATACTAATTTAGATAGTGCAACTCTAAAAGATATTTTTAATTCCAAGTTTAATATAGGTTTCCACTATTTCTGTTAATCTCCATTATGAGGTTACAATTTCATTCACAGCTTGGGTCATAATTAAGAAAGGAAGCCTTCCTTTGGTTATTCCTTGTTCACTAAGGGATGCATTAGTTGTTCTAAGAGCAAAAAAGGACTTCTACCGACCTTGATAAATAATAACACTATTGCTTGTTTTGAGTCAATATACTTTGATTGCATTATGTCAACTTAATTAATCTCTGAGCTAATTGTGGGAATAATAGAGTTCCTCATTGAATTTTACTAAGTTGGACAAGACCTTTGATAGAAAGCGTTTTTTTTGTGAGGATGAATAACTTTAGCTTAGAAGCCAATTATGACAATTTGCAACACAACTTGAAATAATGTAAAGGGTATTTCTATTTTGTTTGGGTTATTTATGTCCCACTTTTCATATTTTTTGATCCCATATCTCTGGTTTTGTGCCACTTAGGTATATCATCAATTATACATCATTTAAGATCTTTGTTTGCATTGCGTGAGAAATGTTTCATGGTTCTTACCAAGTCTTGTATATTGCTTGTTTGTATTGTAGGTTCAGGGGATGGAAGCCTCCGCGCATGGAATATCAATAGTGGAAATGAGGTGCAGTGTAGTAACCTCATATGCTGTTTTTCATTGAGATACATTCGTTTAAGGGATATAAAATATTCTATGATGGTAATTGGGAGCTTGTCTTTTGAAGTGTAGGTAGCATGTTGGACAAATCATACAGGGATTCCAACTGTTGTCAAGTGGGCTCCTCGTCGTGTGATGTTTGCAAGTGCATCTTCAGTGTTGGCACTTTGGATCCCTGGCCCACCTAAGCTTACCTCTTCTGATGCAACCAATAACGATGTTACTCCTAAAGAATAGAAACGTTCCACTCTAACTGTGTTTTCTTCTTTAGTTGAATGTGAGCAATTTATGATGATGTATGTCAATATTTTCTTGTTTGAAATAATACTTTGTACAGAAGGCCATATATTATGGATATAAGTTGGACTATGAAGAAAAAATTGGGGAGAAATTGATCTTTATAGGAAAAAAAACATTTGTTATTACAAGCATGTACTCACTTGCCATTATCGTAAACACAAAGCTTTGCTAATGTCTAATATGAGAAGACATTTTGTTATAACAAGAAGTAGCTTTTGCTGATGGTTAGGCTCGTTTTATTCGATATTTTAACTTGAAAATAATATATAGATTTCATTTAAGTGATTTATACATGTTTGATAATCTTAATCCCTCATTTTATTTGCATGGGAAAAAAAGCTTATAGACATTCGTGCAAAGTTTTTTGGAATTGTGATATAGGTATCAAATGCCCTTGTATACTTATTTTGAACAGGAAAATTGGTCTTGCAAACTTTTGAAGGCAAATGGAAGATATATATTAGTAATAAAAAACAATTTGACTTTTGGAAATTTTAATTGGTTTAGACAAGATCATTAAAATATGTGAACCCCGATTTATTGGGCTTTTGGAATACATTGGTGATTAATTGGGTGAGGTTGTCTCTGCACAATTGAGGGTTTAGGGGTAATTATCTAAACAACCTAAACCTATGTATATTGGAGGCCTTAGCCTCATTTGCAATGCGTTGCAAGTTTTGAATATATTGAGCTTCTTAATGGATAGTTATTTCCACTATAATCTGTGTGTTCTTGTGATGGTGTATTGGACTATCTACTTCTCTTCACTAAGTTAGTGATACTTAGGTTTATAGCTAAGTTATAGTGAAATCTTGTTGGACGATGAACTAGTCCAATACCACACAATTCTCACATAGTATCACAACATACCACTGTGTAGGAATAAAACAATGTCTTGTGAATTTATGATCGTGTTTGCGATGAAATGTGAGCCGTGACACTTTTTTGGGGCACATTGAAATCATCTTATGTTTGGGAGACTCTTATGGAGCTTGTGGTTCGAATGGTGACTCCTCTCACTTTTTGACCAAGTTATTATAGATTTAGGGTTTTGAAGGCGTTGGAGGAAAATTGGAAGCATTTTCCTCATAACTTTTCTTGCATAATTTTTTAGAGATATTTTACAAGGTGATATACTATTGTATGAAGGAATTACAATGAAAATTTCAACGTTTGGAAGTGTGTTTTTCCCTTGCTATTGTCGAATTGAGGTATTTCATAGAGTCATCAAAACTTCCTCATTTGATCAAATTTTGGAGTTAGTAATTGAGGTATTTCATAAAATCATCAAAACTTCCTCATTTGATCAAATTTTGGAGTTAGTAGATTGTTCTTTGTGGAAAATTAGGGTAGGTTAGTATTTTACAATTTTTGTTGTATAAAAAAATACAAAATATTTACGTATCATGGTTAAAGTTTGGCCAAACGTATAACATAGTTACCTATCCAGAGTTCTTGTTTGGTTTAAAGGTTGCATTTAGTCATCGTTTTTATCTTCGTTTCAAAAATTGATGTCATTGGTAACACCCTTTTTTTCCAGGTAAAATTAACATCTTTTGCAACTATGGCTTTAACAATTGTAATGTTTCCAACAAAAACCTTAAAATCAACCCCCAAATTGAAAAGTGGCACCAACAACACCCTTTCTTTTTGGGGTCAAACTAACTTCTTTGAAAGGATGGCCTTAAGGACCTCTACCATTGCAACAAAGTGCTTAAAATCAACCCTAGAATTGAAAAGTGGCACTCCTAGTAGCACCCTGCTCATTTTTCCAGGGTTAGAACTACAACTTTTTTGAGACCCATGGCTTTGACAACCGATACCCTTACAAAAAAAATATTAAAATCAACCTTCGAATTGGAAAGGGGTGTTATTGGTAGCACCCCAAAATCAACCTTCAAATTGGAAAGGGATGTTATTGGTAGCACCCCAAAATCAACCTTCGAATTGGAAAGGGGTGTTATTGGTAGCACCCCAATTTTTTGGGATTAAAATTGCAACTTTTTTAAAACCGCAACTTTTTTAAAATCATGGCTTAAAATCCCTATGTTGTTGCAAACAAAATCATAAGAAGAAAAAACCCCAAAATGAGAAAAACAAATAAAAACAGAGAAAAAAAATTGAAAAAAGGGGAAAACATGTCTTTTAAAATAAAAGATTAATTAGAATTTCCACCCACCCCCTCAGCTACGCCCTTTGTACAACCCCCACTAGGGTTCATGTCTACCTAGTGATGCATTATTTCTTGTGCTCATGCTTATGGATGTGTGCAAACACACAACAATGGTTGGGGTTAGGTGTCAATCTTGGGTGACTTTGGCAAAACATATAACCATCATTGTCATTGGTTAGGTAAAGGTATCCGAATTAAATTTGGGTGAATTAACTTCATCGTGATAAGAGGGAACAATTTAAAAACAAAAAAAAAGTAAAAGTGAAGTCATTAGCTGATTGTTCTTGCAACACATGTGATTTGATAGATTTTGTCTATTCTGGCATGTGAATCTAATGGTTTAGTTCAAGAAAATAATGCTTTATTAGTGATTCTTTGATTCATGATGCTCATTAAATCCTCTTATGGCTCTCCATGACTCTTTCTCTACATTTGTTTTGGTTAATGTTGATGTTTATTTGATAGTAATGTTCATTATTCTTGACGAGACTTGTGTTGAGATTGGATATATTTCCTCACATGCATAATTTTCTCGTGAGTTCAAGAAGCATACCAAGGTGTTTGGTTTCAACATGCTTTGTTAGATGGGATACACAAAGGATGGACTTGGTAAATATGGACAAAGAATTATTACTCCTATTAGCCTTGAGATGCGACCATTACAAGTAGTTCTTTGCTATGTTGAGACTTCATTGTCAAATGGAGGTGATTCTTCTACCATTGATTTACATGGACCGATCTTATACCATTTGTTTATTTGTCCATTGATGATATGCCAATGCTTGACTTTGTCGCTTTGGAGGACTCTTCTATTGATTTGCATGAATACAATCCCAAGCGTTTTGTTAGGAAGGAATCACATCATGTTGTTTAGATCACAAGAGACAATAGATTGAAGGTGAACCAATCAATAAACCCTAATCCAATGAAAAGTCCAAACAACACTAGAGCACTAGAAAGAGAAAGCTCGGGAAAGTTTAAAGAAAAAAAATCCATAACCATAACCATAAGTGCACCAAAGATAGATATTCACACAATAAACAAAACACTATAACAATGAAAGATAGTGCAATATAAGGAAACTACCCTTAAGATTATGATAATGAATACATCACTTAAGTGAAGAATACAAATGAGCAACCTATTTATACACAATCCAAGAGGTAGGATGTGTAATGTACTTAAACCCAAAACTTTAGATCAATCACATAAAATGTAGTGCAAAACTCAAGAAGACAAGAGAAAAGAGAGATAAAAATAGAGAGTTATGTTCACTTTCATTTTCAAGAGGAAAACCTCCAAGAGCAATGCTTCAAATACAATAACAATTCTTGACAAAACGATACATAACCTTCTACTCAATATATCACTATACATAGAGAATCTTAACTACCCATGGGCCCCTTATAATGAGGGTTGACCAACTAATTTGATCCTTATTACTAAAATAACCCTTTATTACAATGAGTGACTATTAACTGACTATTTAATGGGCCTTATTTAAGGAAGGTGGCCTCATACATTAATACAGTATCTAAGTAAGGGGGTTAGAGTAGGACTCCAACCTGTCCTCCCCCTTCAAAACTAGCATTATTCTCAAGGCTAAATGAGAGGAAATTGTTGTAGAATCGTTGTCAGTTCCCATGTGCCACCTTTTGGTTGCATCTTTCCAATGGATCAATACTTTCTTGATCATGCACTGGTGCAAATAACGCTCTCTGGTATCTAATACTGCTTCTGGTTGGAGCCAATGGAACTTTCTTCATCAAGTTTCGACAGGTTGGTCCACGCTTTGCAATTTGATCCCACAACTTTCTTCAAACATAACACATGAAAGGCAAGATGAATCTTGGTGTGGGTCGGGAGAGCCAACTTATAGGCGACCTAACCAATGCGTTATATGATCTGATAGAGACCATAGAACTTGGGAGCTAGCTTCTAGGGAACTTTATTTTTGAGTGATGTATGTTTATAAGGTTGTAGGTGAAGAAACACTTGATCCCCTTTGTTAAAAGAACGTTCAAATCTATGTTGATCAGCTTGTTGTTTCATTCGATTTTGCACCATAAACAAGTTGTCCTTGAGGATATGGATAATGGCTTCTATGGTATGAAGCATTTTATCTACTGCATGAACCTTGGAGGTGCCTGGTACATAGGATGCCACATATAGGTTTTTTTTGTGATAAACAACTTCATATGATATCATTTTGGTAACTCCATGATAAGTGGTGTTGTACCACCATTCAACAAGGGGAAGCCATTGTTCCTATTGGTGCGACTTTTCAGAAGAAAAACATCTCAAATGGGTTTCTAGACACTTGTTGACCACTTTTATTTGATCGTCAGTTTGATGATGATATGTAGTGTTTATATTCAATTGTGTATCTTGAAGTTTAAATAGTTCTTGCCAAAATTTGCTTGTGAATGTGGGGTCCTGATTTGAGACAATGGAAGTGGGCATACCATGTAGCTTAAAGATCTGATCCATGAAGGCCTAGGCCATCGAGGAAGGAGTGAAAGGATGATCTAGGGCACAAAAATGAGTAGTTTTTTAAAGTTGGTTAACAACAATCATATTCACTGATTTGTTTATTGCTTTTGGGAGTCCCATGATAAAATCCCTTGAAATGTCTATCCAAATCTGTGATGGATTGGTAATGGTTGCAATGCCCCTAGTATCTTCACTATCTCTCCATTGTTTTGTTGGAAAGTTTCACATGATGTTACAAAGTCTTGGATATTTGTTTTCATGTCGTCCCAGAAGAATGAATGCTTAGTTCTTTCATAGGTTTTATGAAATCCAGAGTGATTGAATATCAATGATGAATGTAGCTCCTTTAAGACTTGTTTTAGGGCCGAATCCTTTGCCAGAACAATGCACTCTTTATATTGCAATGTATCTTGTTGACATGTATAAATTTTAGGTGGGTTTGGATCTACCTAAAGCCGTTGGATGAGATTCCTTAAGGTATCATTTGCTATCCATTCCTTGTGGGCCGCCTCAAGCCATCCTAGGCTTGGTAATGATAAGGAAAAGAGTCACCCATCCTTCTTGAATTGTCTGGATAAAGCATCAACCACAACAATTTATTTACCCTTATATATGATTCATAATCATACTCCAACATCTTGGTGACCTATTTCTATTGCTCTAGTGAAGACAACTATTGTTCAAGCAAGTACTTCAGACTATGATGGTCAATCTTGATCTGAAAATGCCTCCCTATGAGATACGAGCGCCAAGTCTCCACTGCATGAGGGATAGCCATCGTTTCCTTCTCATATGTGGGTTTTCCCAAATTGTTGTCACATAATTGTTTACTGGTGAATGCCAAGGGGTGTCCTTGCATTATTGTTGCTCCAAGATCTCTCCTTGAAACATCACATTCCAAGAAAAAATTCTTATTAAATTCAGGTACTGTTAATACTAGAGTAGTGCCCATGGTATCCTTTAAAGCAACGGAGGCCCGTGCTGCTACCTCACTCCAAGAAAATGCATTCTTTTTAAGGAGTGAAGTTAGGGGAGATGCAATTTTACCATAATTTTTCACAAATTTCCTGTAGTAGCCTGTAATTCCTAAGAATCCCCTCAATCTCTTCAGTGTTTTGGGATGGGGCCAATCTTTTATAGTTTCCACTTTCTCGGGATCAACTTGTATGCCCTCTTGACTTAAAGTGTGACCCAAATATTCAACCTCGTGAGCCCCAAAAACATATTTGGAGTGCTTCACAAATAATTGGTTGTCTCTCAAGAGTTGCAAGGACTTGTCAACATGGTCTATATATAATTCCCATGTTTTAATGTAGATCGAGATATCATTGAAGAATACTAGAACAAAATTGTGTAGGAAGGGTTTGAAAATCTTGTTCATGAGACTTTGGAAAGTGGTTGGAGCATTACAAAGGCCGAAAACATCACTAGAAAATCATAATGACCTTCATGTGTTGTGAAGGATGTCTTTGGGATGTCTGCCTCTTTCATCCTGATTTGGTGGTATCCTGAATGTAGATCAAGCTTTGTGAAAAAAAATTCTCCATGAAGTTCATCAAGGTGATCATCGACAACATGGATGGGAAATTTATCCTTGATTGTCAACTTATTGAGAGCCTAAAAATCATGAAACATGCACCAAGTGCCTTCCTTATTTAATATCATGACTACTAGTGATGAGTAAGGGATTGTACTGGGATGTATGACCCCTGCCTCCAATAGCTCGTGAATGATATTTTCTATTTCATTCTTTTTGTGCAAAAAGGTGGTGATAAGGATGTACATTTGGTGGTTGAATTCTTGGAATTAGGGGAATGCCATGGTCAAGCTCTCCTCAAGAAGGGGGTAAAACTCTTTGGTGTCTCGAAGACCTGATTATGTTTGTCAAGGACTAGCTAAAAGTATGGGTGGATTTATTGTGTTGGGTTATCCATAACCTGTATGGCATTAAATTGGAAATAATGCTTGAGTGTCCCTTCTTTAATAACTTCTTCATATGATGAGAGTTGACTTTTCAAGAGAGCATGCCTGAAGCCCTCGAAGGGTGTGTGATGAAACTCTTTAGTGAAACTCATATAGAGTTCTTGAAATCCATGGTGAATGGTCCCAATGTACGTAGCCATTCTCCCCCCAATACTATATCGAACCCACACATATCGATGTAAAATATATGGGTTTTGAGCTAATAGTCTCCCATATGGAATCTAACATTTTCACATCTTCCCCCACATTTTGTCATACCTCATTGGCGATCATTATTTCAAAGGTGTGCACCTAGTGTACAAAACAATGGTTTTCTTCTGCCACTCTTTTGTGAATGAAATTATGAGTGCTGCCACTGTCAACTAGCACTATGAATTTCTGGTGCTTGATGTAACCTATGAGTTTCAAGGTTTGTGGAGTTGAAATACCTGATAATGCATGCAAGGATATATGTGGTTTTTCATGAGAGAATGGATGTTCGATATCTGACTGAGTTTGAGTGTTGGTGTCGTTAACTTGTAACTCCAGTGTCTCTTCGATACTTGTGTCTTCGGTTAGGGTGTGAGTGGTCATATCAATTTGGAACAATTTTTGTTCTTTACATTGATGACCTAGAGCATATTTTTCGTCAAAATTATAGTAGAGTCCCCATCTTTAGCGATTTTCTATTTTCTCTGGAGACAACCATTGTACTTTCAAGGGATGAGTAGGAGTTGTGCTTCGGGAAGTACCTTGGGGAGGATTGGTGTGTGGAATGAAGGTTGGATTTTTTGTTTTTTCATTGATCACTGTCTCTGCTTCTAGGGTCCTCTTTGTGGCTTCCAACCATGTAGTAGGACATTGCATTCTAACTTGTGATCGAATCTCTTCCTTGAGGCCACTAATGAAACATTGTTTATAGAAAGAATCTGTTAAGTTCTTTGTACATATGAGTAATTGCTCAAAGGCTACCATAACGTTTGTCACCGAGCCTGCTTGGCGTAACTTGCTAAGTTGCCCCAAATAGTGAGTATCTTTCTCAAAACGTGCATAGGCAACTTCCACAAAATGTCTCCATATGATATAGTTTGCAAATGATTTTTTATGACACTCCCACCACTGCCATCCTTCTAGATCTAGATACAAGACCCCCACCTTGAGTTTCATCATGTCAGTTGTAATCCCCTGGAGGGTGAAGTAATGTTCCATCTAGGTGACCTATCCTAATGGATCAAAACCATCAAACTTGTTTAGTTCCACCTTAGGAGAATGATGCTATATGCTATTATCCATTGATCTATTGTTGTGCGGACCCAAAAAGGTTTGTGAGTGGCTAAATAGTCCATAGTTAGAAGTTTCTTCCTAGCGTGGCTCAATGTGTTGTGCAGTCGAGTGGTTTTCTTCTAGTATACCTCGAGTTGGCATACCCATCAACTACTTAGTCAATACCTTTCTAATGTTGTTGAAATTCACATCCAACTTCTTATCCAACTTATGATTTAACTTCTCATCCAACTTCTCATTGAACTCAACTATCTTGTCTTAAATTTTCTTAAGATGATCTTCCACGCCATCCAACTTGCTTGTAGTAGAGTGAGTGTTCATGTTGTCTGGAGAAGTATGAAGTGGTTTATAGGTACCTTTCATGGTTGAACTTACTGAAAAAGGTTATTGTATCCTAGGAACAAGAGAGTGTTAGGTGCTATAGCTATGTGATATACATGTGTTCCAACATTAACACTCGACCCAATATCTCAGGGTGATAACTAAGGAGGATCAATCGTGCCCTTAACCTTACTACTCGACTACCCAAGTACTAGAGAGTGATCTCCCCTAGTGTTGTTCTCAGTGTACTATAGAAACAAGACAATCAATTGGTTTATCCAAGGATGGTTTCAGGTGTACCTAGGGGACTTACTATATAGCCAAGGGTATGTGGAAGTGAGATTTTGTATACAAGTACTGTCTGATGCAATACTAATCGAAGGGGTACCAATAGGGGTTACAAGGGTTTCCAAAAATGTGATTTCACTTGTATTTCTACATGTATTCTTTCCCTACCATAGCTTTACCTATTGAACGATAGATCACTATGTTATTTAAATACATCAAAAGGCGTCTCTAATTTTTTTTTTAAATTATGAGCTAGTTAATCCCCAAAAAAGCTCTTAAAATCACTAGAGAATAACTTGTGCAAAGTAGGGCTCGAGACCGAAAATGTAAAATGATCACAACTTCAGTTATACATATCTAATTGGCTATTATGACCCCAATTACGAAACTCTGTGGATTATCTGGATTTGGTGGCACTGGTTTGACTGAAATCTGTGCATTTTGTCAAAAGATGTCCAATTTGCGAAATTCGAAGTCGCTTCGAAAAAATCCCTAAAAAATTGTAGATTTTGAATCAATGATATATTCACTTCCTGGACTCTGTTTTGGATGATTGTTTTTTTGAAATTAGGTATTTTTCGAGAGGAATTAATATATATGGCTAGTTTCTTCAAATTACTCATATAAAGTTTTATAAATTAACTTGAATACCGTCTTCTTTTTTTTCTCGTCAAAAATCTGCAAAAAGAAAAAAACAATCCCGCTTTGTGCCCAAAAATCCGCACACTTCATTCCCAAGAAAAGATTTGATACCACTTGTAATGTAATTAACTCCAAAACTTTATATCAATCACATAAAATGTAGTGCAAAACCCAAGAACACAAGAGAAAAGAGAGAAAAATAGAGAGCTATATTCACTTGCCTCTTCAAGGGGTCAACCTCCAAGAGAAATTCTCCAAATACAATAATAATTCTTGACAAAACACTACATACCTTCTACTCAATATATAGATATCCATAGATAATATTAACTACCTATACAGTTCCCATTATAATGAGGGTTGACCAACTAATTTGGGCCTTATTACTAAAAAGAACCCTTTATTACAATGAGTGACTATTAACTGACTATTTAATGGGCCTTATTCAAGGAAGGTGGCCTCATACATTAATAAAGTATCGAAGTAAGGGGGTTACGGTAGGACCCTAACTTGATGCTTTTCACAAGGAGGTTTGAGTAGGTTGGCCTTAGCCTAAAATAACCAAAAAAATACAATATAATAAAGTATTACATAAAAGTAGGCTTGTGGCCATAATAAGTACAAAAGGTTGGTTTATGGCCTCAAGTGAAGATTCCATAAGTTTAACATCCCCTTGTATGTTGAATAGGGGCACACAAAATACATTATATCACAATACACCACAATATACCCCTTGTAATGCTAAGTAGTGGGATAGAGAGAAGTCAACATAGATTAGCGTAACACTCCTACATGAACCTAACTAGATCCTAGTTAGGATCAATCATACTCCAAAGGGTTAGAGGTGGAAAAGTGAGTGCAATAGGTGGAAAAACAACTATGGAAATAAGGATTTGAGATGGAGTAGGCTCTAGAAGGTGCTTTGATGAGTTTGCAAGAAAATCTATAGTTGTTGTAAGAGTGGATATGGTCCACTTAGACATAAAACTTGTTTTAGTAGGATGAATAATAGTTGAAGTAGATGGATCCCTCAAGAAGGAAACATCGTCACTAATTTTCACATTTGGTAGAAGTGTTCCATCATTAAATTGTACATTAATGGGAGGAGTGTTATTATGAAACTACTCATTTGGTGAATGAGTGTTGTCACTTGTCTATGCATCCATTGAAGAAATATCTTGAGAGGAAACCTCGACAAGCATGGAGCCATATGAGTTAGCAATAAGTCATCATTATCCCAAACTACTTATACAAATAATGTAGAAATAATACTTAGAGAATAAATCTTAAAGGTAGAGGGAGGACCGACATCATACTATGAAGGGGAAAAGGTTCACTAAAACATAGTGGGAGTCATCTAAAAGGGGAAGCATAATCCATGGAAGTAGGTTGATAATCCTCTAAAGAGTCTTCTCAAATAAGTAATGGGAAATATCTTGGTAGATTGTGAGTTGGAACTTTATCAAAGCTATATTTTATACATTCAACCACCCTATGAGTGGTGCGATCATAGAGATGACATCCTTGAAAAGATTCACTATACTCGACCATAATGTAGTAGGATTTTGGAGATGCTAATATGTTTTCCCTTTTAGTAGGAGCATGCACCCATGCACTATATTCATAGATTACAAAATGCTAAATATAGGGTATTTTTCTGTACCATATCTCATAAGGAGTCATACTTGTAACAACATGAATTAGTGTTTGATTGATGATATGTGCTACACAAACCACTGCCTCACTTGTAAAATGAAAGATTCATTTTCTTGGAGTGAAACATGCATCAAGCCATGCTATCCCTATTCTTTCATTTAGCTACCCCATTCCATTTTTTTGTGGAGTGTAAGGGATGGTTCTCAGTTAAGAAATGCCTTGAGACTTTAGAAATAATTGGAAAACATTGCTATTATACTCAGCTCCATCCTCCGTGTTAAGACACTTTATCTTCCTTTTTCTTTGTTTTTCCACTAGAGATTTGAATTCTTTCCAAAAAACTCATCCTTGGATTTAATGGCGTATATACAAAGAAAACACGAAAGATCATTAATATAAGTGAAGAAGTACTTGGCTCCCCCAAGAGAATTGGTGGTCATGGAGCCACACATGTCACTTTAAATTAGTTCAAGACATTGAGAATCTTGCCTCACTTAGTCCTTAGGAAATCACTCCCTATGGTATGTCAGTTTTCACATACAATCTTATGTGACTAATTTTTAGATCTGAAAATTGCTTCCTAGTGAACTAATAATAAAACCCTAGTTGTTATCACTGAACAATTTTACACTGAAAATTATTGACTGAAAAAATATGTAGCGGAAACAACAAGATCAAAGATGAATCATCAACACATATATGAGACACAAATTTCTATTATGTAACCTTGTTAATTTCAGAAATTCTGAGGGAAAAACCAGCCCTCCCAGCCAATACAAATCCACCAAAATCTGAGGACAACCTTGTCCTCCAATAAAACAAAATATAAAAAAAAAAGCCTCAACAAATCCATGGAAATCACCTCTACCCACAAATATGTTGCAACCCACCTGTACGACATGATGACGTCACGTGCACTACTGCTGATGTCAACCTGTATGGACCTGCTCCTGTCGAAAAAAACTTTGTACGTGATTCACCTTACTACAACCCACGTACATACGTGACTATGCCCACTGCAACCTGCATATACACGATTCACCTTACTAAAACCCGCATACATATGTGAATGTGCCCACTGCAACTTGCGTACAAGTACATAAAACTCGTATGGACACCTTCGTACAATTCTCTCTCTGCGACTTTCTCTCTCCTAGGCTAGATTTGCCACCATTACAGAATTTCCCTTTGCTGAAATCACCAAGCCTCCTAGCACAAGTGGTCACTTACTTATGCTAACTCCATCCTTTCACAATGAGAAAATGTCACAATGAACTCTCTCCTTTATATACAAGTCCAATGAGTGAGTTTAGGCACCCCTTCTAAACTCAACAATTAATTAGAATATTTTAATATCCTTTTGTGGGTATGGAACCCTATCACAAGACCACAAATCCCATCAACTTTCCCATGAGACCCTAGCCACATCTATAAGATGATTTGAATGAAATGAAAGAATAAATTGGTTCCAACGATGATTCCCACATTTCTGACACCTTGGCCCCTTGTGGGAATACCTCTTGAAGCTAAAATAAACAACACTCCCTCTTAGCAAGGGAGGTATCCCATCCACCATCATCTAGATGCACCTCTGTCTACCAAACTGGGAGTGAATTTGTCTCCTCTAACACAACTGCACTCCCATCCTCCTGACTAGATGCTCCCTATGTTACCGAAGTAGATCCTGCTCTCCAGTCCTCCTGACTGATTGCATCCTCGGTCACCGAAGAAAATCCTGCGGTGAAATCTGTCTCACTGGATGCTCCCTCTATGACTGAAGAAAAACTTGCTGAAACAAATGGATCCTCTATGGAGGGCACACAAATCCTAGAAGCCTCCTTCCTCTGGACCTCATTTATGGCCTCCTCAACCCATGACACCTATCTTTCAATCCTGGAAGATGTCTCTCTCCCACCTGAACCTGAGGGGGAACTCCCTCTGAATGGATGACTCTCCCTCTGATCCCACTGACTCCCACAGAGATTGAGATCCCTCCATATACTCCCTCTGAAATATGAATCCATCTAAGTCTGTTGAATCCCTATGAGTATGTACAATATCTAGAGCCATATGCTCCCTCTAAACCCATTGACCTCCTCTGAAGTCTAATCTCCTCTAAAATGTTCTAGGAGGCTGCTCCTCCCTACTAGATTTTGAGGGTTGACTCCCTATGAAAAATGGCTCCCTTCGAGCCGACACTACTAGTGGGGATACCTACCTCATCACTGGTGGAGATACCTACTCCCTCTGAACCTATGTTATTGGTGGGGCCACCTGCCTCACCACTGGTGGAACTACCTGCCTCACCACTGATGGAGCCACCTTCTCCTCATCTATCTCTTTGCTTCTTCTGGTTATGGCATGCATAAGATAGATCCTCATCCTATATAGGTTTCCCTCCCTAACTCCAAAGATCACTGCTGATCTAAAGCTAGTTTTTCTGGGAACAAACAATGCCTTTCCATCTCGATAATATGTGATAGCCCCTGCTATCAATCTATGAGATTGAGAGGAAACTCCTCATGAGTTCTAGCACCCATAACACATTTGACATCCTCAATACCTCTCCACACTCCAATCGAAATGATACTATACCATATCCTCATACTGCATGCTTGGATCACGTACCAATCTACACACACAAGTCTGAGCTAGTCTCTGCGAAAGTGTCAAATAACTCTCCCACACATGTCATATGAAAATATGCTTTGCTATCCACCAACCAAGTCCCCATGTTGAATACTGTACCTGAAAGGATAGATACCAACAAGATCTCTCTCTGAAACCTGTCTGCAACCTCATTAACCTCTATTGTCGATGCTTGCTACCTTCTACCCCTTCCTCTCTGGTGTGGACACTATGAAGCATAGTGCCCAAAGTCATGACACTCAAAACATCTAATCTTACTAAGATCCTTCCTCTGTCTCGGCTCTGGAGATGATTCTCTCTTGGGAGAATCCCTTCTCCTAGGATAACCTCTTCTACCTGTATAACCTCTTTTGTCCTTCCTAGTGCGGGCTACAAGGCCTTGGTTCTCATCACTACTACTCTTCACCATACCATCCATATCATCCTTGGACACTAACCAAGTCTCCTCCCGAATACAATCAATCCATAGTCTATAAAAGTTTGGTAACTTGTCTCGTGCAAAGATCCCATACACAAATGTTTCCCAAGACTGGGGAAGACCTCTTAATGCTACATTCACCAACTCAACATCCCGCACTATCTCGCCAATAGCTGTAATATGATCTTGGATCCGATTGATCTTCATAAGGTAGATGACAACTGTGTCCTCACTGGTCATTCTGACAATTTGAAGCTGGTGCTTCAAATGTAGCATCCTGCATATATTCTTGTTTTGGTATAGACCCACCAAAGCATCATACATATCCTTGGCAGATGTATTCTAAGCAATGTGAGGAATCAAGTGATCCTTCATGGATTCTAGCAAGACCCTCTTTTCCTTCACTTCTTTCTTCTTGTGTGCTATCAATTTCCGTGGATCGGTAGGAGCTACAACCACACTCTCAACATACTCCTTGAGGTAATTTTCTTCCAACAAAAAAATAGCCCTTTCCTTCCAAGCTCATAAGTTGGTTTCCCCTTCCAACCTGTCCTCGAGCTTTAATGCGTTCACCATTTTGACCTGCCTGGATCAAGAATAAGAACAAGAGAAAGAATAAGAACAACACTCTTCCATTGTTGTAGCCAACAATGTGTCTCAAAATGATCCCCTTCTCTTCAAATCCCAAGCTCTGATTCCATATTAGTTTTCACATACAATCTGATGTGACTAATTTTCAGATATGAAAATTTCTTCCTAGTGAACTAACAATAAAACCCTATCTGTTATCATTGAACAATTTTACACTGAAAATTATTTACTAAAAATAAATGCAGCGGAGACAACAAGATCACAAATGAATCATCAACACATATATGAGACACAAATTTTTGATATGTAACCTTATTAATTTCAAAAATTCTGAGGGAAAAACTAACCCTCCCAACCAATACAAATCCACCAAAATACGAGGACAACCTTGTCCTCCAATAATACAAAATATCAGAAAACCAAACCTGAACAAATCCCTGGAAATTGCCTCTTCCCACAAATATTTTGTAGACCACCTGTATGACATGCTGACGTCACCTGCATTGTTGTTGATGTCATCATGTACAGACATGCTCTTGCCTAAAAAAACGGTGTATGCAATTCATCTTACTGCAACCCACATACATATGCGACTGTGCCCACCACAACCCGCGTATACATGATTCACCTTACTGCAACTTGCGTACATACATGAGTGTTCCCACTACAACCCACATATAAGTATATAAAACTTGTATGGACACCTCTGTACGATTCTCTCTCTGTGGATTCCTCTCTCCTAGGGCATATTTTCCACCATTGTAGAATTTCCATTTGTTGAAATCACCAAGCCTCCTAGAAAAAGTGGTCACTCAATTATGCTAACTCCATCCTTTCACAATGCGAAAATGTCACAATGACCTCTCTCCTTTATATACAAGTCCAATGAGTGAGTTTAGGCACCCCTTCTAAACTCAACAATTAATTAGAATATTTTAATCTCCTTTTCTGGGTGTGGAACCCCATTACAAGCCCACAAATCCCATCAACTTTCCCATGAGGCCCTAGCCTCATTTCTAGGCCAATTTCACTGAAACGAAAGGCTAAATTGATGCCAACAAAGATTCCCACATGCATGACACCTTGGCCTCTTGTGGGAATACCTCTCGAAGCTACAATAAACAACATGGTGTTTCCCTAATACACATCCTTCACAAACACCATTAGGTGGTACACTGTGTGGAAAGTTATCCATAATATATAGATAGCTCACATGTCACAAAGATCCAAAATTGGTATGGTCTATCTATTGTAACAAAATTTTTAAATTTTTGTTAAAAATTAGAAATAAAGTTTGAATGGTATGGTGTATCTATTGTAACAAAATTTTTTAATTTTTGTTAAAAATTAGAAATAAAGTTTGAATGTATAATGAAGTTGGGTTTTATTAAAGTTTTAAGGTTTTTATACTTTGTAAACAATATTTGAATAAAATTTAGAATTATCTTAGTTTAAAAAATATCATAGAAGTTTGATACATTTTAGTTTTATAAGGTTTGTGAGTTGTTTAAATTAGTTTGATTTAGTTTTTATTTAAATATTTATTAGTTGAGTGTAAGTTTTGTTAAATAAAGTGTTATTATTAAAGTTTAGTAGAAACATTAATAATAAATATAGTTTTATTATATTTATTATATGTTTTATATTAATAAAAGGCATGTTTCATTGAAGAAATGATCGCACACCTGATGTTTTAGACCAATGTTCCACAACCAATTGCACCCCCCCGTGTGCTCGATGATTAATGAAAGGGAGGGGGGTCGTGAAACTTAACCAAGGTTAAAATCCTTGTGAAGTGTCACACATCTGATAATTGCACCCCCACCCCTCGCCTATGGTTAGTATAACCACACATAACCCCCCCACAATCAATGCAGACACGACATGTGTCCCAAATGATGACAACAAGAAGAAAAACAAATCATGCTTTATAACAACGACACCTACGAATCAATGTATTCCATGTGTCATTGAATCAGAGCCTGCTGCATGTCCAATAAAATGTGATTTGATTCGACGACTAAAAATATTCCAAGCTATGACAGATCATTGAAACAAAGGCATGTGAAAGGTCAAGTTTATGCACATGAAGGGTATGATAAGTCCAATTTGGGACTTATTTCTACCAGTTGACATCATCAAAAGTACACTTCACAACCAAATATCAGTTGTCACGTTTTAAGTGCAATCATACCTAATTATTTCACCAAAATTCCAACAGTTAAAGTCTCTATCATCAACATAAGCTCCAGTTAGTTATCACATCGGGTTATATGAAGGTCTTATCACTCGTGAAAGATTGAGATTACATAATGATTGGACATATTTAATCATATTAAAATGATGACATATATTTTATCCATGACACGTAGGGGGATCTCTATTTATTATAGCCAATCAAAGTACAAAATGAATAATTATTAATCATGAGAAATGAGTATTTTTCTATAAAGATCATATTTGATCAAATCGTAACAGAGTTTTAAATAGGCATGTAAAATAGGAGAATAACTCATCTCTATTGCGATTGAAATGTTGTTTCTGATCAATAACATGATCTTGACTGAGATTTCTTAGGAAGAGACAATTTTAAACAATTGTTTTTCCTAACAAATCTCTGTCAAGAAAAATGTTAAAGGGATAGATATAGAAAAAGTTGTTTTCTTTTAGGAAAGGCTCAACATTCAGAAATATCAAGGAATTAAACAAATTCCCATTAATTATAAAAGGAGGAAGAATACAAACTAGAAGAGGAACTTTTTGGGCCCGAGGAAGACAAATCTTTAATAAAATTTTGGCAGGTTTTGAGTGATTCATTTTTTGTTTGTTTCATCTCATGCAATTTCTCTCTTTTATGTTGTTTCCATTTTCATAAATTCACTCTTGGATGTATCTGTTACTGAAATTATAATAATTTAGGACAACTACTACTATTTCAACTATGAAAGGAAACATTAAAGCTACAAATTTCTTCGACATACTGTGAGTATTAAGCGGACTTGTGCTTAATTTTTACTATACCTTTTTGAATATAAACAAATTGTTCCTTTCTGTTCAATTTATATTCCTAGTTTAGATACATATTCTGCATAATTTATTCTAATTGAGAAGTAAAATAATATTTATTAGGAGATACATTATTTTACTATCATATTTATTCTTCTTAATTCTTCTCTCATCTCTTAAAATATTTAATTGATTGAAACATTGAAATGGTGCCCTCAAAATTTGATTGTTAAAGTATTGAATATTAATAATTAAGTCTTGAAGTGAATCAATGAAACACTCTGTTTTAGGACATACCAACTTAAGAAGAAATCAATCAAAATTAATGGATGCCTTGGCATAGTTTCCGAGCCAGAAACATCTCAAGGGTTACAACACTATCCATAACATACTAGTGTCATCGACATTGATTACCATTGTAATAAACTTGTTTTGAGCTAAGGAGGAAGGATCTTTCCCTAGTTTATACATGTGATCATATTCATCACAATATCTAGAGGCACCAACCTTAAAGTGATCAGTGTATCCTTCATGACCCGTCTATTTGATGAAAATACACATTTTTATTGGCGTGTGTGATGCTGTATATAGAAAGTAGATGTAGTCCAACTCTAGGAACATTTGAGAACATCTCCAAATTTGGCATTGTCGATGATGGCATTGCCACAACCTAATACTGGTAACCTGAGTTATCAATAATCACTTTCTCCCCGAGGTGTTCCTATCTCTAATTTGAAAGAATATGTTGGTGCTTGGTCATGTGCCTAGTAGCTCCAAAATCAACAATCCATTCCTATCAAAAGGAGGAAGATATATATGCATAGTGCACAACCAAATGTGTATTGCGAGAATATCATTTTCTTCTAAAACTCCTTGTTGTCAACTATTTGCCTTGCAAAATATTCATTTTTTTTTAAGATAGAGGAGGAAATTATTGAAGGCATGACCCTTCTTATGACAATGAGTGGATATGCAATTCTTATTCTTAGAGGATCTTAAGTTTTCCATCTTAACACCATGCTTCTAATGGGACGAGGTATCCTTTGGATGGGCTCCCAAGGGGGGAATTCTCTTGTATTCCTCAAGGTTATTTGATGTTGTATTTTATTATCAAAGATACATTGTAGAGGAATTCTATAAAAATAATGACAAAAGACTTGAATGCTAGGGAAAGATTATTCAAAAGAATACATACATATTTTGACTATGTTTTTGACTTGCCATTAGAAGTGATGATATGAAATTTTAGGTTCTTGAACCTTAAAATATGCTCCTAAATGTTGTTGAATTCATTCATCTTTAGATTTTGAAAGATTTGTCTCAAGTCTATTGATTCAAGTAGTATTCACCACCCAAAAGAGTTTCTAGAAGGTATCCATGAGTTCTTTTGCACTTTTATTGTCATTGGTGTGATGAATCAAATTCAACTCAACAAATAGGGTGATGATATTTAGAGCTTAATCCTTCTTCAAACATTTAATATTATAGCTATCATAAGTGGTGGGAGGAAAATAGTTTTCTAGGCACATCCATAATCCTTTAGGTTGAATAAGAGCAATCGTTTTATCTATGTGAACATGATACTTTGCCACATTGAATTAGGCAAACAACCCTTTTACATAGATAGGTGTTAAATCAAATTTACACATTGAAAAGGTAATCATATCAACCTTTTATATAAATTTTCAATATACTTCTTCTGCAAGAACAAAGGAGAGTGCACTAGTACTAAAAAACCCTAGAAAACCAACTTCTAGAAATCGACAATACACTTCAGAAAATTTACAATAATTTTAGTTGAAAAAGTAAAGGAGTGGTTTGGTCTTATAAAAGGGTGTAAACCATAGAAAATCCATAGGGAAATCATAAGAAGGTGTTGTCCCAAAAATAGCATTAAATGCTAGAAGAACAACACTAGATAGGGTGAGATAGGTTCACACTATCTTCGATACCATGTATCACAAGATATAATATATCGAAGGTGAACCAATCATGAAAAATATTATCCTAAAAAAAGTGTGATAACAAAAACAAAACAACACTAGAGTGCTAGAAATAGAGCACAAGAGGATTTAGAAATAAAGAACCATAGCCATAACCATAAGTGTACCAATGAGAGAGATTCACACCATAAACAAAGAACTATAATAACCAAAGAGAGTGTAATATAGAGAAGGTGCCCTTAGGTTTATGATAATGAATGAATAGCTCAAGAGAATAATAGAAATGACGAATGTTGTATTTATATGTCATCCAAGAGGTAAGGCACTAGTCCCAAGGATATTTGACTTGGTTGGCCTTAGCCTAAAATAATTGAAAATAACACTAAGAAGGTGTTACACAAAGGTAGGTTCATGGACATAATAAATACAATAAGGTTGTCTTGTGGCTTTAGGTGAACATTAAAACCTTACGTTTAACCCTTGCATTCTCTATTCAATAGGAACAACATTCTTTTCCATTGGCATCTCAACCATATTAACATCCTAATAATTTTGATGCACAAAATGCACCCAAGTTTTGAAATTCCTCTTGGTATGGAAATGAATCTTCCTATAGATCTTTAGAGAAGAGATATCAAAGAAAAAACCTTGGATTAATTTTGATTACTAGGGATTCTTGTGGTTGGATTGATAGTTGGTCATGGCACCATTTAAGCATAGGTTTGAGAAGTTCATATTGATGTGTATCATTGATTGTAGATCTATACAATCCTAATTGTTCCCTATGATTGATTGACTACGACAACAATATTCCCAGGTAATGTTTATGGTAATATTTGTTGGCATGCTAAGCTTTGCGGACATGTTTTATGGAAAACCATCTTGTGCACAAGGTATGTCATGTGAATACAAGTTTTGAAATGCAATATTCTAATTTTTATTTTAACATTTGGTGCCTTTGATGGGAATAACATCTTATTGCATGCAATAGGGAACACTTGTGAGCCTTATTGACTATCATGAGAGGATGGTCATGAGCTTCTTTTCCATATTTTTTTGTTTTGAAGACTATATTCGTATGATAACATGGTGACTATATTTGACAACATGGAGGGATTTTGAGTTCCCATACCAACTACTCTTATTGCTTCATTGTTTTCTATGGAAGTTACATGAGATGGGAATTGCATAAAAAGACATGGTTGTATCTTAGTTTTGTATATGGGATCTTCATAGAGAGTGTTTTTGTACCTCACTATGGGAAGGTTTTGATTGTTAACATTTGTCACTTTTGTATCCCTACATGAGTAGAAATTAATGAGGACGTTGAGATGTAATTTTTATTTTAGTCCCTTAAAGTTCTATTTAAGGGGAGATGTTCGAGTATGTAAACCAGACTTATTGGGATTTTGGACCACTTTGGTGGTTACTTGGGCGGGCTTTTGGTCCCATATTTGAGGTTTTAGGGGTAATTAATTTTTCACTCTAAACATATATATACTTGAGGTCTTAACCTCATTCGTAAAACATTGAAAGCTTTGAATACATTGATCTTCTCATTGGAAAGTGGTTTTTTAGTAGGGGTGAATTCTTGTAATGACGTGGATTGGAATATTTACTTCTCTTTCATAATTTATTGATGCCTGAGTTATAACTAAGTTATGGGGAAATATTTGGGCCAATACTATATAATGATCACAATTATCAAATACAATTGTATACTCATTTTTAATAGAAAATTTAGACTCATACAAACTATCGAGGGAAAATGGAAGATATGTATTAGTAGTAACAAATAATTTGACTCTTGGATCTTATAATTGGTTTAGTAAAGACCAAAAAAAAGATATGTGCAACAATTTCCTTGACCTCCATGAGGAAAAATATTATATCTTTTCTCTTAGGAATTAAAATGATGTGCATTAACTAAGGTCTAGAAGACATGAGGATTAAAACACATAGAGGTGTTTGGAGTTTATTTTTTATTATGAGGTTGAAGAAAGAAAACATATGTTGTATATTTGAATGAAATTACGTTTTAAGTTAGTTTAAGGGGTTATCTCAACCGATTGACACCAATGTTGTTGGGTATTTGGCTAGTTCTGTGTCAACATGTGACTAATTCAAATCCTTTTTAGTTAAGGTGATTTAGTTTATGCCAACATGCACAAATGTGGAAAAATATCCCTTAATTTTTCCCATAATATTTTCCTTGGAAATATGAAAAAACAATTTAAGTAAATAAACAAACAACAATTAATTTTAACACTATTTTTTATTTGTAATGATCTAGAATAATAGTATTTGAAACATTTTATTCGTAATAATTTTGGAGAGCCAACTTTGAAATATTTATAATTTAATAATACAATTTAAAAAAATATTTTTAATTATAAACTAACTTTATGGAATCACTATTAGGAAATTGTAAAATAATGTTTTACAAATTAATTATAAAAGTTAAATGTCATTTCAATCACTAATTTGTGTTTTATATTGCAAATGCAATTGTTTTTTAAAATGAAAGTTGTACATCTTTATTAAGCTAGTTATTCCATTATCCCTCCATTTTCTCATCTTATTTTTTCTTTACACACTCCATTATACTTAGCCTATGGAAGTGTGTGTTCACAATGCTCTCATAATTGCAGTTAATGGCTACTAGATGGTTGTACTAATCCATTTTTGGAATTATTATATCAACCTAGATCCATCTTAACTCCATATCTATTAAGCGTGGAAGATGAGGTTTGTAACCTCCTCGCAGGCTAGCTTGGGGTTGGTACGTTGATATGTGACAACACGTCAAGGAAGGAAGGTGGAGGAGATAGTGCCATCCGTTTCACCTTACGACATTGCACCATCTTCACATGAGATCTCACTTCTGGGTAAGGTGGTGAGTAAAGACACCAAAAAATGCATGGAAGTTTCCTCTACCATAGTCGACTTGGTGGCTTCTCACACTGAATCTGGTAAGGGGACGAAATATGGAGACCTAAGAGAAGGTTATGTGAGCTCTAGGATTTTGGTGGAAGAGCTAGATGGAGGTCACTATTGGATTCCATGGATAAAAAAAAAAGAAACAAAAGAGGAATATCATTAAGTATCATAGAGGAGGAGTATCACTAGTTGTTGGTGATGACATTTGTGTTGAGAAAATAAAGTTTCTCATGGGGCAAACCCTAGCGGGGAAGTCCCTTGGACTTAGAGTCAGTATGGGTAGTTTGAATGGATGGGATCAAAAGGAAGGGGTTCCTTGGCTAGGAGCGATATTTCATATACTAGCCAATAGTTGGATGGGTTTCATTTTTCGGGAAAAGAAAGTTGCACTAAAAGTTCTGAAAGGTATTTGGTTTCTTTGGTTTCTTGATAGTGCCTTTCTATCCTTAAAATTGTGTCACCCATGTTTTTATGCTCAAGTCGAGTTTCAGAATACCTCACCTATATGGGTAAAATTGCCAAATTTTCCCATGGAGCTCTGGTTGGACCGCACCCTTAAGGACATAGGAGACGCTCTTTGCAAGTTCATTTATAAGAGTAGCACCGTGCGTTCATTAGCTCTGATTTTGGTAGAAATAGATGTGAGTAAGGGCCTTTTTGAGACTATGGATATCATTGTGGGAAAACTACGACATACTCAGATATTGGAATACCAAAACTTCCCTTTTCGATGCACACATTTCCATATTTATGGGCATATTCTCAAGGATTTCTCCAAATCTTTGCAGAAAAAGATATAGTTGAAGAAGGATGATGGCATATTGTACGATCAGGTTTCGGTGGCTCGTGCAAATTCAACTAACTCTCCGATGGGGGCCGATGAAACTTCAGATGGGAAATCGAATGATGTAAATGTCGTAGGATGAGGTTCAAAGGCACCCTCAAATACAAATCCCTCTTCTTTGAGGGTTGAGTAGAAAATCAGAAGGGAAACCTGCGGATGATAGGGTTGGTAAGGTGAAAGGTGGACACAATTTCCAAAATAGAGGGTGCTGATATTAGGGTTGGGGACATGTCCATCCCACTTATTGTAGAAGGTCGAGTGTCATAGTAAAATATGGGAGATTTTTTGCAATCGTCGGGGATATCGACTTCACTCCTTCACAACTAGAGCAGATCGACACTCTTTGGAAAAAATGTGCGCAGACTCCGTGTATGTATAATAATAGTCCCGTGTATCCTTTTATTTTGGATTCTAAGGATGATGGTAGGGGAGAGATTCCTTAGTCTCTAATCACATTTCTAAATAGGTTGTAGAAGGCACATGGGATGTCATTCGTCCTCCATGCTTTGCGGAGGGTTGTTCTTTTTTGGAAAAACCTTTGGTTGTCATCCTTTCTCGGGATCTAGATTCGGTGGTAGGGGGTTGAAATAATTCTGCAAATGATTTCTTTTCTAAATCCACCTCTCCTTAGAATAGGGGGGTTGGTAATTATCATCTTAGGCCTTGACCCTCTTCACAAGACTCTCAACCTTATAGGGGGTTAGGTTTTGACAACCATAAAGAATTGGAAGGTCCTAAGGCAGGGAAAAATCATCTATTAAAAATGCACAAGTGCAAGCCATTAAAGAGGTTAACGAGGGGAACAATGACTCTTGGTTGAGTCTCTTAGAGTAGAGAAGTCCCCCTCAAGGGTTCCCTCATGAAACTCCTCTCTATAAATGTACAAGGCTTAGGGGGTCAAGCCAAGAAATTGGCCTTCAAAAGGTTCATCACCCTGAACTTTCTAGAGGTTGTTTTCATTCAGGAGTCCATGGGTAAAGGGGATATACTGATTAGGGATTTGAAAAAACTCTTCACAGATTCAGAGTTTGTTTCTCTAGACGTTGAAGGATTTTTTGGCAGCTTAATAACTGGGTGGTGTACACAGATAACCCTAATCAACTTGTTTGCTGTAAATTTAGGTCTGTCAACTGAATTCTTTTGCAATAGTATCATAATGGTGTTAAACCCCCTCAATATATATGGTCCCTATGAGGGACTGAATCCACTTCTCCTTAGAATAGGGGGGTTGGTCATTATCATCTCATGCCTCGACCCTCTTCACAGGATGTCAACCTTATAGGGGGTTAGGTTTTGACAACCATAAAGAATTGGAAGGTCCTAAGGTGGGGAAAAAATAATCTATTAAAAATGCACAAGTGCAAGCCATTAAAGAGGTTAACCATGGGAAACAATGACTCTTGTTTGGGTCTCTTAGAGTATAGAAGTCCCCCTCAAGGGTTCCCTCATGAAACTCCTCTCTGTGAATGTACATGGCTTAGGGGGTTAGGCTAAGAAATTGGCCCTCAAAAGGTTCATCACCTTGAACTCCTTAGAGGTTGTTTTCATTCATGAGTCTATGGGTAAAGGGGATATATTGATTAGGGATTTGAAAAAACTCTTCACAGATTCAAAGTTTGTTTCTCTAGACACTGAAGGATTTTTGGGTGACTTAATAATTGGTTGGTGTACAAAGATAACCCTAATCAACTTGTTTGTTGTAAATTCAGGTCTGTCTACTGAATTATTTTGCAATAGTATCATAATGGTGTTAAACCCACTCAATATATATGGTCCCTATGAGGGAAGGAAGGATTACTGGTCCAAAATTTGTAATACTCAATGGATAAAGGCTGACAATATTATCATAGGGAAAGATCTAAATTTTACAGTGAACGAAGGTGAAATTTGGGGTGTTTCAACATGACTTGATAGATTGGATGACTTCTTTGTGGATAAACTTAAATCTATGGTGTGGGTGGATGTGTAGTTTATTGAGGATAAACCCACCTAGACAAACAATAGATTTGGGGAGGTAGGGGTCTCTAAATGTCTAGATCGGTTCTTAGTACACCATTCTCTCTTGGATAAATTCTCCAGCTACAAAACTTGGGTGGATATGGTTATATGCTCAAATCATTTTCCTATTTATCTAGAATTGAGTCTCGGGGAAGAAAAACCTAAGGCTCCCTTTAAATAAAAGCATTTTTGGTGAGTTGAGGATGATTTTCAAGATCTTGTTAAATCAACTTGGAGAAATTTAGATATCTACTATGAGGATTCAACATGTTCATAGTCTACCAAGTCCCTTCACTTTGTGAAAGAAAAAGTTGTCCCTGGACATATGAGAGGTACAAATCAAGGAATCGGTTATTGAGGGAGTCAAAGAAGAAATTGACCCAATTATATAATGAAAACCCTGAAGGTATTTTCAATGAATAGTCTTTGTGTCAGATTAAGCAATTGGAAATTAAGAAGAATAAGCTTCTTTTGGATCAAGAAAAATATTGTAGGATTAAAATTAGAGCAACTTGGTTGGAGTTGGGTGACCATAATACAAATTATTTTCACAAATATGCCAATTACAGTAAAAGTCAAAATACTATCTAGGAACACTTAGATAAGGATAGTCAGAAAATCATAGGTTTTCAGACACTGGAAGGCCTTGGAGTTAATCATTTCTCAAACATCTACAAGGAACGGGAGGCGGATTGCAACGAACGGAAATTCCCTAACATTTTTTCTTCACTGGACTGTTTTAATGTTATCAGGAGGGGACGACTTCGTATTCTTCCACGTGACCATGTGGCTTGTTGGACGCTAGATGGCATTTTAACATAGTAGTGGGGCAGCGTGTCAAATGCCTCTAAATTTTGTGAATGACATTTTAGATGTACACAACTGCGTCTTGGTTGATTGGCCAGGGAAAATGAACTTGTGAATGATGTATCCCACTATCCACATAATGGGTTATGAAGCTTCCCTTTAGATTATTAAGACGGATTTGATTTTAGTGGTTATTGGGCGTGAATTTCATCTTTGAATGGATTATTCAAAACATTGATATAAATATAAATTATTTATAATCACTAAGATAGCTTATGGATTTGCAAACGAAATGAACACATTACCTTCTTTTAAGAAATTCTCACAACAGCACATCCAACACAAAGCAAACAAGACACAAGTCAAACAAAAGCTCATAGTCATGAGCCACCAACGTATATAGACACAAGTCAAACAAAAGCTCATAGTCATGAGCCACCAACGTATATAGGGCCCTTCACTTCTAACGTGTTTGGTCCTTTCCCCATAGGACCCTGGAAAGACTATGGTCATCGAACCCACCCTCACCCCATGTACACTCATCTCCACTCTCCATTGTCAACTTAGAAAAAACAAGGGATACACATCTTAACTCTCCATTTTCAACTCAGTAAAAAACAAGGGATACTCAAGGTCTAAAAAATTCTTGTAAATACTATTTAGGTGGATTTTGACCTTGGAGTAAGACTTAAAACTATTTTTGATTGGTTAAGAGTTCATCTTCTGTAGACATAAGAAAACATTTTAACTACCCAAGACCTATAGGAATTTGGGAGTAGTAAACTCTGCACCCTTTTGGACGACCACCAAGTCATTTTAGGTGGTGTGGTTTTCTTTGAATAATAGTGACGAGTCACTGTGCATTCCTATATAGCAACCATGAGTCACTATATTCATAGTAGATAGAAACAAGTGATCTCTTTCCTCATTGTTGGTTGACAATTGAGGCCTTTTTTTTAATGGTCAAATGTGACAAAACCTATCATAACTTAGCTGTCAACTAGAAGTGAGGACGACCATCATTAGCTACTATATAGGAATGCACGTTGACTCATTACCGCTATCCAAGGAAAACTAACACACTGGTGGTATAACTATCTTAGGTGATGTAGGCCTATGGTACGAGGAAGACCTAAAAGTACATGTGATTGACTAAGATCTTATCTTTTGTAGATGTAAGGAAACATTTTAACGACCCAAGACCGAAAGACATTTGAGAGTAGTGAAAGTATACCCCCTTATGGACCACCAACAAGTCCTTTTAAATGGTGTGGTTTTCCTTGAATAACAATGATGAGTGAGTGTGAAAAGATAACAATCACGAGCCACCATATTCAAAGATAACAACAAGTGATGGTTGTTGTCCTCATTCTTGGTTGAAAATTGAGATTTTTTTTTAAATGGTTGAATGTGGAAAAACCTATCATAACTTAGTTGTCAAGTGGAAGTGAGGAGAACCATCATTAGCAACCATCTCTGAATGCACATTGACTCATCACCCTTATTCAAGGAAAACCACTTGTTGGTGGTCCATAATACATGTGGGTCTTGGAGGGTTAATAATTTTTCTCACATCTAAGAAAGACACGCTCTTAGCCAATAAAAAAACAACTTTAAATTTTACTCTATAACCATATGATTGTTTAAAATCTTTATAAAATCAAATTAGATTAAATTGTTATGAAATTTATAATAAAATTGTTGAATAAAATTTAAAACAATTTTAACATAAAATATTTTTCAAATATATAAAAAAAAAAAAAAACACATTGTGTCTCAATGGACAAAGTACAACCAATATAAAAAGACAAAGTACAACCAATATAAAAGAGTACAATGCTTCACATTAATAGTTTGAAGTGCCGAGAGAATATGAAAGAATGCATTATTTCAATATTAATGTTTATAAATAAATGTAAATAATTTTTTAATTTATTTTGAAGGAAAAAAATAGAAAGGATTATTTCAATATTAATGTTTATAAAAAAATGTAAATAAATTTTTAATTTATTTTGAAGAAAAAAAATAGAAAGGCATATTGTGTCTCAATAGACAAAGTACAATCAATATAAAAGAGTACAATGCTTCATATTATTAGTTTGAAGGCTTGAAGGGTGGAGAGAATATGAAAGAATGTATTAGTTAATATTAATGTTTAGTTGTTCGTAGGGGTGTAGATGGCAAGTGTTGTGTAAACTAAAGGAAATGTAAAAAAAGTCTCAAGCTTGATTGACACTTAGATTTAATCATGCCTCGTGTGAAATGCACATACATTATTTTAATTTTGATTGAAATTTATTTAATAAAGAGGTAGAGCATTTTGTCTTTTTAGTATAATTAGTTGATTAAAAGTTAAGATGAATATATATATCAATTTAAATGAAATGTTGTTATTTATTTTGGTTTAGAGTAATATTTAAAACCATTTTTAATTGGTAAGTTTGTTTTCCTCAAATGTATTTTTAATTTTAATTCATTAAGAGGTTGTCTTTTTAGAACATAAGGAAATAGGTTAACAACCCAAAATCCAAAGGCATTTGCCAAAATCAGTGGTATGATTTTATTTTTTCCTTTAATAATGATGAGTAATTAACTATGATTGTTCTCACTATTTATTGACAACTAAATTATAATATTTTTTTTTACCTTTTGAAAAAAATAGTTATTATTAATTGTAAATTGAAAAGGATTAAATCTTACCATTCTATTTGATTTCTATTTGATTGTGTGTAATATAATAAAAATACAAATATAATTATATAGCCTGTTTCTATTTATAGTGGTTAAAAGATTTAAGCATCATGAAAAAATATTTTTTATGAATTAATTTTTCTTTTATTTTAAAATGCTTAAAAATTGTCCTCAATTAATTAATTTTTTAAATTATAGAACTAAATCAATTATTAAAAAAAGATACTCAAATTTAATCATATTTTTACACTATACCATAACACTATAATATATGGAAAAAATCATAACACTATATCAATATTAGAATCAACCACAAAATCATTTTACATTATCTCTAATAATTTTCCAAACTACTTTAATACTAAATTTATAAATAAATTCCTATAAATAAATCCTCATAACCTCTAAAAAAAAATGCAAATTCTCACTCAGAAAGTACCCTAGTGCAAAACATTAAGGTATAGTAGAATATTATTAAATTTATAAATAAATTTCTATAAATAAATCCTCATAACCTCTCAAAAAATAATGCAAATTCTCACTCAGAAAACATTATGGTATAGTAGAATATTATTAAATTTATAAATAAATTTCTATAAATAAATCCTCATAACCTCTCAAAAAATAATGCAAATTCTCACTCAGAAAGTACTCTAGTGCAAAACATTAAGGTATAGTAGAATATTGAGACACAACCATTATATTTCTTTTCCTTCATTCTTTAAGTTGGTATGTGTTACTCTATCAATCTAGATATACCTTTATTTTGTTAATGTTTATGCCATTATTATAGTTCTTTGCATTTCATAAAATAAGAGCATAATAAGAACAAGATCACTGAGAAATACACATCTACAATAGACACATCATTTATCCTGGGAAACCCTCTAAGGGTAGAAAACCCA
>ML779190.1:492354-527171 GCA_009831015.1 Picea engelmannii
GGGAATCCCTAACTGAGATGGTATAACTTCTACCATTGCATATAAATAAATAAGCCAGACCAACGAACCAAATAGAGAAAAAACTATAGATATTGGTGCAACCCCAACGCACGCTTGGTAAGTGCTTATGTATATATTCCTCATGAGCGTCTATTTATTTCAATGATTTCCAAGTGCCCCTGTATATATTCTTCATAAGGGTCTATGTGTTTCAATAATTAAGCACCTATTTTATGTATTTTGTATTCACATCCATACGTTTCAATGATTGGTAAGGACCCATTTATGTATTTGTCATCTCTGTTTTGTTATGTAGGTTGGTGTGTTTCAATGCTTTACTCCGTGCTCTCAATGAGTTTATATTCAATAATTTGTGTTGTACATCTTATATATATATATTTGAAATTATATTCAATAATTTGTGTTTTACATCTTTCATATTTTTATTTTTTTTCACAGAATTTTTTTTTCAAGGGAATGAGGAAACCAGGTGAAGGGCCATCAAATTGATTTATAGAGACTCCTTTTAAAGTTATTAAATGGATTTTGACATCCTAACAAAATAAAATAAAAAAGTAGATAAGTAAAGTTCTTCTTAAGGGTCTTTTACAAAGTGACCATACATCCTTCTTAAAAAAAAGCTTTTGTGAGTAAGTATTTTCAGCAAAAAAAAACCATCTTGTTTAGAAAGAAAAAAAAATTCGGCTCTATATAGAGTAAACAAAAAAAAAATACACTTAAACTTATGACTTATGTTGTTAATTTCAATTTGTCAATTGAAATGTAATATTTTTTTTGAAACTTTTCATTATAAAAAGGTTGCATGAGTATATACCCTTCCCACTTAAATTAGGACCTACCCTTCAAATTTAATCACTGTCTGCATGCAGCCTGCACAAAACACCTAAAACACTGATAGAAGAACAATCGAGAGACCCAGAGAGCCACTCACTCTGCCCAATAAAATGCGAAGTATTCTAGCAATGGTCAACGGAGTCCAAAGAACCCACAGCCTCCCCGGCATGTTGATTCGGCACGCACTTATGTTGGACACCATTTGCCCAGTGGGCACAACATGAAGTTCGCAAGCTACCTGTGGCACTGCCGGATCGCACTATTCTAAACGTTCTACTTTTTATCTTTTGGAGGTGTTTTTATAACTTTTTTTTGTTTGATTTTATTTGAAATTTAGTGATGAATGATTGGATCTGCAGATTTGGGTGGTTAAGTTTGTATAATCCTAAAACTACAGGGTTTTTTATCACGCTGAATTTATTTATACATTCAAAAATACAATTTAAACAACAAAAAATAACGAATTTGTCCAAATTTACATTACCAAATTCCAACCAAAATCTCAAAAAATAAAACATTTAGCCAATTGAATGAATCTAAACATTAATTAGTTGAAGATGACTTGCTGAACTACAAATCCAAGGATACAATATTTTTTTTTTTTTTTGGGAAAAGAGTTATTTGAATAAAAAAAATGAAGATATAGCCTTTTGACGGATTCATAGTTGGATTCAAAAAGGAGAATGAACTGCACCGCCGCTGTCACCATGGACAATGACGATCTTCTCTTCAGAAACCGTCACCCAAATCTGATGCCAGAGATAACCAGAGATAGTATTGATTCGAAAAAAATTAACGTAGCATATCCTGAAGCCTGCAGAAGGTCTTTTTGTTGTGTTAGAGGTGTGAAGAAAACCTGAGAGGAAGAGTTGGCACTGTCATCCTAGCAAGATTAGCTACTAAATGTTCGTGTAGCCAAACAACAATAGATGCTAGCGCAAAATTGGTTAGAGTCGCTGTGTGGAGGAGAATGGATGGCTAGTTAAGGTAACGCTGGCATATGAGAGGTTGACACCAGATTATGATGCCTTGGACGAAGTTGTGAACCAAGAAAGGGTCGTGGTCTTGAGAAGAGTAGTTCTGGCAAAGATCGTTGGGAACGTCATGATGATTGACGCCGGGCCCAAGGATGTGAAAGGAAAACCTACAATCAAGTTACACAGTTTTGATTCCAGTTTGAATTGTTTTGTTAAAGTTACATGACAATCAAGTTACACAGTGTTGATTGCCTTTTGAATTGTTTTTGTTAAAGTTACATGTTTATAGAACGTTACACAGTTTTGATTGCAGTTTGAATTGTTTTGTTAAAGTTACATGTTCCTAGAACGTTTGGATATGGAAGGAAAACTTAGATGTTTAAAGAAAACCCATAAATGTGATACATCAAAAGAGAACCCATAAATGTGATGGAAGCTTTGACCATGTTAATTTTAAATATGCCTTTCTTTTAAAATACTTTAAAGTAAGTACATGTGCCTTTTTTTTAAAATACTTTAAAGTAAGTACATGTTGAGTTTGGTCAACTCAATGTGTGTGATTCATTGTTAGATTTGACCAATTTGACAATTGCATGTGAAAGTATATAAATTTCAAAGAAGTGTTAGTAAATGTTTTGGAATTAGAAACATTTTTTTATTGAGCCTCTTAAAGTTACATATTCCTAGAATGTTTGGATATGGAAGGAAAACTTAGATGTTTAAAGAGAACCCATAAATGTGATACATCAAAAGAGAACCCATAAATGTGATGGTTTGGAAGCTTTGACCATGTTAATTTTAAATATGCCTTTTTTTTAAAATACTTTAGAGTAGGTACATGTTGAGTTTGGTCAACTCAATGTGTGTGATTCACTGTTAGATTTGACTAATTTGACAATTGCATGTGAAAGTATACAAATTTCAAAGAAGTGTTAGTAAATGTTTTGGAATTAGAAACATTTTTTATTGAGCCTAGTTAATTCAATAGGAAATGTAGTGTTTTTGTTAGACTTGGCTACTCTCACAAATCAAAGGTGAATCCAAGACAGAGGTCAAAGACCCGGAGGAAGACTCCAAACATATGAACAACTACACACAGAATGAAGATGATATTATCTCTTGTTGATGAGTTGAAGTCTTGCTTGACAAAGTGAATTATGCGTTGTGCTTAATAAAATAGACTCATGACCATATGTCAATGTGAGTCACACATTGTTTTTTAGCAAGTATATGATGTAATGTTTATTGATATGATGTATTGGTCCTTGAAATGTTTGATTATGTACCTGGATGGAGTATGTAACGTATGTACCTGTAATTATGTAACATGTAAAGGGCATATCGTTGTAAGAGCTCATTAGGAATGCATACTCCTTTCTCATGTATCCCTATTGATTTGTAGTGTAGAACCTTTATTATAGAGTTCATTACCACTTGTAAGAGTGGGCCAAAAAGTACCAAGTTGGACAAGACATAGACTTTGTTGATCGGGAGGTGCTTTAATTAAGATAAATTGGTGATGATGAAGTTGACCATTGTAAAGACAAGTAGTTGTTAAGGGGGAGTGTTGGGATATGTAACTCTCACTTGTATTTGGTGTGATCATATTGTGATTATTATTGAGTTTATTGGTCATTATTAGGTAGAGTTATAGTCTCTACAAAGATTCTGTGAGACATTTGCTCAACCAACTAAATCATGAAATTAAAGATGTTCTTCTATCTTGAGATAAAGACTTGTGTATTTATATGTATTCTATTTGAGTGTTTAATATAGGGCTAAGGCACAATTTTTTGTGTGTAATTATTTCTACTCTCCCTCTCCCATTTCCCAATAATATTTAAGTCTCATAATGGCAGCCCCTTTATACAAGGATGCTCTTGAAGCACTCAAGATCCCCAAACAGTCAATATCCCCAAGTTAAATTTGGATGAGGCCTTCACACTTAGTGTGATACGTGAATTTTATACACAACATTTGACTTAATGAAAAATTAAGTTATACATTATCTCATAACATTTTATATTTGTTTGATATTTGCTTGGTAAATAATATGTATTTTTAGTAGAGTAATAAATGTTGTATATGTTAAGATATACATTCTCTAATCTAAAAATAATGGTGTATATCCCAACTTATATAATAAAAATGTTGTATAGGTTGAAATATATTTAATTAAATCAAAATGTTTTTAGATCCAACCATATATATCTTAATTTATACAATATTTAGGATTTTGCTGACAGATGTATATATATCCTAATTTATGCAGTATTTAAGATTATGCTGTTGAGTGTATATATATCCTAATTTATGCAATATTTAAGATTTTGCTGTTGAGTGTATATTGTTTGCATTCTAGATTAATTTATACAATATTTAAGATTCTACTGCTGTGTGTATATATCCTAATTTATATTTAAGATTACGCTGCTAGGTGTATATTGTTTGCATTCTGGATGTATATTGTTTGCATATTTGTTTTAGGCATTTCAACTCATCTTTCGTGTTACCTTCAATGTGTATATTGTTTGCATATTTGTTTGAGGCATATTAACTAATCTTTCATGTTACCTTCAACAATCTAAATGACTTTTGGGAAAGGGTCAAATACGGAGATACCAGTGATGCGTTTCAACGACAGATGTCTAAATTGTCGGCGGTGGAGATACACAGAGAGATAAGCACTTTTCCTAATATTATTTTTGTAGCAGAGCGTTGGTTATCTAGCCTACAACAACGACCTTGTATATTTTTGTATGTCTCACAAATAACCATTTTTCTTTCAGCCACATTTGCAAATTTTAGGACATTGATGATTCGGATATTCAATGCTAAACTAAAATGAAAGCTCAGCTTATCCATACCTGAATCACAAATATGATTTCAACCAAAGATGAAATTTTGACATTAACAAATAAAAATGAGCATTTAATCTACATACCTGAATCACAAATATGCATTTAACCACAGATGAAACTTTGACATTAACGAATAAAAATGAGCATTTAATCTACATACAACATTCCATTCCACTAGCCTTATTCATATCAAGTCAAAGAAATCACATATGCAACTAAGACGTTACGGTATATGGGAAAAAAAACGATAAACATTATGTACAGGAAAAGAGAAACACATCTATTAAAATAATTGAGAGCAACACATCCATTGGCCGTCCCAAGAATAAATTAATGACATGATATATCATTACTTTTTATTTTTCTTTACAACAACTTTCTTTTTGCCAACTTGGGCATCATTCTTGTACATCCTAGAAGCATTCAGTTGCTGAGAAAAAGTGGACGTACAAACCCAGAACTTTCTACATTCTCTAAGAAGACGTAAGCTAGTGGCATGATCTCTAAAACAAAAATATTATTCGTTTGCGAGTTTCTCAAGGCTAATGCTAACTAAGCTCTGTAAAAAACAATAACAGAGACTAAATTGTTGCACACAACCACTAGAGAACATCTCAACATATGACCGTGAGAGAGTGAAAGGGAGAGTAGACCGTTGAACCTATGCTAAGTGGACAACGAGATGCCCATTCCCTTCCAAATGTGCCAACCAATAGTCCATTGGGTTAAGGCTTTCGTATTCAATTTTTATATCTCCATTGGGTTCCTATACATTGGTGGATGACTTTCGGTAACTATACTTTCATAGAAGTACCTAGTTCTGCTAGTGATTATCCTAGTGGATCATGTCCATAGGGTCGTTGGCATCTCCCATGGGATAGTGATACCAATGCACATGCTATATAATGATTGTATACTAGTACAACTACAAATTATGTGGTTGATGAAGGTCAATGTGGTTGAGGAATGTCGATAGGTGATTAAAATAGAGAAGAGCACAAGGAAGATAGGTGATGAACTAGGAGAGGCGATGATAATAGAAGGAAGAGCACTTCATGTCAAATCAAATATGATGGTTTTTTCATTAAATATGATGTGTTCATTTTTAATACAAACCTTAACCCTAGCATAACATTAATCTTAGCATCATCTTAGAGGGTTTTAATCATTACATTAATTATTTTAAAAATCAACAAAAACCATTTAAGATTATGCGAGTTTTAATTGATTTGGAAAATTATTGATGTAATGATTAAACCATTTAAGATTATGCTCTAATAATTAATGTAATGATTAAAACCATCTAATATTATGTAATTAATGATTAAAATCATCTAAGATTATGTTTATATAATTTTTTCATATATAAGTATTTTTGGTTTTACATATTCAAACAAGAATTAATTGATATGTATTGGAGTTTTTACATTGGTCTTGCTTTCGAATGTCTCAACATATCAATGATAGTTTTCACTAGTATAGCATGTTATATTTGTCTATCTTCTTCATAATTGTTTTTTTCTCTAAGGATACCTTTTATAAGTAAAGGGTTTATCAACTCAACAATAATAAAGGTTATCTTGGGGGGTCATTGAGTTCCTATAAAGGTTATGTACAACAATTTTGAGTTATGATAACTTTCCTTACATTATTACTCATCTTTGTTTACCTATTGGTTTCCTTCCAACTCATGTCCATGTTGTCACCTTCTTGTTCAATGTCTATTATGTTACATCAAGAAATTATTAGTGGCTATAAGACCTATGAAATCTATCTCAAGTGGACCTCCATTCAATAGGACTTACTGAAATTAGTGCCACCAAGGGTATGTGATCCATACTTTGAAGCAAGTAGTTTTGGGGTGATGGGAACTGCCATCTTCATTCAATCCCTATTGGTCTCACATGAATTGTACTTAGCACTAGACCTTACCCTACACATCCCTAACTTTGCAGAGTCTACATACCATCAATATCCTTTGTGTCATAAATAATTCAATTTTATCTTGTATAAATTTTCTCCCTCTATACTTATGGTAAATATTTTTTCTATACATTCATTAACTCACTTTATATGAAAACAATCACAGTACATTCAACTTGTTCTCCAATATGTAGCCCTATAAATTTCCTCCTCATACATTTATGGTGTTGCACTTGTTTAATTAGGTTATACTTTTTTCTCGTTTCTAAATCTTTTTTTCTCTACATTCATTAACCATTATCCATTATACAACGTTATAAGATTGATATACAATGAATACAGATTTATACTTTGTTCATATGTATCAATCAAAATCATTAATTATTAATATAAACAAAGTTATTAATTATCAATATAAATAAAGTCATGATAATATTTAAAGAAACATTATATATCAAATTCTTCAAAACAATGTCTCTAAAATATTGATTATTAAACAAGAAAAATATTGATTATTAGTCTCTGTGGTAGGCATAGAGGGACTATAGTGATCGATGATGACCTCGTATTAATTTGTCCTTTGACCACAAATATTTGCATAATATCTAATGTTGGAACTAGGGAACAAAAAATATTGATTTTTATATAATAAAAAGTACCATATATGTCATGATCTGATTGGATAACAGATTGGAGGTCTTATTGGCTTTGTTATTCCCAATGTTTTATATGTTAGCATATCCAAACTTTTTTATCCTATACTGTATTTTTGAATCATATATTTTCCTATGCATTGTTTGAAGGTGGATTAATACTAACATTAATTCGAATGTTTGTCTTAGCATTTTCTTAGCTAAATTTATCCCAATGTTTTATATGCTATCATATCCAAGGTTTGTCTATTTTTTATTATTATTAAGTACTTAACTTACTAAAGAGGCCTTCCACACACATTATTTCTTAAATGTTTACACAGCCCCTTGGACAGTTCTATGCATGTTACAATACATTTTCCTCTTTTTTGATACAATCTTGTCTATAGTGAATTTGGGCACTTAGACCTGTTTTTTCGGTTTCAGGGTTGAGAAAATAATATTGAATAAAATTTAAATAATTGTTTAAACTATTCTTTAAGTAAAAATTATTATAGCATTATATAAATTACTATAAATGGAATTGTTGTGTGCAAAATGTATATGACAGAAGTATTGGGTGCAAGATGTATATCACAAAACAAGCGGGACATGAAAAATGAAAAATAAAAATAAATATGAATAAATAAATTAATAAAATTTAACAAAACATTATCACATATTAATAATGAATACCATATTTAATATTAATATTATAGAATAGATATCATCAATTTAATTTATAAATCTTGGTACAATGTTATAATATTCTATAAATTACTAAATCTCATGTTGCGGTAGTAGTGATACCTGCGAGTTGGGTGCAAAATGTATATCACTGAACAAGCTGGACATGAAAAATGAAAAATAAAAATAAATGTGAATAATTAATTGAATAAAATTTAACAAAACATTATCACATTTGGGTGCAAAATGTATATGACGGAAATGTTGGGTGCAAAATCTATATCAATGAACCTGTACATGAAAAATGAAAAATAAAAATAAATTTGAATAATTAATTGAATAAAATTTAACAAAACATTACCACATATTAATAATGAATACCATATTTAATATTAATAGTATAGGATAGATATCATAAATTTAATTTATAGTTTATTTATTAATATTAATACAAACTTTTATTATCATAAGCAAAATCGAAATTCCAAAATTCCAAATTTACATTTAAAAACATTAAAAGGTCTCAATGTTTTATATGTTAGCATATCCAAACTTTTTGATAGTATACTATCTTTTTGAATCATTTATTTTCTTATGCATTGCTTGAAGGTGGATTAATGCTAGCATTAGTTCGAATGTTTGTACCAATGTTTGATATGCTAGCATATCCAAGGTTTGTCTAATTTTTATTATTATTAAGTACTTAACTTACGTTAAGAGGCATGTCACCCGCATTATTTCTTAAATGTTTACCTAATAGGCCTCAGAGCCTTAAATGTTTACTTAACATAATTTGGACACTCTTGCAGTTTGCACGGTTGAAAAAATAATATTAAATAAAATTTAAATAATTGTTTATACTATTCTTTAAGTAAAAGTGTTATAGCATTATATAAATTACTATAAATCTTGGTACAATGTTATAATATTCTATAAATTATTAAATGTAATTGTTGGGTGCAAATGTATATGACTGAAGTGTTGGGTACAAAATGTATATCACGGAACAAACTAGACATGAAAAATAAAAAATAGAAATAAATTTGAATAATTAATTGAATAAAATTTAACAAAACATTATCACATATTAATAATGAATATCATATTTAATGTTAATATTATAGAATAGATATCATAAATTTAATTTATAGTTTATTTATTAATATCAATATAAAATATTATATACAAGTATATATCCATTTTAACTCTAGAGTCAAGAATGATCAATTTCTAGGTACAAACATTTATTATCATAAACAAAATCAATATTCCAAAATTCTAAATTTATATTTAAACACATTAAAAATAATATTGAATAAAATTTAAAGAATTGTGTATATTATTCATCAAGTAAAAAGTGTTATAGCATTATATAAATTACTATAAATCTTGGTACAATGTTATAATATTCTATAAATTACTAAATCTCATGTATATGACGAAATTGTTGGGTGCAAAATGTATATGAGGGAAGTGTTGGGTGCAATATGTATATCGGGGGACATGAAAAATGAAAAATAAAAATAAATATTAATAATTAATTGAATAAAATTTAACAAAACATTATCACATTTTAATAATGAATACCATATTTAATATTAATAGTATAGAATAGATATCACTAATTCAATTTATAAATCTTGGTACAATATTATAATATTCTATAAATTACTAAATCTCATGTTGTCGTTGTCGTGATACATAAGCATGACTATAAATGTGAATCGACCAGTCCGCCAACTCGCCAGTCTAAAATTGTTGGGTGCAAAATGTATATGGGTGTTGGGTGCAAGATATATATCACGAAAACATGAAAAATAAAAATAATGTGAATAATTTATTTTTTTTAACTAGAACGGTTATGTTGCATTAATCGGCTTTCAGGCAAACCTGAATCAGAAAGTTACATATCTGAAGAAGGTTGGTGACCTCTAACAGTGCTGCCAACCTTCTTGTGAGCGTCTTGGGAAACCCATCCCATTTGCTTCTTGAACTAATTCGAGAAAATGACAAAAATTGCGTACATGAATAAATTCTCACAAATTGTGAGCATTGAAGAAGACAAAAGCAAAGCATTAAACCGAGGGGGATGAAAATTTCCCCTTTATGTAGGGGTCCAGCTTTTTCTGAGATCCTAAAGAAATGTTAGAGGCCGCCTCCTTTTCTCTGCGCGCTTTATTGGTCTTTTGCCCTCTGGTAAGGGGTGGAGACGGAGCTGAATTGTCTTCCGGTTCAGAAGTTTCCACAGAGACTGAAACAACCAGGTCTGCATTGGCAGAAGGTTCCGGAACTGAAGCCTTTGCTGCCATTGTGGTGGAATCCGGAGGGCTTTCGTCTGTCGGGGGGTCTTCCTTAACTGTTGTTGCTTCTGGATCCTGGGATTCATCCTCCTTCAGTGCATCAAATCTTTTTTTAGTCTCTAGAGTTGCCTCTGCCGTATGGGTGGCCTTTGGGGTCTGGGCTAACGACTCCTTTCGCCTTGGCTGCCTTCGTCGGTTAGTTACTGGCTGAAAAACATCTTCTTTGACTGGTCCCGGCTCCTCAGAGATTTTGGGACAGCTTTTTGCGAAGTGACCGTAAGCATGGCACCGGAGGCACTTAAAGGGAATCTGCTCGTAGTCCAGCTCTTGGATGTGGCACCATTCCCCCAGGGAGAGCTTAATGGCTTCCGGAAGTCCTTTTTCGAGATTTACCTCAACACAAATACGAGCGCAGGTGAACTGTTCCCCCTTCGGCTCCGCCCTGTCCAGGAAACGCCCAAGCTTTTTTCCAATGTCCTCCAGAGAGCTTATCCCCCAGAGATGCAATGGAAGGTGAGGCAGCCTAACCCAAACAGGGGCTGTTGTGATCTCGGCTTCGAGGTTAAAGTCAAGAGTCTAGGGGGCTAAAAACAGCCCCTTCGACCCCATGAAATAGGGACCAGATCTGAAAACTAAATCTCGGTCCACTTTCCTCGTGAAGCTGAAAACAAAAAAACCCCTGCCTACTGCATATAGAGTAACGTTTCCCTGTATCAGCATCTTCCAATGATCTTCCATCCATGCCTCCACTGTTTTGGGGCTTGGCCATAACCCCGTAAACTTTCCGATGAGGGCATTTTCTGCTAGAAGGAGGGCAAGCTTGCAAGGGTCCTCTGGATCTAGCTCCAGAGAGGGGATCTCCTCCATCTTCTTAACAAACTTAGACTTGAGAGAAGGCTTGGATTTAGTTCTTGCTGAGCAGACTAACGTTTTAAAAGCTTCCAAAGGGTCTTTTTCCATCTCGGCGATCGGAACTGGGGCCATCGTAGCAAGCGGCGACCACCAGAAAGCAACAAAATTATTTGTATTTAGAAGACGCGCCCTTGCACTCAATCCATTCGCATGCCCCACTAAAACGCTTTGATCCGCGGCCCTGTGGACCCTGGTCGCTGCTAGACGCGTCCCTGCAAACAAACAATCAAAACCGCTTCTCCAAATCGCGTGCTAACGCTCAGGCGAGACGCTGAAACACCATCTGCTGCCCTGGACCGGACTGCTACTCCAAAGCGCATGCAAGAAGCTTGGCACAGGAGAACTGTCGAACCCTGGGTGCTCGACTGCTGCAGATCGCGTCCCTGCACTCGAATACCAGAGCGAGGTGGCTAAAATAATGTGAATAATTAATTGAATAAAATTTAACAAAACATTATCAGATTTGGTTGCAAAATGTATATGACGAAAATGTTGGGTGCAAAATCTATATCAAAAGGTTGGATATGAAAAATGAAACAAAAAAAAATGAATAATTAATTGAATAAAATTTAACAAAACATTATCACACATTAATAATGAATACGATATTTAATATTAATAGTATAGGATAGATATCATAAATTTAATTTATAGTTTATTTATTAATATTAATACAAAATAGTATATATACAAATATATATCCATTTTAACTCTAGAGTTAAGAATGATCATTTTCTAGGTACAAACCTTTATTATCATAAGCAAAATCAAAATTCCAAAATTCCAAATTTACATTTAAAAACATTAAAAACAATATTGAATAAAATTTAAATAATTGTTTATACTATTCTTTAAGTAGAAAGTGTTATAGCATTATATAAATTACTATAAATCTTGGTACAATGTTATAATATTCTATAATTACTAAATTTCATGTTGTTGTCGGTAGGGGTTCGGTACTTGTGATACATAAGCATGACTATAAATGTGAACCCCGCACTCAGTAATTGTTGGGTGAAAAATGTATATGACAAAAGTGTTGGGTGCAAAATGTATATCACGGAACAAGTTAGACATGAAAAATGAAAAATAAAAATAAATTTGAATAATTAATTGAATAAAATTTAACAAAACATTATCACATATTAATAATGAATAAGATATTTAATATTAATATTATAGGATAGATATCATAAATTTAATTTATAGTTTATTTATTAATATTAATATAAAATAGTATATACAAGTATATATCAATTTTCACTCTAGAGTCAAAAAGAACTCTATCATAATTTTACAACTATCCTTTCCACTTCTATTAACAAGTTCTCTTTCAAGGTGTCCTATAAAAAGAATAATAGAACAACCAACCCTTGGTATGATAAAGAATATAAAATTGCTAGGAAATCCATTAGGGATACTTCTAATGAGCCCTTAAAAATCGATAAGATCAATATGTACAAAGCGCTAATTAAAAGGAAAAAAATATACTATATCAATAAAAGGCAAGAACAACTTTCACAACTATACAAGTTGGATCCTAAGAAGTTTTGGAGCCAAATTCTAAAACACAATACTAAAGAAAATAATAGGATTCCCTTAATGGACTGAAATTCCTACCTTAAAAGTCTTTACGAGTTCCCTAATGCCATGGAAACCATTCCTATTGTCCCTACAAAGGAAGAGGTTTTTTCTTTAGATGACATAGAGTTCAGGGTTAAGCGGCTCGCAAATGAGAAAGCTAAGGACATTGAAGGCTACCAAGCTGAAATTTTTAAAATCGAAGGGCCAATCCTTATCCCTCACATACACAAGCTCTTCAATTTAGTAGTCAAGCAGGGCTTCCCTAAACCCTGGACGCAAAGCCTCACTGTTCCTATTTTTAAAAATGGAGATAGAAGCATTCCCTCTAATTATAGGACCATTATGATTAGCCCGATTTTAGCCAAGCTTTATGGAATTATTTTGGAAAAGAAGATTAACATTTGGCTAGAAAGTCACGGTAAAAGAGCTAAAGGACAGACTGGGTTTAGGAGATGTCATTCAACTGTGGACCATCTTGTTACCTTTAGGATCATTGCAGAGGAGTTCCGCAATACTAAAACCAATCTTTTTTGTTGTTTTGTTGACTTTAGAAAAGCTTTTGACATGGTTCCTAGGAAAAACCTTTGGAATAGGTTGGAATAAATAAAAGTGTCTCTCGAGTTGAGGTCCGTTGCAATAAGGATGTATGAGAACATTATTTCTAAGTTTAAAAACACTGAGGGATGGTCAAAAGAGATTAACTGCAATATCGGAGTCAAACAAGGTTGTCCCTTGTCCCCTACCCTTTTTGGCATATACATTGATAAGTTAGAAGAATGCTTGGAAAAAGCAGGTTGTGTCGGCCCTACTCTCACTAGTATAGTCATCAATCTTATTCTTTATGTCGATGATATCGTTCTTATGGCAAGGAGTCCTCATGATCTTGAAAACCAACTAAGAATCCTCGAGGATTTTTGCTCCAATATGGGTATGACTGTTAATATTGATAAGACTAAGGTCATGATTATTAAATCCAATAAGATCTCTTATGATACCTTTGTATATGACAAAAACAACTTGGAGGAAGTGACTTCATACAAATATCTTGGAATTGATATTCACCACAAGCTCAATTGGAATTATTGCATTGAGAAAAGGATTATTGGGGGATGGAAAACTTATTATGGACTTGAAAACAATTGTAAATCAGTTGATCTTTGGAGTTGGGATAAGAAGAAAATCCTCTTTGAGACTCTTGTTACACATGTTATTCTTTATGGATGTGAATTATGGGGATGTAGTATCTCTCATGAATCCTGGAGAAAGATAGAGCAAATACAAAATAATTTTATAACCTATAATCTCAAAATTAAAGGAAATACGCCCTATCCCATCCTCCTCTTAGAAACAAGCCTCTCCCCCATTGAGAGCATGGCCATGACTAGATACCTAATGTATGAGAACAAGTTAAACAACATGGAAGACAAGAGGCTACCTAAAATTTCTTCAAAATCAAGTCATAACCACCATCGACTCAAGCGAGGATGACATAAAGACGCCCAATCTTGGCTAAAATATTAGGGAATCATGGAAGAAACCATTTTGCAGAATAAAGATACTATTAAAAAAACCATCATATCAAAATTTAAGGAAAAAATGTGGTGTGATAAAGAGTTAGAGGAAAAAAGAAAATTAAGGTATTATAAAGATGTAATCAACCCTAATCTAGAAGATCAAAATTATCTATCTATTTTGCCAAGTGTAAAGAAAAAAATAAGCATTGTTAAGATAAGAACAAATTCTCACGAGATCCATAGTGAAACTGGGCATTGGTCAATTCCTAAAACACCATGGGATGAAAGAGTGTGTCACCTTTGTGACACTAAGAAGGTTGAAGATGAAAAAAACTTTCTCTTAGATTGTCCAGCCTATACCCATATTAGATCTCATTTTCAAATTATTTATCACACTACCAACCTTCCTAACCTCTTAACTCAACAAAAGTATGGTGATCTTGAAAAGCTTCTCTTAATGCTTTTCGAGCACAGAAACAAAATTCTAAAGAATAACAAGTAATCATTTACCCTCTTAAGGTCTAATAGACCAATTCGGTCTTAGTGGACGTTAATCATCATCATCATCATCATCATCATCATAAGCAAAATCGAAATTCCAAAATTCTAAATTTACATTTTAAAACATTAAAAATAATATTAAATAAAATTTAAATAATTGTTTATACTATTCTTTAAGTAAAAAGTGTTATAACATTATATAAATTACTATAAATCTTGGTACAATATTATAATATTTTATAAATTAGTAAATTTCATGTTGTGGTCGGTTGGGGTCGGACTCGTGATACAGAAGCATGACTATAAATGTGAACCCGAGACTCCGTAATTGTTGGGTGAAAAATGTATACGACGGAAGTGTTGGGTGCAAAATGTATATCGGAACAAGCTGCACATGGAAAATGAAAAATAAAAATAAATTTGAATAATTAATTGAATAAAATTCAACAAAACATTCTCACATATTAATAATGAATACGATATTTAATATTAATATTATAGGATAGATATCATAAATTTAATTTATATTTTATTTATTAATATTAATATTAAATATTATATACAAGTATATTATATCATACAAGTATTTAATTTATGTGCATATGAACATCAGGACTAAACAAGCATATGCATTGTATATTGTCCATCAGAAGGACTAAATAACCGTAAAATTGTATGCATCTGATTTTTTTAACTAGAGAAATGTTTAACAGTAAACAGGGCATGAGCGTGGGGCACCATGGCCAATCTGTATATCGCGGACCCCCAGAAGCCAGGGGAGCAATCTTCGACCTACCAACCCGGCACCCGCAATCGAGAAAGTGGGTAACTATGGAATAAGGTAGAAGCACAACCACAGATCTGAATCCGTTAGTCCGCCAACTGGTGCACGAAGTAATTTTCGGAAAGCACACTAAGCAGATGAATTAGAAAACAAAACAGATAATAGAAAATGGAAAAATTAGAAATAGGGAGGGCAGAAAGGCCCATTACTGCCAAGTCATCAATTTCAAGTCTAATATTATATGTCGCCACCCGGTTTGTATATTTAATTTACCAACACACTTGGTATACCTTTTAGAATATTGTACCACAGAACCCTCTGCTGTTGCACAAAACAATTCATCTCCCTGTCCAAGCAACCTGTTTTTTCCAAGGCAACAGCATCGAATATGCAATGGACATGAAGGAAAGTTAGTATGAAGACAGACATCTAAAAGAAAGAGAAGTAGGTCTATTTACCCGCCAAAGAGTCCATCGTCCTTTCCAACCATTATGTTTGTTTAAATGCAACAACGCAGCGAAAACACAATGAACATGAACTAGCTTAGTATGCAGGAAGGCATGTATTGAAGATAACTTATAATGAAGACAAACATGCAAAAGAAAAATAAAGAGGGTTATTTACCCGTGAAAGAGCCCATCGTCATCTCCAGGTATTATGTTTGTTTAAATGTACCAATGCAACGAAAACACAGCGAGCAAAGCAGGTTAGTATGTAGGGAGGCATGTAACGAAGATAACTTACCATGTAGGAAGGCACGCAACATGTACATATAATAAACTAGTTGAACACATATACAGACCATAAATGAAATAGAAAACAACGCAATATGAAACAACAGTACAAGCATGCACCTTTCTATATCCTCTTCAACCGATGCAGTGAAGACTCCCTCATTTTCTCCAGTTATTCTGTTTGTTTGAATGTGGGAACGCATAAAATACAATGAACTTCAATGGAAGTTGGTATTCACCAGAGAACAAACAAAATGTACATACATTAAAACAGACTCAACGAACAGTCTAGAAAGGCACAAACATGAAAATTGTGCTTCTCTATCCATGGCTTCAAACGTGTAAAAAAAATTCCCTACCCAAAATATATTACAAGGCACAAAATATCACGCAATTGGATGGTTGTAGCTAAACGATTTCTAGTTTTCCATGGAAATTTATCCAGATATGCTTCCACGGATGGAAATACATGCTCTTTATCCTCTACACAAATTGTTGTGCCCACAATACAAGTTTTCGGTTTTCCGTGGCAAACCACCTAGACATGCTTCCAGACATCCAAATATAATCTTGTTGAATCTTTGTTGCACATATCATATCTCAAGCACAACAAAAATTGTGTCGTGCGCACACCAGTCTATGCAGAGGAGAAAGAACATTTAATGTCATATCGACACATCTGACCATACATGATTTATAAATGTAGCCTACATACATATTCTTTATTCCAACAAAAAAACAACAGATGTTGCAATTTCACATGTAATCCTCGAACAATTTTGCATGCACCTATTTTCTTTCATGCCAGCACTAAAGCACTAGAAAAATCTCACAGAATAACAAATATCGGCCTCAACAGACAGGGAAAATAACACAACTTCATGTTGACTCGTGGGTGCAAGGGTTGAACACCGTAAAGCGCCCCCAAAAATAATAATAATCCAAAAAAAAAAAAAAAAAAACTCCAACCACTGCTGCTGGACCCCAACCCTACAAGGCAGAATCAAACAAAAGAAAACGGCAAGCACCAAACCAGTGAGAAAGCACGAACAGGCCGAACTGCACCCCCAGGGCCCCAAAGCGCAAACCCTAGCCAAACAAACAAAACCATCAACGCACAAACCAACGAACCAACAAGAACCGTCGAGCCAGCAAACAACATATGTATCTCCAACGATTACGAAACTGCACCCCAAGCACAGAAGGAATCAGAAACATACGAGGAGCTTGCGACTACAAATAAGCAAACATTTTTACGTACAAACTGCAAACACTGAACAACAAACAAGGAATACAAAATGAAACTATGGCATCGAAACTTACTTCGAAACGATGAAATGCAGAAGTGCAGGTCGAATCGCGAATGAAACAACAACAAGCAGCAACCGACAAACCAACGAAGAAGAAGCACTCATCGAACCAGTAAACAACGTATGTAGCTTCAACGATTACGAAATTGCATTGCAAAGGCAGAACAAGGATGAAACATACAATGGCTATTGAACTGGCGGTGGACAAACAAGACTGTGCAAATTCACTGTAACTGTATAGAAAATTTTGAAGAAAAATGTACTCCGAGAAGCGTATTTACATAAACATTTAAGGCTGTCAGACTGTCTAAGGACCTCGCGGTATGCAAACATTTAAGTTGTCAGGGTTGTTAGAGGACGTCGTGTCATGTAAACATTTAAGCTATCGGGCCTATTGAGGCATCTCAGAATAAGTGTCAATACATTTCAACAAAAATACATCCGAAAAAGACGCTATAAACTTTGGAATTCTCAATCACTATAAAGCTTGGATATCAAAACATTTCAAAACTTATAGATATATTCAGCTAGCAGAAAATGTTAATACAAACATTCAAACTAATGCCATCATTAATCCACCTTCAAGCAATATAGAGGAAAAATATATGATTAAAAAATATTGTATATGAGAAAAAGTTTGGATATGTTGCCATATCAAACATTGGGAATAGCGAAGCCGGCAATAAGACCTTCAATCTCTTATCCAATCAAATCTGTACATATATGGTACTTTTTATTATATAAAAATATATGCTTTTAATTCCATAGCTCCAACAATAGGTATTGTACAAATATTTCGGGTCAAAGAACAAACTAATATGTAGTCAACGAAGTATCGATCACTATAGTCCCTCTATGCCTACGACAGGGACTAATAAGAGAAGGTGTCCAACAAGTTTCCTCATTAAAAATGTGTATTTCTCAAAAAAAAAAAAATGTCATAATCATACACATATATATTACTATGATTCACATGTATTATTTTTATGTTATAAAAATATCAATAACTTCATACCCTTCAAATGTATATTAATTATTAATAATGTGAAATAGTAATATTTAATTATATATTACTAATAATATATGAGTTATTATTAATGTTCATTGTGTTTGAAGATTCAATAATAATTTATATTGTAATATTAGTTTAAATTATGGTGGTTCAATTTCTTTACGACTTTTAAATTAAGTTAATCTTGTAACAAATATATCTTTCTTCAAATCTCATGGAAATATTAAAAATCCAGCGGAAATATTAAGTATGAGAAGAGTTCTATTATGATGGTGAAACAAAATCCTCAAATATTTTACCCAATTTTAAACAAATCTAAAGTATAAAAAATAGAATCATTTTAGATCGATAAAAACTTTAACTTTCTATATCAACAAATTTCAATAACTAAAAAAATGATATTCCTATACTTCAAACACCTTCCATTTCGAATGCTCCAAAACATGTAGAATGCCCAAACCCATGCATCATAAATGCATACTTATATATTCGATACATAAACTTGCCTTCTAACTTTATAAGAAAAGTTGAATGAATTCACATTTATATTATCGAATTTCTTTAACTTTATGTATTTATCACAATGTTATAAAGCTTCCATCATGTTGGAGGTATGATTATTACACTTGTTCCACTACTCGAATATGAGTTTAAGTAAGAAGACATATCCCAAATCAAATTACTTTATTTAGTTAATGTGTTGTGAATAAACATCTCTAAAATATCAATTTGGATGAGTATGACAATGTTATAAAATTTCAAAACAAAATTTGATCCATATTAAAAAAAAAAAAAACATATTGATTATATAAATCAATAATATGTTATGTTTAAAATGTTTTAAATATTTTGATTGAAAACATAATTATACATTTAAAATTCATCATCCAAAATATAAAGGAAACATTCATAACTTGAGAATAATAATATGTTATGCTTTATCTTACTAACTTTCCCAACTAGTATGATGACGTAATTTACAACAAATCCTCATTTATTGTTAACTCTTTATACATTAGACATTAAGAAAAAACACATTTATTGATTTTAAATTAAATTTATTGTATCACTCTCAAATTTACTTATTTTACATTAAATTTATTGTATCGCTCTCAAATAAAGGGTGTGAGTATGTTTCTACCCTACCATGGAGTTTGAGGAGGAACTCACTAATACTCCGGTCTTCCTCTTATAGCTTACTTGCATAAAGAAATTTTATATAAATAAATATTTAAAATAATAAATATAAGTAATAATTTACAATCCTAAGCAATTATTTCAAAATAACATTACAAATTTCAAATTCGATATCCACCAACCAATTTAAGAGGATAAACTTAGCAAAGCCATATTAGCGAAGGCAAGAGTTCCTGATATAATTTTTGAATTGGAAAATCTTTTTTTTTCCAATTCAACCATAAGAGAAAGGAGTTTCAATTATCAAAATCTAAGAATATCTACTCTCCTTTTAAACCTAGTCTAGTAACACATGACAATAAAATACTTATAGTTCAAGGAATATAACCTTCAATTGATTCTATTGATATAAATTGGATGAGATCATAAAGAGATATAACTACGATATGAGGATGGGAGTTGGAGGAGAAATAGGAGAAAATTTAATTCAGAGGGTGGGGTGGGTCACAGAATCTTCACCTTGGTGATCAATATCTTGTCGTGTTCATTCATAAAGAGGCTTTTTTAATTGTGAAAAATAAAGTCAATATATTGTAGGTATTGGAAGGGGGGGTTGTGTGATATCAAGGAGGTTATATGTATTGGAGGGTATAAAAAGGGGTATCTAGAAAAAAGGGGGGGGGGGGGGGNTATTATTGGAAAGATGTATTGGGAGGGGGTTTCAACAAAAGGATTTTGGGAGTTATTTATCAATATCTAGTGAAATTATGGGTATTCTTTAATATCTCAGGAACACATGTGATATGCCACAGGTTCACTAAGTGAAGACCCCATGGGGTGGGTAGGAGAAATAGGAGAAAAATTAATTTCAAGGGTTGGGGTGGGTAGGAGAAATAAGAGAAAACGTACTAAGCTTTATCCTAGTTCTTCCCCCTAACCTCATGATATTAAAGTTTCTCTTATTTCTTCCCTCCCCACCCCCACCCTCGCCCTCACCCTCATGATTCTCCTATTGGGGAGAAATAGGAGAAATATTAATACTTTTTCTCATATTTTTAATAAGTTTTCTCATATTTCTAATCACTTTTCTTCTATTTCTTCCCCTGAACCTCATGATATTAAAGTTTCTCTCATTTGCTCCCTCCCCCACCCTCACCCCTCATGATATTAAAGTTTCTCTCATTTGCTCCCACCCTCACCCTCACCCTCACCCTCACCCTCACCCTCATGATTCTCCTCTTGGGAAGAAATAAGAGAAATATTAATAAGTTTTCTCATATTTCTCCCCACCACTCTGACCCTCATGAGCATCCCCAATAGGAGAAAACTTTATAAAACATGTAACAATAAAACACTTATATTTAAAGGAATTAAACCCTAAATTAATCCTATAACTTTCAAGTTCAAAAATAGATAATGCCACTATCCAAATTCTTGATAAATTATATAATTTCATAATTTTATGTGTAAGGTTGTAATTATCATGGACCTGCAGTCTACCAAGAAATTTGTTGTGACATCCTGGGTAGACAAACGATGAGGTGAGCTCAAGATGAATCAAGTGGACTGACACACAAAGGAACGATTTGACTTGAGGACACTTGGGTCCACTCCATATGAAGCAACTTTCCAAGTGATGGGAAAGACACGTATACGTATGAAAATGTATCATGGAGCTAAGCCATCACCAAGAATCATTCAATCAACCAAGAAGTGGAGAGAAGGAAGTTGAGAATCAAGGAAAGAGATATATGATTGTCTTTTATAGGGTTGGAATCTCAAGTTCCTAAGTTGGCTAAGTGACCAAGACGAAGACGAGACCTACAAGAAGCAATCATGTGAATGTTTCAAGGGTTGTCTCGTATGAAACTTTTGGGTAGTCTTGCAAAAGGTAGTTTTCCTTGGTTCTTTGTACTATTGTAATTGAGTTGAAAGTAGTGGTTGATCTCCCCTCTTTGTATCATTGTAACATTCTTATATATTGAATTAAAGGGTGGTAGGCACTGACTTGGTCTTGCTCATCCCCATATGATGTGTATTGTGGATGTTCTATGTATTTGAAGTTGTTTTTCCTTTGCATATTGTTATATTGGCTAAGTGTTGTATTGTTGTGGAACGTTTGAGGCCATTGTTGCATGTGTGCCTAGTATGTTTGTTGGATAGATTAAGTGTTGGTTGTGGAGCCTAATTATCTTCTTGATTCAGAGGTATTTGTTTTCAGCCGTGTTTATACCCCATGAAAACTATACAACCCTCCACGCGGGGGAGTTGCAGGGGGGTATTTCCCCCCCTAAGGGGTCCGGGGGGCTCATCCCCCCGATTGCGGGGTCCAGGGGCAAGTAGGCCCCCGAAGGGGGTTCGAGGGTGAAGCCTCCGAAGGAAAAATTGCCTTGTAAATGTATATTGTAATTTCATAATAAATCTAGACCGTTCATTATAAGTTCGCAGATATGACGATAGAAGTTGTGTTAGGGTTTTTTTCCTTAGAAGACAACCCTCTTTTATGAGTGAATTGTATTGTGGTTTTGTATCATTGTGATTATTGTATTCTGAGAGAGGATAATGTGAGAGAAAGAAGAGGAAGTTACAATAGGTATGTTGTAGGTTTTATCCCTTCATTTTGTTGGATAATAAAAAGGAAGGACCTAGAAATTTCTCTGGTGGACATAGCCCACACTGGGTGAACCACATATATCTGTGTCTCTATTGTATTATGTATCTTTTGTGTTTGATTTCCGCATTTGTTTTACTTTATTGCTCTGCGATCCTGTTTTTCTAACATTAAGTTCAATAAGACTTAGTGTATCTAAATTGTTGTAACTCAAGGAAAATTTATGGGTAGACCTTGAGTGCAGATGCATAGTCTAGTTGTAGCAGGCATGTTGGCCAAGCCACTGCGACCATGGAAAGGGAGTTTCACAAAACTGCAAGTGTCGAAACGACTTTGACACTCCAAGTCATTGCAAAAAAATTATGGGCGGACTATGGATCCATGACAATTAGTAGCAAAGATATCTTTGTGGAAGATTGGTGCTCTTCACCATTGTCACTTTCATGACAGTTGGTATCAAAATCATATTTGTGAAGCAGATGCATTTCACTCTTGTGATGATGGTCAAAGACTTGAGTTGGGCTAGTTTGGTATCTCTTCACTAGGGACAACTCTATTCCAAATATCACCAATGTAACATCCCTAGTTTTAATCCTCACGAATTATAATGTAATTGTATAAATGTGATTTAGGTTGGTGAGTCGGTGTGTTGGGGTGAGGAGTCGGTATTGGTTAAATGTGGTTGAAGGCTCAATGATATATTATGTGGATTGAAATAACTAATAAAAATAGTAATCGTTGACTGTGATACAGAAGAGATGAAGAACGATGGGGGGATATGATTCCACAAGAGAGAGGGGGTCCAAGGGGGAATTACTCATGGGTATTAATCCAACCCACATTCCCGAATTATGATTGTTGTGTAAACCTTCTATTTTATGTTGAATGTTCCTAAAGCCAATCATTAAACTCATGTAAGAGGGTGGGTGTGAGGAGTCACATCCCATAGTTATTGGAGAGCATGGGCATGAGTAAAATCAACTTGGGGAAGAGTGTAAGTCAAGTCAAGAAAGCAAACAAGGGAGGAAATTTGTATGGCCAAGGGGGATTTTTTTTGGACAGTCACATTTTTGCATGGAGAACAGTTTTTATTTGCAGATTTTGGACAACAAGAGAGGAGATGAGTGCTGGGAAGAGAACCAACCACGTTGAGCTTTAAGGAAACCATTGTTGGGATGTTTTTTATGTTTAGAAAGAGGCTTGTGTTCCTGTAAACCATGTTGTAAGCCTATGAAGCATTTTTATGTTGACAAAATGATTCAAGAGCCTTGTGAGGGTTTTTGTGAGCACTCCTGAAGTATTTAGGAGGATTCTTGATCAATCAGATGCACTGCATCCCTAGAGGGAAGTGGGAAAGCTCGAGGTATTGTGTGCAGTGAAGAGGGATCCCATTCCTTGGGTTGTGCGAGCTGTGGAAAACAGAGAGGAACATGGGTTTTTGGGGCTATCATGAGTGGGGAGTGGATAGCTAGAGGGCCAAATCTCCTTTTGGACTCATAGCCTCAGCTCAAGGGTGACTTGTTGTTGAGAGAAAAAAAACAGCAATGCCTATGGCTGGGAGGTTCATCCTTCATATGTATCTAGTTGGTTAATTATTAACATATAAGTGTTTCAGTGTTTTTCTTATGTTATTCTATTGTGCAAATAGTTTATATGAATGTTGTGTGTTTGTTGTTTTCTTGAACAATTGCACTCATGCTTATTATATGTTGTTAGATGCATTTAGAACTATGGTATGAGTCAAATAGTTAAATGTTGTGTGTGATTTGTAGCTGGTAAGCTACAAGAAATCAAGAAGCATAAAATCTTATGTTTTAATGTTTATTTATTCTGTTATGTTGCTCAGTTGGAGGTTTGGTACGTTACAACCGAGACCCTCATGAAAGTCATGCAATCTTTCAAGGTGAACCTGAAATGGATCTGTAAACTTCAAGACGATTTGGGAAGGTGATAACATATTGTCTTTACAACTAGGTAGAGTGCGAGCTTATTACCTTGGTGTAGCAAGCATCCAAGACGTGTGTGGATACAATGATGAAGGTGAGTTGACCCGGGCACGTCATGAGCTTGAAGTAGATAAATGACCCAAGACTTCAAATGTGTCGAAACCGTCAACTTGTTCATGAGTTGCATCATGGAGACTATGGAAGATGAGTCTTGGTGGACCAAGTTGGATGTTGTGACTGAGAAATTGGAACAATAGAAACAAGTGGTTCGCCACTTGTGCCAAGCTCGCATGGGGAAGTTGGAGTAGATCAATGCACATGAAGAATCTTGGGTTAGAAATTTGAAGACCTTGATATACCAAGTGGAGGCTTGGACGTTGTTAGGGTTCAGGTCACTCAAGAAAGAGAATGCCCAAGACAACCACAACATTGTGGAAAGGAAGCAACCCAATTTGCCTAAGTTCTTAGGTAAGTATGTCAATTGCTTTATTTGTTGTCGGAACCACTTCACAAGTAATTGTCCCTTGAAGGAAGGGTTGGGAAACTTGGAAGAAGTCCAAGTGTAGTCAATGAATAAGAAGAAGATTGAAAAGTTGGGTTTGGCGACCCAAGTGTAGCAACCTTCAAAGGAAATGTTGGAAGGGGTGAGAGCCTTGAAAACGGGTTTCGATGAGTTTTCCATGGAAGGTCATGAATGTGGACCACAAGACGAAGAGATGAACATATTATGTTTTGTGGACACAACAATAAGTGGGTTGAAGGTGGATATCATTGCAACACATATTTTTATGAGTGAAAGGACCACTATGTCTCTCCAACGTAAGCCTAAGAGCATCATGGATGCATTGAAGGTGGTTAATTGAGTAGTGAATTCAACAATAGGGGTGGTTCACTCCACACCTTTGAAAGTTGGGATTTGGTTTGGAAACTTGGATTTGACAATGGCTTTATTGGATGACCATGCAGTGGTCTTGGGACAGGATCTTCTCAAGCTTGCCAAGGCAGTTCCAGTACCGCATGAGAGTTTTTTATTTTTTTTGGACAAATCCATAACATTAAGTGTGCCTATGATTATGAGGAGGAATTTGGGACAAATTCCCAAAATGTCAACAATAAAGTTGATTGAGGTAGCTGGTGGATCCATAAAAAACCATCATGTTATTGCATAACAGTAAGAGTTAGTTTTGGGCATGGCATCCTTAATGCCAAGGGTGATATGAGCCAAGCAAAATGTAGACTGAAACAATGGAAGCTTCGACAAGGGTAGTCTTGGAGAAGGTTGAAAAATTGTGGAACTTGCAGGATTGGAAGCAAGAAGTTGAAGGAAAGACAAAGATTGCACTAGAAAGTATTGCATATGTCATTATACACGAGACACACCAAGAGGTACATTGTTGCTTGCAAAGCCACAGACAATATGAGGTAGATGAGTAGGACATCTCACTTTTGGAAAAATATCTAAGTGTTGGGTCCAAGCAATGAATGGAGGCGATCACCCAACAAAACTTAGAGTCATATGTGAAAGAAGTAGGAGATGGGGAACTAGATGTTACAACCATTATCAAGTTTTGTAGATTGGCCATGAGCATATATGACTACGAGTTGGCTACAGATTGGTTGGAAGAGTTGGGATGCACATCATGAGAGATAAAGTTAGTTCTAAGGTACTTGCGCACAAAGAAGAAGTCTACTACTATGTATGCCAATAACATTGGTAGCTATTGGACATCCTCTTTTCTCTGAGCAAACCATGAACATGCTCACTTCCTAGGAGTGAGCAGTGGAGTCTAGTGCATGCACCTTGGAAGAAGGTGTAATGTAAAGTTTGTTGTGGAGACAACTTAGCTGTATGAAGGAAAGGTGGTGACTTTTCCTTGTCAAAGTGTTGGTTGGGAAAGGTAACTTGATATCCGTAGGAAAAAGGGGGTGACTATGCCTTCGTTCATTGAGGTTAGGCAGAATGACCGAAGTGTGGACATAAAAGAGTCATTTTTTCAATGGGGAAATGCATTCTCATGGATTGGACACGAAAGTTGGACTAATCACCCAACATTTTCAAGACTTGAGGGGTACTAGTGTGTGGAAGAATGAACGAAGTGATTGAAGTATGAATGTAGTAGTAGGTTGTGATGGTCCAACATTTGGATTTTTTGGCAATCTTCTTAAGGAAGGTTGGATGGTAGCAGCTATAGGAGACAATCATAGCAATGAAGGTTCATAGTGCAACCACCATAGCAAGGCAACAACAACTTGAAGCATTGGTGACAAAGTTAGGAGAGTGTCCATCCATGCACTACACAGAGAGTGGTCACATGAAAACTTTGGGAAGAAAAAATTTGAGAGAGTTGGGTGCCAACTACGAACAAGTGTGCATGATTGATATTTGGAAATTTGGGGTTTCCAACAGACAGTTGAATGGAACTTGGGGTTTCCAATAGTCATCAACACGTAATTTAGGGTTTCTAACAGCCTTTGGTTGTAGATGGATGCATAAATTCGGGAAGTGAATTGAGGACAACAGGTTATTGGGGATGTTTTCGAGGAGGAAAATTACTTTTAGTGGGGGAGGATGTAAGCCCCTCACCTAGAATGGAATTGGGCACCTCTTTTGCACTGGCGTAGATGGATAGTTTGATCAACCAAGATGTCTTGGCCTTGAGTCAAGGTGCACAATTTTGGGTTGGCTTGGCAAGGAAGACTTCGAACAGATATATTGGTTTGTTGGAAATATTGTGAAAACGGACTGCAGAGACTCAGGCATTCTTGCGAACAGACAAGATGCACTACAAGTGGATTCAAGTTGGACACACCAAGGAGACTTGGGGAAAACTTGGCTAGAGACTTGAGGATTGGGAGTGCCAAGACTTATATGGACCAACAAAGTTGGGTGATATGCACTTGGGGATTGTGATGGGTTCTCAAGGCGCCTTCGGGCACAAGTTGCTCGACTGCACTTGTCGGGTGTATTCCCTTGGGAACACATTCCTTGGGCATGTGTTCATTGGGTTCCTTGGGTGACTTTTCCCATGACTTGTGGATGACGGAGTTGGGGATCCATTGGCCTTGGACACAATTGGGCACAAACGATCAGATGATTTGGGTATGGAACAAGATGACTTGGCAAATGAGGTCACCTAGGTGTGAAAACCTAGGTAGATGAATGTTAAGGAAGGCTTGTGGTGACTCAAGTGAACCGATGCACATGACGAAATGAGTCATCTTAAGGACACTTAGGTTCACTCCGTACGACATGACTTGCCAAGTGATGGGAAAGGCACGTATAAGTATGGAAACACGTCATGGAGCTAAGGCATCACCAAGAATTATCCAATCGACCAAGAAGTGGAGAGAAGGAAGTGAAGAGTCAAGGAAGGAGATCTTTGATTATCTTGTCTAGGGTTGGCATTGCAGGTCGCATAAGTTGACTAAGTGACTAGGACAAAGGCAAGACATGCTGGAGGTAGGCCTGGATATGCTTCAGGGGTTGCTTTGTATGAAGTTTGTAGGTAGTCTTGCGAAAGGCAATTTTCCTTGGTTCTTTGTACTGTTGTAATTGAGTTGCATCTAGTGGTTGAGCTCCACTCTTTGTATCAATGTAGCATTCTTGTTTATTGAATAAAAGAGTGTTAAGCACTAGCTTGGTGCCACCCATCCCCATATGATGTGTATTACGAATGTTTTATGTATTTAAATGTTGTTGTTCATTTGCATAAAGTTATATTGGTTAAGTGTTGCATTATTGCAGAACGTTTGAGACCACAATCACATATGCACCTAGTATGCTTGCTAGATATATTAAGTTAAGTAGGACTTGGTGTATCTAACTTGTTGTAGCTCAAGGCGAAGTTATGGAAAAGAACTTGAATGAAAAAGTGTAGTCTAATTATAATAAGCATATATTAGCTAAGGCAAAACAATATCGCACGATCGTAAATGTTGAAACGACATGATAAAACCAAGTCGTCACAAAAAAATTATAGGAGAAATGTAGGTCCGTGACAATAACCCCCTTCTACTCTTTAACTCCACTCAATGTCAAATAAGGATAAGGTGACAACCATCCCTTCCAAGCCATGACATATAAATAGTAATAATATTCTCTATGAAATAAAATAGAGGTATCATTTACAATTCCAACCTGTAATAAACGGATTGTGTGTGGGGATTATTAAATAATTTTGAAAGCAATCTGGTTGCACGTACCGATGCAAAGCCAAAATTAATGGGGAGGAAAGTTCGCAACCCCAGTCTAATCTATTATATGATTGAATGGCTGCATAGCCAAAATTAAAGGAGAAGGGAGGTTTCCAATTTCTATTTCCAATTCCAATGCCAGTACATTATATTGTTGAATGCTTGCATATATATATAAATAGATATATTATAATACAATAACGTAGCGCTGAATGCGTAAAGGAGAGTAAGAAATGAGAGTAGATATCTGATTCCACCCGCTACCTGCACCTGAAGCAGCTATAAAATGTAAATGATATCGAAGAATATCATCACAGCAGCGCAGTGAAGCGGCTTAAGAACCGGAATTCCCTGCAATTACTCGATCGATCGATCATGGCTGTAAATACTGTTGCTGTCGTTGTTTGTTTGTTGGTCATGGTGAATGCGGCGTCTGCAGTAGGGAAAGCGAAATGCACTGATAACTGGTACCCCAGATGCTATGGATATCAATATGATTGCCCTGCTAACTGTCCATATAACTGCSACATGGACTGCAAGACCTGCAAGACTGTTTGTCGTAAGTAATACTATTCATTAGTGTACATAGTATAATGTTGAATCTGATTATTGATATTGGTGGTGGTGAATGTGATGCAGCTTGCGATAAGCCTGGAGGCGTGTGCCAGGATCCTCGGTTCATTGGAGGGGATGGCATCATGTTCTATTTCCACGGGAAGAGAGATCAGGATTTCTGTCTCATTTCCGACTCCAACCTCCACATCAACGCTCATTTCATTGGCAAGAGAGGCCAAGGAATGGCCAGAGACTTCACGTGGGTACAATCCATTGGAGTCCTGTTGGATGATGGTCGGCAGCTCTACTTGGGGGCCAAAAAGGTGAGCGCATGGGACAATTCAGTGGACCAGGTGACCATGGCCTTGGATGGCCAACCCATAACTCTTCCTCCGGGCGAGGGGGCTACATGGGCAACTGCCTCTGGACTTAATGTAACACGTTCCGACCACACAAATGCAGTGGTGGTTCAAGTGGAGGACAAGGTAAAGATCAGCGCCCGCGTGGTGCCCATCAGTGAAGAGGAGTCTCGAGTCCATAAGTACGGAATCATCGTTGGCGAGGACTGCTTCGCCCATCTGGAGCTGAGCTTCAAGTTCTACTCTCTGAGCCCCAGTGTGAGCGGTGTACTTGGACAGACATATGGGGCAGAATACAGGAGCCCTGTGAAGATGGGGGTGGTCATGCCCGTAATGGGAGGGGAATCCAATTACGCCACTTCCAATCTGTTCGCGGCAGATTGCAAAGTTGCCCGCTTCGCCTCCCCCTCTTCCAACGATCATCAATTTGCCATGACCAGTGCACTCGACTGCAACAGCGGACGCGGCGGTGGTCGTGGGATTGTCTGCCGCAGGTAGATGAATGATAAGGAACGAGAATAATGGCATTGGTGGTAGTGTGGAATCTCTTTCCCAGTGCAGCATGAATAATTATTGGTAATTGTGTGGTCAAAGCCAGTTGTTACGTCATCTCATCATAATAATGGCGGAAAGTTCTTGCGTCGTAGGAAAACTCAAAATAGTTTTTGATATCATTTCGTTATAATGGGTAATTGTGTAACGAAAGGAGTTATTGCAAATAATATTTTCCTGAACAAGTTTTGGGTACATAAACGTTAGAAGAACACTCAATACCACCGCTTCTTCACTATTATCTGTGCTTCCAGCTCTCAATTATTTTGATGCATATGTAGCTTTGATGGTTATAGAATTTATATATATATTTTGTTAATTGTTTGAAGAGGTGATTTATATAATTCAGTATAATTACATATATAATAATAATAAATAATTTTAATTATAATAAAATATTTTAATATCAATATTATATATGATGATGTTTAAAATATGTAGATTTTTATAGTTTTTTATAATGTTGTTTTTAATTTTGGAAATAAATTGTGTATAGAGTTTTTGAAAGATCTACATTTCTAGTGGACATTTCACCCATCATTATATACTATTAAAACATCATTATATACTATTAAAACAAGCTACTCTCGAGGTAATAAATTTGTTAATGGTTGAAAATAACTGGGGAGTGTTGAGTGGGGAGCTCTGGTTAGGTCTCGGTTAGGGCTTAGGATGGGATAGGTTACTCGGCCCCCTAGTGGAGCCAGAAAGGGCTGCATAAGACTGATGTCGAGTACAGGTTAGAGTTAACAAAATATAAACAGCTTTTAAGGCTGTCAGGGGTGGGGCTAGCAGTAGGGGAGGTCGAGTGGTCCGATAGTACCTTAGTGGGGACACTTGCGACTGTTCAACCGACCCGACGAGGAATCACACATTCGAATCAATAAATGACATTTTCTCTTGGGAAGCGGACTATGGGAGGAAGCTCGAGGTCGGTAAGGTGAACGATCCACAGTTTTCATCGTGTTTTTCTCACGGGGATAGTTTGGACTGTACGCGTGGTATAGGAAAACACAATTTCCTTGGTGCGACTGAGGAGGAATTAGAAGATCATTCTGCTCATTGTTGTAGAGGGGGTCTTGGGCACCCTCATTAAGTGACAGGGGTGAGCGGAGGAGAGGCTAGGAGGGGAGCACTAGTGAACCAAGCAGGGGAGGTAAAAGCTTGTGAAATAGACTGCGGCTAGATTAGGGCCGACTTGGCGTATTTTCGACCCACAATATGTACAGACAGACGGAGAGTTAAGGGGGGTGGTAGGCGCACAGTTCAAACGGAAGGGGGTAGTGGAGCCGAGACGCCATCAAATGCAGAGGTAAACTCTGGTGTGGATCGGATTGTTGGGTACAACAAACGAGAGAGTAACAAGATAACCACAACATTCGGAGCGTGGAAACAGTGAACCTTGAAGCTGTCCTTAACGCTTGGAAAAGATATCGGAATGCATGTTGTGAGCATTCTGGCACTGCGAGCATTGGTAGGCAAAGTCAGCTATCGAGCCATGGGGGCAAAAGAAATACATGGTTGGGTTGAAGACAATATGGGGGCGTTTCTTGGATATGATCCAGAAACCTTCATATTAATAAATGGATGGTTTTGTTTCATCTTCAGGAACTCAGAAGATGTGGATAGGGTGCTCCAGAAGATCTGGCTGGTAAAAAATGGAAACTTGATGATGTCTCGGTGGCAGGTGGGCTTTAATCCAGAAAAAAAAATAATCAGATACCGACATCTATGGGTTCTATTACCAGGATGCCCCCTGGCCTTGTGGAGCTTAGATGTTCTCAAGCTTATTGGGAACACACTTGGGAAATTTCTACAGGTGGACTTAAAACAGTTTGGGGTTTTTGATCGCCGGATGGGGAAGCTGATGGTTGAAGTGGACACCTTCGTAGGTCTTCCAGAAGAGATTGAAATTAATTGGCAGGGAACAAAGATCCAACAGCGATTAGATTATGCTGGAGTTCCTTTTCGCTGCTCGGGCTGTAAAAAGACTGGACACCTGCGTTTTCAATGCCGAGAAGAAGTGGATCAAAAGAAATTATTCACAGCTGGATTACTGAAAAGAACAGTCAAGGACATAAATGTTGAGATGCAAGATCGTAGCGACTAGACTGCTACACAAATGTTGCATAGCGAAGGAAATTGTGATAAGTCAATTTCAAGCATGCCTGAACATTTATTTTCTTTGAATTCATTAATGATACAAGAGCAGTTGGTATTAGCAATAGATCCTCAAAGTGAGGAAACACCACCGGAGGGAGGGTTGGGAGCTAAGAGTTGTCCTAAGGGAAAGATCAATCATTTTGGATATGATCTGGAAGAATGCTTGGAGGGTGTAGGCCCCATGTTTGGGGACGTAAGGAATGATTGTTTGCTGCCTGGGGCGGGTGTGGGAGAGAAGGCCATAATGGTTGTTTCAAGGGCATTAAAAGACCAAGGGAGGGAACCCAAACTTGATTGTCCATTGCAATCAGATGGTGGGGGATCACTTGGTGTTTCTGGTAAGGTTGTTGTAGGTGGAGAAGGTAAAATTTTTGTTGAGACTGAGGGAAACCCCACTGTGCGGGGTCTGGAATGGAAGAGAGGCTACCTATCACCCGAGACTATTGTAAATGGTATTAGAAAACGGACCCCGGGGACCATTTGTGATGTGTCCAGTAGGATTGATAAAACTGAAAAACTTGATAGGGTTATTCTTGAGGCAGTTTTTCAAAAGATACAAAGTGTTCAGAACCCTCTAGTGGCTGTAGAAACCAAATATGTTGGAGGTGATGGGTTTGTAGCATTGACTCTATTAAAAGGTTCTGACAAGATGGATTCGAGGACATACAAAGCTGAAATTGTTAATGCTTATAAGGTCGCTCATATGGATGAGCAACCGGGTATAGGGGGGTCGATAGGGGCATCAGGTGGGGACCACTTAGTTGGGGAGTCCCACTTGTTGATTTTTAATAAGCACTCTAATTTGGTTGAAGTTTTAGAACCAAGTGTGTCTCTGGATAACAATAGCGGTTTGGGGCTGATAGGGAACTCTACATTGGCTGTGGGAAACTCTATTGGAATAGGTCTGGAAGGGAAGGGTGACATTCTATCACCTCGGACCATCCTAGGAGGGATTGGTAGTCGGGAGGCGAGGATTTCTTAGGGACTACAAGCAGCAACTGGATTGTTAGAGGAGGAGGAAACACTTTGCAATTTTTTACCTACTTACAGGGAGGTTTTAACCTTAACGCAAATACCAATATTTGTTGGAGGGGTGTTACTGGATAACCAAAAGACTGGGAAGGTGGAGGGGAGCAGGGGTCAGGGGGATGATGGTTAGGAATGCAGGAATGCATTGATTAAAGGGGTGGTTTTAGGAGGGCTGGAAACAGATTTTTCTCCTATTAAAACTAGGAGTGCAAGGAAATTGGGAAAAGAAAAGGAACTCTCAGTTATACCTCTTCATGAGGTTGTAAATGGGCCTAGGGCACTTAGATCTTAGAAAGCCTTGACTAGGGTAAAAATATGATAGTGGCTTCCCTAAATGTGAGAGGAGTGGGGGGATCCTTAAAGTCAATGTCCCTCTCTAGCTTTTTAGAAAAAAACAAACCTGATGTACTTTTCATACAGGAAACAATGGTAGGTACGACAAAAGAAAGGGAGGTCTTTGCCAAAATCCTCCCTAATTGGTATTTCTGCGGAGTTGACTCTATTGGTCTCTTGGGGGGATTGCTTTCAGCTTGGAACCCTCGTAAGGAAAATTTTAAAGCGTTCTTGACGAAGGCAGGGATTTTGTTGGAAGGAGTAGTAAAAGATACAAATATAAAGGTGAGGTTAATCAACTGTTATGGACCTTATGCTGACAGAGTGGGTTTCTGAGAGGATTTAAAAAGGATTGGGATCTTTAATGAGGAAAATTTAATCATAGGGGGTGACCTTAATTTCACTACTTCTAGTAGGGAAGTTTGGGGGGCTAAGGCTAGGGTGGATCCTTTACAACTCTTCGTCAATCAGTTGGTCCAAAATGAAGGTTTAGTGGATGTTGAGCCTATAAAAATTCTTCCGACTTGGAGGAATGGAAGGAAAGGTCAAGATTACATTGCAAAAAGGCTTGACCGATTTCTGATATCTGAGAAGCTTGTCTCTTTAGGAATCAGATACAAATCCTGGATCTGCAATGACAAGATCTTGGATCACATGCCAATAATGTTACAGCTGGACTTTGGGAGAGATATACTCCGATACCCTTTTAAATTTAATGTTGTTTGGCTGGAGGATAAAGATTTTGTTAGTATGGTTAGAACCAGTTGGGTAGATTTTCTAGGGACAGAGGCTTTGACTCCTATGATATCGTTGGTAAGAAAATTAAAAAGACTCAAGAGCATGGTTATAGAATGGGAAAGAAAGAAGAAGGAAGAAGATAAAAAATAATTGGTTCAATTGGAATCAGAACTAGATAAGATGTATACAGATTTCCCTGGAGGTTTTGTGGAGGAAAGTGTAAAGGTAATCGTGATGGCTAAAGAACAAAGGAAAAGGACACTTTTAAAACAAGAGGAGGATACTTGGAGACAGAAAAGTAGGGTAAACTGGTTGGCAGTTGGAGACAGGAATACAAAACTTTTTCATGCTTATGCAAACTCAAGAAAACAATTAAACACCATTTGGGATATCACAAAGGGAGATGGAACAACTATTACGAACAATTCAGATCTACAAAAGGAAGCTGGTACATACTTTCAGAATCTGTTTAAATCACAGGGAAACTTGGTTATTATAGATCAACTTGTAGTTTTAAGAAATTATCCGAGGATGTTATTTGAGGAAGAGGGTAGCAGGATAGTTGATCTAGTTTCCCTAGCTGAAGTGTTGTAATGGCTCTGGATTAATTTAAG
>ML779190.1:537499-549967 GCA_009831015.1 Picea engelmannii
CGCCATTAATACCCTTATCCCTCCTTTATTACTTATCCTAATGTATTGAATACATTATCCCTTGTGGGATACGTAACTCAATTTTAAACATTATATTTTATTATCCACCTCTTATTTAATACTTTATTAATTAATTAATTAATTAATAATCAAATTAATGAATTAATTAATAATCAAATTAATCATTAACCATCATAAACAACTATTTTAATAATAATCAATTAGAATTGTTATTTTAAGACATAAATATAGTTTAGCTAATCTTTTTAGGATTATATTATTAAATTAATCATCTTAATAATTAAGGGTCGTTACAGGTGTTAAAAACATTAAAAGGGTTTAAGTGCTCAAAGAGTCCTGGGCCGGATGGCTGGACTGTTGAGTTCTTTGTGGCATTTTTTGACATTATGGGAAATGAACTGCTGGAGGTTGTAGAAGAGTCAAGAAGGTTAGGGAAAGTGACAAGATCAATGAATGCTACCTTTATTGCATTAATTCCAAAAAGTGACAAACCTGACTCTTTCGGAGAATTTAGGCCTATATCTTTATGTAGTCTAGTATACAAGATTATTTCAAACATAATTGCTACCAGAATAAAATCATCCATGTCCAATGGATTGTCAAAAGAACAATTTGGTTTTTTAGATGGTAGACTAATAACTGATGCAATTGGAGTGGTGCAGGAAGTATTACATAGCATAAAGTTGAAGAACCAAAAAACACTGGCTCTAAAACTAGATTTAGTCAAAGCATATGATAGGGTGGATTGGGGTTTTCTTAGACTTGTTCTACTTCAGGTTGGTATAAGCCTCAAAGCAACCGACTGGATCATGGGTTTTGTAACATCAACAAATTTTGCAGTACTGATTAATGGCAAACCTATAGGTTTTTTTAAATCTTCATGAGGTATAAGGCAAGGCTACCCTTTATCTCCACTACTTTTTATGCTTGTAATTGAAGGGATGAGCATAATCATACATGAGAGGGTTCGAGGTAAGAAAATTGAGGGTGTTATTGTGGCGAGAGGCTTGAATATTGCACACCTAATGTTTGTAGATGATGTAATATTGTTTGGGAATGGAAACATGGTTGTATGGAAAGAATACAAGGAGATATTGGATCTTTTTTGTAAGGCTTCAGGGATGGAATTTAGCTCTCAAAAGTCTAGTTTCTTAGAAACTAGATGGGAGGAAGGAGAGCTGAATGTGTTGAAGGAAATGTTTCCCTTTGATGTTAAACCTTTAGACAAATGGTTTCGAGTATCTTGGGTTTTATATCAAACCAAACTGTTATACAAGAGGGGATTGGTCATGGTTAGAGAAAAAATTTGAAAAGAGAATATTGAGTTGGAACCATAGGTGGCTTACCCTGGGAGGAAGAATGATACTTGTAAAAGAAATACTTGAAAGCATATCTGTGTATTGGCTTTCACTGGAAAAACTTCCCAAGAATGTACTAAATAGTATTAGAAGGAGAATGTCCAGTTTTTTCTGGTCTGGTAAAAAAGAAAAGGAAGGTATTCATCTATCAAACTGGAAAAAGATAGCTAAACCTAAAAAGGCTGGTGGATGGGGAATAAAAAATATATTTATGTTTGGCCAAGATTTAGCAGCAAAAAGTCTTTGGAGAAGTCTCATGATGCCTGGACTTTGGCATGAGGTGATAATGAAAAAATATCTTAAAAGAAAAACTGTAGAAAAGTGGTTCAGACAGGGAAGAAGACACTGGAATGGAACCTCAAATTTTTGGAGAGCCCTTACCTCTTCGGTAAACATAATGTCTAATTGGATGGTTTGGAAGCCTGGGAATGGGAGAGACATCAAAATAGGTGTTGATCCTATGATAGGGTCTCACCAGTTCTATAAATTATCAAAGAACCTTATATTAATGTTAAAGAACAGGGGGTGACCTGCCTAGCTCATGCAGGTTCAAATGTACATGAAGGTAGCATTTTAACAAATTGGAAAAATGTTGAATTTTTAGGCCTAGAGGGAGTACAAAAAGATGAATGGACAAACTTTACAAAAGTGCTGATAAATGTTGCAATAAAATTAAATGATGAGGAAGACAACTTAATGTGGTCTTGGGATACCAAACAAGGACAAGTCAGTGCTAAACTAGCATATGAAGTGCAAGTGATGGAGGATATGGGGGAAGAGCCAAAATTCTGGTATTCTGAGATCTGGAGGTGGCAAATACCATTGAAGGTAAAACTGTTTGTTTGGTTACTGTTGGAACAAAAAATTCTCACTTGGGATGATTTGCTAAAAAGGGGTTTTCAGGGACCTAGCATCTGTGTGCTTTGTAAGGAAAGTGAAGAGTCTTTGTTACATTTATTTGGGGACTACAGTTTTATAAAAAACATCTAGCAAACCATCACTAAGGAACTAAAACTGGTCAACAATTGGCAAGGAGGTATCTTTGAAAACAATCTACTTAATTGGACAAAGAGGAAGGAAAAATGGAATGAAATCCCATGTCTTATTTGCTGGGAGATTTGGAAGCACGAGAACCTCCTGATATTTGAAGGACAAAAAAAAAACCATATTAGAGTATGTAATTATATCTTACAGGAATTTGGGGGAACAAAAACTTACACAGGATATTTTTCAAAAAAGGATGGATAGACCACCAATTATTGATTGGGTAGGGGCAGATGGTTTTTTTTATGGGGCATCACAGGGAAGAGGCTTAAAATGTGGGGTTGAAGCCTTTATGAAATGTCCATTAATGGGTACCTATAAAATAAAAATGAATTGTGGAAAATGAATAAATTCTAATTCTAAGGTTATTATTGATTGGTATAATAATGAAAATAATTTACAGGTGATAGCTTTGCAGCCCTGGATGACAAAGGTTAGAGAGATGCACAAGCATTTTCAGCAAATAAAAGAACAACACATCTATAGAGATTTTAATCAAGATGTTGATTGTCTATCAAAGGAAGCACTGGACTTGGATGAAGGTGGATTTTACTATGCACAGGTTTCAAATGGACAATAGGAAATTTTTGAAAAAAATGAGATCAACAATTAGAATATGCAAAGAAATTGTTGTAATTTTTAAACAGAAAGAGGTTATAAATTATTGTATATCTAGTTTATAGACATGTAATCAGTTTTGGTTACATTAAGTCTGGATAGGAGTTAAAAATAGTTCAGAATTTTGGAGAATGGTTACAGTTTGTAAAAAGAAAAAGAGACATGTTTATATTTACTAATATAAGTGTTTTTTCATTTTAAAAAAAAGACTATTAAAATCATAAGTATAAAAAAAGTATTGGGGTATATTATTAATAAGGTAAAAATATATATTAAAAGGTTAAATTTTAAAGCTAAAAAAATAATTAATCAATAAAATTATTAAATAATAATATATTTAAAGTCCCCTAGGTATAGGACAGTTGGTGTGTTTGAAACTTGAGGGGACAAAAAATCCACCCATGTTAAGGGTTGGTGTGGCAACCAATTTTTTTTTATTAAATAATAATATAGTTAATAATAATTAATTAATTAAAATTAATTAGAGGTTATGAATTGAAATATAATTGAAAAAGAGAGTTATTTTGTTATGACTTTGTCTAACAAATGTATTTTTTAGCAGGAAGCACTTGGACTATATAGAAATAATCACTCAAATATGGGGATCTAACAATTAATTAATTAATGTATATAAGGTCAAATTAAATTAAGATGGTCAATAATAATTGTTACATAATAATACAATTAAGAGTAATTAATTATAGGAATTAGTTAGATGTTAGGTATTTAAGAAAAAATAATAATTAAAAATTAAAATTGTTAGGATGTTTTTAATTTTTTTATCATTTAATATGAAAGAATTAATAAATAACATAAAATTAAATGAAAAAAAAACTATACCTTAAAAAATTTAATCCCTTTTAATATTTGTTGGGTTAAAATTTTTTTTTTTAAAGATACTTATTAACTTAAAATTTAAAATAAATTTAATATATATATATATATATATATATATATATATTGTGACTTAGCAACTTTTTTACTATTTTTTATTTTGTTGTTTTTCAATATAACATTATATACCTGGACTATAAAGCACCTAGCTACTCTAGGAAATTTATGAGTAATAACCTATTAATATATACTATTTTATGATACGCAACCTCGTTAAGTTGCTTTCCAATGTCAATAATAAAGTGTATACTTGTAGTAACTTTTAACTTTATAAAAAAAACATATCATTAACCTTATGAAAACTTGCGCTTAATACCACTTAATATGAAAATCCTCTAAAGTGCTTTATGAACTTTATGACATGAACAATATTGCTTTTTTTTAATTTTATGTGTTATAAGTTTTACACAAAATGTAACTTTTAATTTTTTTATTTTATGTTTCATCATTTTTTACACAAAATGCAACTTCTACGAAAAGTTTTATATTTTTATTCATATACAATGTATGAACAGTTAATGTAGGAAATTTTTATGTTTTTATTCATATACATTGTAATTATATATATATATATATATATATATATATATATATATATTAATTTTTAATTTGTATTAATCATTATCATATATTTAATATGTCTAAAATAAAATATCTATTCTAGATTTAAGATAAATCTTTATTCACTCTATTATGAGAATTTAAAACATATGTTTATAATAAATATATATTATTATATAAAATAATTACAACCTTTTAAAAAATTAATAATTAATAATAATAACTATTCAGAATTTAAGATAAATCTTTATTCACTCTAATATAAGAATTTAAAACATATGTTTATCATAAATATATGTTACTATATAAAAAGTTGTAATATTTTAAAAAAATTATAATTAATAATAATAATTTTTATTGTATCTTTTAAATAAAATTTATATTTAAAAAAATTGCAATATTTTAAAAAAATTATAATTATTAATAATAATAATTTTTATTGTATCTTTTAAATAAAATTTATATTTGATTTATATATTAAATAAGTTTAATTTTAATGAAATGATAGAATTATTTATCGTCTATAAAATTAAAAAAAATTATGTAAAAATAATAAATCACATTTTATATTTCTAATTTTTTAAAATTATATTTAAATTTGAAAATAATAAAAAAACTTAAAATTGAATTAGATATAACTTATCCAAAGACTATTCATCATTGTAATAATATAAATTCAACACCCAATTGGATATAAATTTGAAACATTATTGGAGAAATTTGAAACATTATTCGAGAGGGCAATTGCTCATTGTACTAATACAAATTTATTAGCCAACCAAAAGATGGTTAAGGTTATCTGCATATGTGTAAGTTTTCTGTTATCAAATGCTTTTAAGAAATGCCTTTTCATGAAAGGCACAAGCAAAAGGTTTTAGGCCTTCAATAACATAAAAATGGATAAGCATCTTTTTAGGCTTTCATTAAGAGAACATGATGAGCATTTAGATTTTATTATTACTATGTTGAAAATAAAAAATGTCTATACCAATAGGAAGGAATTTATCATGTAAAAGAGTTTCAATTAAACTCCCTACTCTTTGGAGGAGAGACTTTTTTAGACTTTGGTAAAAGTAATTTATTTATAAGATATTTTTTTAGACTTATGTCTATACTAATAGGAAGGAATTTATCATGGAAAGGAGTTTCAATTAAACTCCCTACTCTTTGGAGGAGAGACCTTTTTAGACTTTGGTAAAAGTAATTTATTTATAAGATATTTTTTTTTAGACTTTGGTAAAAGTAACTTATTTATAAAATATTTTTTAATGCAATGAATATAAATTTAAAAGTGATTTTATTATAAATACAACTTAAATTTAAAAAATTAAACATATACAGCCTGAGTGGGCCTAATGGTTAAGAACATGTGTTTCCTCTTAAGAGGTTACAGGTTCAAATCCAGAGGGGGGTAGGGTATGTATACCTTAGTAGACTTTACCAGTCAAATCGCTGGGCGGAGGGGGTCCCATATTTCATAGATTGAGTAAAGGTTCATTACACATGGAAAGATGAGTTTCTCTTGTAGTACTTCATACATGATGATCTCTCATGATATTTGATCCATTTTCTTATTTGATGCATTTAAAAAAGAGTTGAGGAGAAAGGTTTCATTCAAAGGAATTTCAATGAATTGTTTTAATATTTCATTGGTCACATTTGGTGCTTGCTCAATGATTGGTCTCTCAAGTTTAATATTATCTTCAAGAGAGATCATTACACATTATGCTAGTAATAATCCTTCTAGTTCCATGAATGAGGGAAGGCTACACTTTAGAATTGTCAATTCAATAGGTTTTCATAGCTAGTGACACGTGTTAAAAGTATCATCGACATCTTTCCTAACTTGACACAAGCATACTTTCAATTGCTAAGATCCATCTTTTTGTTGCGTATTTTTGGAATTTCTTGGGGGGGCATCAATGAATTTGATTCCACTGTTTAACTGAGTTGAAATATAGATGTACTCCATGTTGATTTATTTTCTTCTATGCTACCTTGTTGTTGAGTTTTAAAAAAATCATAAAATGTTGTTGTAAGTTCTACAGTCTTTCATAAAATAATATTTTAACTACATTTAATGTATTAAAAAAGCACGAGCCTTGAATGCAGTGTTGCTTTCCTTCTCTTCTTTGTGGTAATTCAATTGACTTTCAAGAAAGGTTATCCTCATCTTCAAAAAATTTAACTAAATGTTGCTCATGGGAGGTATTTCCCTAGGTAAAAGTGTTCATTATTGAAGTTGTTTCCATTGGATCTTTACATGTTCCATCCCATACTACAATCTCTATAGTAATAACTATCTCTGAGTCTACATCAATCTTTTTTCAATTGTAAGTTTGTTTCACAATCTTACTTTTCTTATTATTATAATAAAATTCTTCTAAACTAATGATTGGTTCTTCTAAGATCATTTGAATGTCCTAGGTCCACACCAGTTGGGAAATTCCCACATGATATTGATGGGTGAGAAGATGCATCTATAGTATGAATAGGAGTCATGACGAGATGGTTAAAATTTACTTCTCCTTGAAGGTTTTCATTTCCTTTACTCTCCTCTTCCTTGCTCTTTAATTTTTCTTTTTTTTCTTTTTTCTTGAGCCTTTCAGCTTTAGCATCTTCTTTCTTCATGTTTTTTTCAACTAATCTCTTTTATTCTTCTTCTTTCTCAAACTCCATTTTAGCTTTGGCTTCACTTCTTTTCTTTTCTCCTTTGTTGTTAGTTTAGCTTTGGCTTCTTCCTCTAAATTTTTCTTTACTTGTTCATCTATGATCTATGAACTGTCCTGGATATTCCAATAGGACAACTTTTCATAGCAGATCTGATAAATAAAAATGAAATCTACAATATGAAGGTTAAATTCCTTTAGATTCCAAAATATTTAGCTATTGATTTTCTGCTTATGCATGAAATAGATAAAATGCATAAAATAGATAAAAGTAAAACACAATCACACACCATCCAAAAATAACACAAATATTTGCTCTGGGAAACCATTATGGGAGAAAACCCAGCTAGAAGGTGAGGCTTCTCTACTATATTTTCCTTGGTATGGAAATAATGCAAATACAAAGGAGAAGACACTCTCTATGGAGTTGTATGAGACCTGTGGCCTGTTAGGTTATTAAAGAACATCAAACCCCTATGTTATTCTCTCTAATTTCCCACTCCCAATTTTTCTACTTTGCTATGGAACAAAATACAATAACATAGAATGGAACTCCTTCTCCTCCTAGTGGCCCAGTATTTAACATAGCCTGATAGCCATCTGGGGGTAGGGTTTTTACTTCCTCAACCCTCAATTGTGGTAGGGTTTTCAACCTTATATAATATTCTTGAAATTCCTCATGTGTCTATCCCCATATGCATGAGTAATGAGGGATTCCATGGCATCCTCTCGTACCATGGAATTTAACACAATAGGTTGACTTGCGGGAGGAATAACTTTTGCATATGAACTATGATTTATGCAAGGTCTGCGTCGTTGGAAAGGTCTCGGAGTGAAGAACACCATAAAAGAAGTTTAATCATGTTTTGGACACCATAACCAAAAAACACATCGTTTAATTCCTTAAAATGGATCTGGAAGGTTCTGGACCCCAATTTTCCAAACTGGGACATACTACTAAAATGACCCTGCAATTTGATTCCTCCAATTTTTTCCACTTTGAATATCCAATAATATAATGATACACGTTGGATCATACCTCCCTGTAAACTATCGTGGATATTCCACTAGAATAGTTCGTCATAACAGATCTGATAAATAAAACTAAAATCTACATTATGAAGATTAAATTCCTTTAGATCCTGGAATATTTAGTTACTGATTTTTTGCTTATGCATGAAATAGATAAAATGAAGAAAATAGAGAAAAATAAAACACAATCACACACCATCCACAAATAACACAAATTTTTTCTATGGGAAACCCTTATAGGAGAAAACCCAGCTAGAATGTGAGGTTGTGTTGCTCTCTCTTCTCTAGTATGGAAATAATGCAAATACAAAGGACGGGGCACTCTCCATGGAGTTGCCTTAGAACTATGGATTTTTAGGATATTATAGAACATCAAACCCCTCTATTATGCTCTCTAATTTTCCACTCCCAGTTGTTCTACTTTGTTATGGAACAAAATATAATAACATAGAATGGAACCCCTTCTCCTCCTAGTGGCATAATATTTAACATAACCTGATAGTCATCTAGGGGTAGGTTTTTGACTTCCTCAACCCTCAATTATGGTAGGTTTTTGAACCTTATAGAATCTTCTTGAAATTCCTCATGTGTCTAGTCCCATATGCATTAGTAATGGGAACTGGTGTGGTATCCTCTTGTACCAAGGGTGGTCAACACAATAGGTTAACTTGTGGGAGGCATAACTTTTACATACTAACTCTGGTTGATGCACAATTTTCACCGTTGGAAAGATATCAAAGTGTAGAACACCATAAAGGGGTTGTGCTTGAGTTTTGGACACAACAACCTAAAAAAGAATGTCATTTAATGCTTCAAATTCGCTCCAAAAGGTTTCAGACCCCAATTTTCCAAACTGAGACCTACCACTAAAATGACCCTGCAAGTTGATTCTTCCATTTTTTTCCACTTTGAAAGCATCGAGATAGATGACCAATAATATAATGATCCAATTTGGAGCATACCTCCCCATTTGGGGAGGATTTTGGTCCCCAAAATATTTACTAAATGAGGTGAGGAAATTTTTCCTCTGCCTTCTCCCTGGAGTACCACTTTGCTTTGACTGGAAGTTTTCCTTTCAACCCATTATGCCAAAGGTCATATTTCCCATGTATTATAGTTCTAGATTGCTTTTGAAAAAATGTTTCCTCTTCCAACTCTTCCCGAGCATATGGTGCTAAGTCCTCTATGGAAGGTATGACCTACTCCTCCTCCTAATCCAACATGGAAGGCTCATAGAGTTTGAGATTCTCCACATTCACTACTAAGTAAATGTGCATGTATGGGGATAGACTAAGTTTGTAGGAATTATCTTCTACCTTTTTCAATACCTCAAAAGGACCATACAATAAAGCCTTCATCTTCTTACGATGACCTTGTACCCTTTTCTTATCCATCTGTAACCATACTTTGTCTCACACTCTAATTGTTCTCTTTGTTCTATGTTGGTCATGTCTAGCTTTGTACTTTTCCTGTGACTTCTTTAGTGTATCTTTTAGTTGAAAATGGATCTTCTTAATCTTCTCAACAAAATTTTCAGCCTTTAATGCATATTTTGTGAGCTCCTCCCTCACTCCTCCTTATTTTCAATATACAACATCTAAGGGTGAAGGTGGAAAATATCCAAAGAAAGTTTCAAAAGGTGACTTACCAGTAGAAGTATGGATTTCTCAGTTATACGAGTGTTGTATATAAATCATATTTTCATCCCAGGTCTTCAAATGATTCTCATTGTAACCCCTCAAAAGTTGCACCAAAGTCCTATTAACTACTTACATTTTCCCATCTATTTGTGGATGGAATGTTGTATACCTATTCAACTTAGTTTCCATATTCTCCCACAATGTAGTCCAAAATGCACTAAGAAATATGGTATCTCTGTCTACTATGATGCTCCTTGGTATCCAAAAGTGCACCCAAACATGTTCAAATAACTTGTTCGATGCTTCTTGTATGCTGATGGTATTTTTATAAGGCATGAGATTGCACATATTGTTGAACCTGTCAACTACCATAAATAAATAGTCACGTCCCTTCCGGGTTGTTGGTAACTCTCCCACAAAATCCATGGAAATTATTTCCCAATGTCGAGTGGGTATAGGTAAGGGATGGTATAGATCTTGCTTCCTATTGTTGGGATTGTTGGTACAACAAAGTATACATCCTCTAATATATAGGGATACATAGTATTTCATTTTGGGTCAATACACATACCTTTGTAAATTGGAAATTATCTTCCTAATACCAAAAAGTCTTGCAACCTTGGAGGTGTGATCCTCTCTGATAAGTTGCAGTTGTTCACCTTTAGGGAGAGAGAGCTTGTCAATCTTGTAGAGTAAACCATTCTAGAAATTATAGGCAACCTTGTTGTCACCTTCTTCTATGTGAATTTTTCCCTGTAGCTGCTGAAACACACCCTTGAAGTCCTCATCTTTTGTGTATGCCTCTTTGTATGCAACATGGGTAAAATTCTCCATGTGCATCAGATTTCCCAAAGATGTAATGTCGGATGTGGGTGTCCATGAAAGCATGTTTTCCAAATTGCTTGTGTTTCCCTTCTTATACTTTATGATTAGATGAAATTGATGTAAAAACCCCATCCACTTGTAATGCATGGTTTGTTGTAGCTTACTATGGGCCTGTAAATACTGTAGTGGTTGGTGATCTTGTGCATAATGGTCTCCTTTCCCATGAGATAGTGCTTCCACTTTTTAACGACTTGTACCAAGTCACATACCTCCTTGTCGTAGGTAGGGTAGTTGAGAATTGTCCCATGAAATACTTCAGAATGATAGCAAACCGTGTTGGTTTTCATTCATATGAGATATGAGAGATGTTCAATATATTATTATAATAATGAGTGTTCCATATATAGGAAACATAAGGTGACCATCCATGAAAGGATGCGTCCCTTAAATAATCAATAACTACTTATTATTATTATTTACTTATTATATACTATATTTAATAATCAATAATAATTATATTATTAATTATTATCTTTAGAGAATGTCTTCCCGATGTTGTCCAAACATCAACACTCCCTCTTAATGAGGGAGACATTCTGCAACATGCCACTCTTGTCTTTGAAGTATACAAACTTCACCCTAGACTCATGACACTTGTCTTTCAGTCTTGGGAGACATCTCTTTCCCACCTGAACCGAGGAGAAACTCCTTCTATGGCTCTCCCTCTGAGCCAATTAACTCTCTCTGAGATTAGGTTCACTTTGGGTCCACATGTAAAATCATATAATATCTTGAGTCTTTATCATTCCTTGTCAAATCACCATGACTATGATAAAGACTACACCAGGATATTTCACCACAGGCACACACCTATGAGTGAATGTCAGCTTGATGCTAACTGACACGTGGAAAGCACTTCAAGCACCTCGAGTCCATATTATTCCTTGTCATGATCAAGGAAGGACTACATCTGGGCCCATTTACCACAAGTGCACCTTTGTGATAAATGTATCCTATCTCCCTTGGTATGCAACCCAATATAGGAGAAGTTATGCTCGATGTTGAAACATCAACACTCCCTCTTAGCTAGGGAGGTATATTTCCATAGTAGTACACAACTACTATCCAGAGACACGTAGTCTCCCCCAGTGGTACAAAACCACCATAGTAGTAAAATATTTGTCACACATGCCACTCCCATGTGGACTTCTAGAGGCTACTCCCTCTAGGAACACTTAGGGTCAACTCCCTTGGCATGTCCTCAAGTTCTCTGAACATGGGACGATGGACTATAAGCCAAAATGCACTTATTCCTTCTCGAATAAGTGTTCCACTTAACCCTTCTCGGATAAGTGTCCTCACAGATAAAGTCAACTCAATTCACAGAGGAATACGATATGGAGAAAGTTTGTCACACATGGCATTCCATGTGGACTTCTAGAGGCTACACCCTCTAGAAACACTAGGGTCAACTCCCATAGTGTACGACGTCAAGGGTCAACTCCTTTGACATGTCCTCATGTGCTCTCCACATGGGACATTGGGTTATAAGACCAATTGCAGTTATTCCTTCTCGAATAAGTGTTCCACGTATCCCTTCTCGGATAAGTGTCATCACAGATCAACTCAACTCAATTCATAGAGGAGTATGATCTGGAGAAATTTTGTCACACATGGCACTCCATGTGGAATTCTAGAGGCTACACCCTCTAGAAACACTAGGGTCAGCTCCCATAGTGTATGTCGTCAAGGGTCAACTCCCTTGACATGTCCTCATGTGCTCTCCACATGGGACGTTGGGTTATA
>ML779190.1:550017-594498 GCA_009831015.1 Picea engelmannii
CATGGCACTCCATGTGGAATTCTAGAGGCTACACCCTCTAGAAACACTAGGGTCAGCTCCCATAGTGTATGTCGTCAAGGGTCAACTCCCTTGACATGTCCTCATGTGCTCTCCACATGGGACGTTGGGTTATAATCCCAACCGCACTTATCCCTTCTCAGATAAGTGTCATCATAGATCAAATCAACTTAGTCACAGAGGAGTACGATTTGGAGAATGTCTCAGGAAGCTGCAAACATCAATACTCCCTCTCAGCGAGGGAGGCATTCTCTGCCACGCCAAATCTGTCACGAAAGTACTTGAACTTCATCTTGGTTTGGTAAAATCATCAGCAACCTGCTCATCTATAGGAAGGTACTGCACCAATACTTCCTTCCTCTGCACCATGTCTCAGATGAAATGGTACTTGATCTCAATGTGGTTCGATTTGTCATGAAACACTAGATTATCAGAGATCATCACACAACTTTGGTTACCATAATGAATAATGGTGGAATCCAACACATGTTCGAATAAATCGGCACAGAGCTTTTGAAGCCACATTGCTTCACGAACTGTCATAATTAATGCAATGTACTCTGCTTCTGTTGTGCTCAAAGTCACAGAAGTTCATTTCCTTCTACACTAGGAAACCATGGAAGATACCAAAGTGAAGCAACACTTGAAGGTGCTCTTTCTTTCGACTACGCTCTTTGCCTAATCAGAGTCAATATATTCCTGCCATATCATATCAATATTGAAAGTATATCTCAGACTATGTCGAACTGTGCCTCGCAAGTATCTCAACACATGCTTCACAGCAATCTAGTGTGTCTATCTCAGCTGACTTATAAACTGGCTAAGTGCACTCACTGCATAGCAATTATTTGGTCTGGTGTTAACCAGATACATCAGTTATCCAACCAGTCTATATAGAGTTGGATCAATTTCGTCATAATCGGAAGAAGACACACTTAGTTCCTTCAGATTCGTCATCATTGGTGTAGCCACGAGCTTCAAGTTCAGTATCTCAAACTTCTTGAATATCTCAACTGTGTACTTCCCCTGACTCAGGAAGATCTCATCAGTTCTCTACCACGGCTCTAGTCCCAAGAAGTAGTGCATCATACCAAGGTCCTTCATCTCGAACTCTGAGGCCAACACATACTTGTATTCAATAATAAGGCTCTCTGTACCGGTGAGGAATAATTCATCAATGTAGAGGACCAGAATCAGGGACTCACCATTAACAATATTGTAGTACGGGATGGGATCAAAAACACTTGTTGAAGCCCAAAAATCATCAGGTGTCCATCGATCCTTGCATACCAAGCTCGAGGTGGTTGCTTGATTCCATACAAGGCCATTTTCAACCTGCACACATGAGACTCCTTCTCGTGTATCACGAAACCATCTGGTTGCTCGATGTATACTTCTTCCTTAATCTCTCCATTAAGAAATTTTGTCTTTACATCCATCTGATGTACTCTCCAACCCATGGATGCTACAGGGGAAATAATCATCCAAATAGAAGGGTATCGAGCAACAGGAGAAAATGTCTCCTCATAATCTATTCCCTCCACCTGAGGGAATCTTCTAGAAACAAATCTCATTTTGTGCCTCTTGATGCTCCCGTCAACTGTGTTTGACCTTATAGATCCATTTGGAAGTCACTACAGACTTCCCTTCAAGTCTCGAAACAATATCCCACACATCATTCTTCGTGATGGACTGGTACTCCTCCATCATGGCATCTCTCCATACTAGCTGACTAGATGCATCCTCACAACAGGAAGGATTGGAATCAATTATGTGGCTCATAGCTGCGATATAACATGAATATCTCTGAGGTTTCTTTCTCTCTCAGAAGGTACCACGAGGAGCTTCATGTCCTTCTGCCTCCTGCAGAGTCTGACGAGTCCATGTAGGTCTCTTCTGGCCTACTATAATATCTTTGGGAACATAAACTGGAGGGGGAGAAGGAACCATCTCGTCTTGTTTATCACTATCAATATCCATGTGAGATCCTCTAGATCTCATGAAGGCTACCTCCTCTTCAAAGGTAACATCTCTGCTCACCTTAATCTGTCTCTAACCAAGGATGTAGATCTGGTATGCCTTCGAAGACTCACTGTACCCCACAAATGTACCATTTCTTCCTAAAGGGTCTAGCATGGTCCTTTTCTCCTTGGGTACATGAATGTATGTTGAACACCCAAATATCTTGAAGTGTCCAACCTCAGGCTTCACTCTGGGGAAGGCCTCCTCGAGAGTCATGTTCCTCAAAGTCTTATGAGGACTTATGTTTTGAACATACATTGCAGTCATGGATGCCTCTGCCCACAGAAACGTAGGTAAATGCTAATCATACTAAGTAATCTTGGACCATGCTTGATATATCAAGGTTCCCTCATGAAACCAATGTCTCAGACATATTGAGGTTCCTTTATCTTGTTTTAGCTCCAAATAGAAATGCAATGGATGCCTCAATCAAAACTATCTATTGCTTTTGGGTACACTGAGTGATGTGTGTCTCGATTATATATTGTATTACCAAACTCCTCTTCATTTGTAATTAGAAACATTTTTTATTTTTTTTTACTTACTAAATATATTCATTTTTATCCCATCTTGCCCATAGAAAAAGTGAGTAAGGATCTGCAAGGAAATTTTTCATTTATACATAAAGAATAAGGTTGTTCTTTTTGCGTGTGACACACTCTCAAGTCCCTGAAAGCCTCCCTAAGTTGTTTCATACGTGCAAAGGTCCAACAAGCCTTTGGACTTGTGATTAGATTATGCCTCCATCAGATTCTCTCAACAATGTTGAATGTTTTTATTACTTATCAAATTCTATACGAAGGATTGTTGTCTTCGTATCAATGGCTGCAGAAGCATCCAACAGTTAAATACGTCTCTGGCAGAATACAAATATATATCATGCATCACTTAACCAGATAAGATCAAAAATCTTTGATTTGACCAGGAATGGTGTTTTCGAATTCTCCGCGAAGCATACGTAGTATGCACACACACAAGCCTGGGCACTGCCATGGTGATTATGGTCATGAAATAGCCAATTATAGAGGACAGTAAGGAGATTGTAGCAGTCAAGATTTTGTGGGTCACAAATGTGCATGATCCGTTTAATATCACACATAGCACTCCACTTGCAACCCCGCTGAGAAACAAGTTGTCCATGGGAAGAAGAAGGAGCAGATAATTCTCAAATTGATTTTTTGGGATAGATAGCTTCGACCCCAGGTTTGAGAGTGACCGGGATCAATACCCTGCCACACAGACCGACATTGTGGTCATGATGAGAGTTATTGGACTCGATTCCAAACAAGTCACCATTGTCATTCAAACCCCTGATAAATTGTTGCTTCAGCTCCAGGAAGTATCCTCTGCCAATCTTAGTAACAATGAGAATGAAATTGCCCCTTGTCCCTCTAAAATTACCTCGAAAAATAGCTACATGTCATTGAATCCTTGTCCATGATGAGAGCTAACCCGAGACCACTCTCGACAAGTCTCCTTTAAATTTAGCTCCAGATAAATCCACTAGAGCATCCCAGCCGCTGACTCAATCAGATGATATAATGGATACCCAATGTCTTTCACGAGGAGACCTGCTCAATTCCCAATTGATGACAAATGTTGCCCAAATTAGTGGCCAACTTCTCCCTACTACTAAATCCCTACAAGGACTTGACATACAAGCGTCCCCTGCTGCTAAAATAGCAGAAGACTAGGGAGAGGCCATTGAGATCGAAGGGAGCAAGGCACACCACATCTTTCTGCCATCTTTAGCAAGACCTTTTGTGTAGAGAAACACAATGACAACAGTAGAAATTGAAACGGATCAATTTAAGCCCAAAGAATTCACATAGCTAAAACAATAAGAAACTTTCTTTCAGGATCCTGGGCCCTCCTGTGAGGGAGTTAGCCCAGTCCCGCTCTGATACCATGTTGGTTTTCATTCATATGAGATATGAGATATGTTCAATATATTATTACAATAATGAGTGTTCCATATATAGGGAACATAAGGTGACCATCCATGAAAGGATGTGTCCCTTAAATAATCAATAACTACTACTTATTATTATTTACTTATTATATACTATATTTAATAATCAATAATAATGATATTGTTAATTATTATCTTTAGATAATGTCTTCCCGATGTTGTCCAAACATCAACAGACCGACCTTCCTCCCTGCATCAATATTTCTCCCATGGCATAACCACTTGCATTTGTCTCCACTTTGAAGGGATTCTACAAGTTTGGTAGTGCAATAACTGGTGCTTGACTGATATTTCTTTTTATCTCATCAAAGTCCTTCTCTTGATTCTTCCCCCACTGGAAACTCTTACCACTGGTTGCTATGGCATGGAGTGGTGCAACTATTGTTGAAAATAAAGCTATGAACTTCTGCAAGTATTTTTTTTCCCCAAAAAAAATCCTAACTTCAGTGAAATATGTAGGAACCATCCATTTCATGATGGCCTCCATCTTCATGGGATCTATCTTGAGCTCCCCTCCACCAATTGCATACCCCAAATACACCAAAGACTCTTGAGAAAACTCGCATTTCTTGATATTGGCAAGCATTTGGTGCTTCTTCAGAGTCTCTAACACCTACATAAGATTTGATATGTGCTCCTCCCAAGTAGCACTATAAACCAATATATCATCCGAATGGACAATAACAAACGAATCTAGATAGGGGCGTAAAACATCATTCATTAGTCTCATAAATGTATTCGGTGCATTGCATAAATCAAATGGTGTAACCAACTACTCATGCAAACCTTTCCTTTTCATGAAGGCAGTATTCAAGGTATCTTCTTCTTTGGCTCATACATGGTGATATCCTGATTTCAAATCCATCATAGTGAAGTACTTGGCATGTTATAGTTGGTCCAACAGATCATCGATCCTAGGTAGAGGGTATTGATTCTTTAGTGTAATATTGTTCAATGCCTTGTAATCAATACACATTCTCCAAGTCCCATCCTTCTTGGGCACAATTATTATGCGTGACCCGCAAGTTGAGGTACTTGGTCGAATCACACCCTGCTCCAACAACTATTGCAATTGCTTCTTCACTTCATTCGCTTCTAGAAAATATTGTCTATACAACTTAATATTCGGTAATGGGGAGTCTGGAAAAAAATTCACTTCGTGCTCCACATCCCTCTTGGGTGGTATCCTTTTGCTCCTTGAACATCCCTCTGTATTCCTGTAGAAAATTCTCCAACTGGTGTTTTTTCTCTTTAGTACACCCCTCCAAGGATGCCTTCACTCTCATTGACTCATCATCAGACTGGTTTCCTCCTAATGAAAGAAAAACATATTTCTTACTAGAACTAATCAACTTCTTGGCTTGGTTGGCACTTACCAATGAGATATTTGACTTTCCTTTATGTGCATTGATGATGCAGGACTTCACATCCTTGATCAGTCGATATTGGTTGGCTCTTTGCATGAAGATTGCATCCCTCATATAAATGTAGGGTTTTCCAAACACTACTCCACATAAATCAAGAGGTACTACATCCAATTCCACTTCATCAATAAAATAAACACTCACAACAAATTTAATATTACATTGTTTTGTTACCTTTATCTATGCATCCTTGTTTATCCAACCCAATGGATATGGGATAGGATGATCGTGAACCTCCAATCCAAGCTTGCTTATTATATCCATTTCTATGATATTATCATGTGAACCAGAGTCGAATAGAGCATTTATCCTAGTCTTCTTGACCTGAATCTTGATGTAGAAGAGCTTGGTCATCTCCTTCTCTTCTTGGTGAAGAAGGATACTCAGGTTCATCTCTTTTTGCATAGATGTTTAGACAATATTTTCATCTACATCCAAGCGACTTTCAACCTAATTTATTGAATCTTTGTCTAGAAGATTTTTTTCTTTTCATCCTTCTTGTGGTTCTTCGAGTCCAGCTCTGGATGTAGTTTCTAGCATTTTTCCTCGGTGTGGCCATCAATGTTACAAGGATTGAAATAGTTGATGGGATATTTTCATTGATGTGTAGTGGTTGTTGTCTTATTATCTTTGCCCCATTTTGAATTCTTATTCCTCTCCTTGGAATCTCCTTGGTGCTCCTTTTGCTTAGAACCACTTGCTTTCCCTTTATTTTGGCCTATGTTTTTGAGGTACTTTTTATGTACACATGCCTCGTCCACTATCCCTGGCTTGAAGAGAATCACCTGCTTTCATATATGATTGTCTAAACCCCCTAGATACTTGAGGAGTTCATCTAGGTTCTTGGGAGAGATACCTAGTATGTTGGCCATCTTTCTGAACTCGATGGTGTACTCCTATACACTCTTCCCCTGCCTCTACATGAAGTAGTGCCATAGGATCCATTGGTCCTCTACATACCCGATAGGGTAGAATTGGGACTTGATGAGAGTTATGAATTCCCCCCACCTAGTTATTGGCGGATCACCCTCCAGCCTAAGTGTTTATGTATGGACTTCTCACCACGTTAAAGCATGGCCCTCTAACTTCAATCTAGCAAATGAAATGTTTTTCTCTTCATCTATATGGTGAAAGATAAAATAAACTTCTAGTTGTTACAACCAATTATTTAGTTTTAATGCATCGATCTCACCTTGGTATGAAGTTATGTTCACTTTTGATTCCATCTTGAATAGGGACTATGAAGGGTTCACGACACTCGAACTCTTCTACTCTTTCTCAGATTATTGTTGCAACTTCTTTCTTGAGTCTTCCTAATCTTCTAATTTCCCCTTCGATTTGATCTTTGAGTTAAATCCTACCTCATCTCCGAACGGTCTAAGATTTCTTACTATATCCACCATGAGGAGGTTCATATTGCAAGTGATGTTGGAAAATTGCACTTCCAACCTCTCAAATATCTCTTTTGTTGGATATTGAGGGTTGTTATGAACAAACTTGCCCGCCATGGCTAGGGTTTTTAGGAATTCTCTTTAAGATGATTCCTAGATTATGAAACTTCCCACAAATACCCAAAATAAACACCTTCTCTAATACCAATATGATCTGTAAACTACCGTGGATATTCCACTAGAACAATTTGTCACAACATATCTGATAAATAAAACTGAAATCTACACTATGAAGGTTAAATTCCTTTATATTTCAGAATATATAGTTATCAATTTTCTACTTATGCATGTAATAGATAAAATGCGGAAAATAGAGAACAGTAAAACACAATCACACACCATCCACAAATAACACAAATATTTTCTCTAGGAAACCCTTACGGGAGAAAACCCAACTACAAGGTGAGGTTGCTCTGCTCTCTTTTCTCTAGTATGGAAATAATGCAAATACAAAGGAGAATGCACTCTCTATGGAGTTTCCTGAGATCTGTGGCCTTTTAGGCTGCTACAGAACATTAAACCCCTATGTTTTTCTCTCTAATTTCCCACTCCCATTTTTTCTTCTATACTATGGAATAACATAAAATAACGTAGAAAGGAACCCCTTCCCCTCCTAGTGGCCCAGTATTTAACATAGCCCGATATCCATCTAGGGGTAGGTTTTTGAATTCCTCAACCCTTAATCGTGGTAGGTTTTTAACCTTCTAGAATCTTCTTGAAACTCCTCATGTGGCTAGCCCCATATGCATGAGTAATGGGGGTCGACGTGGCATCCTCTCGTACCATGGGGATCAACATGATAGGTCAACTTGCGGGAGGCATAACATTTGCATTCAAACATTGATTAGCACACAGTTTGCACCGTTGGAAAGGTATAGGAGTGTAGAACACTTTCAAGGAGGTGGGAACAAGTTTCAGACACTAAAACCCCAAAAAAACACCATTTAATGCCTCAAAATGGCTCCAAAGGTTCTGGACGTTGCCATTTGCATCATATTTTCTCTTTTGTTCTTCTTCCTTCTCTTTTCTTTATTCTTCCCATCTTCTTTTACATTGTTGTATTCTATCTAAAAATTCATCATATGAAGTTACCCTTCTCTTGACTTGTTCCTCTTCCCATTCCTCGTGAGCATAGGGCCATGGATACTTAATTTGGTCAAAATGATTGGATACCACTTTCTTTGGATCATATCTTTTGAATCCTTATTCTCCAAAATTAAACTCTAATATAGCTTTAACAACTATCCTGGAGTAAGTGAAATTTTTTAGACCATTCAGTCAAATTTATAATGGATAAGAAGGGTATATTTTCCTCTGATATTTATTTAATGAAGCATTGAACCCATGCAAAATAATTTGATAGGTTATTTCTTTGATGGCTAACCTACTAGTCACAAATTCTGGCAAAAGATATGGAGACTTAGTAACCCTATAGATCCTTATGTATGTATGTTCAATATTAATATAACAATATTCAATTGACCCTATTACTTTCATATCTCCTTTAATAGTCTAGGTGTTGGATTACAAAATAACAATGAAAAAAATGGAGCAATGAAATTATTCACATATCCTAGAAATTTCCATTTGTATTTGTGCTCCCATAAATATCGATAATAAACATGCACATGGATTCCAGCTGGAGTCAAGGTCCTCCTGAGTCTTTTAAAAGGATTAACTACACAAATGACATCTATGAAATAAGGATCTATGTAGAATCCTTGAAGATCATCTTGAGAGGAATATCTAACCCTTAGAGGATCCCTAATTGAAAACTTGTCCTTTATTGACCATCACATGCATCAATGGGAGTTGGGAGCTAAGCTTCCTTGAAATGAGAAGCATCCAAATTTCTCCATATAATATTATAATCATGCTAGTATCATATTTGAAAGGTTACCAGAGGAGATGAGATGGATATGTTTCGGTATTGCAAGTTCTAAACTACCTATTTGATATCCACCATTCACCCATAAGGCTTTGAATAATCTTTATCCTTACTAAATTCCTCCACCCAATTAGTGGTTAATTCTACCTCGGGTATTACAAACTTGTAGTATTCCTTCAAATTCATTTCCTGAAATGAAGAAATACAACTTTCTCCTTCATTGACTATATTTATGTTGTCTAAGTTGACATGACCAATGCATTTTATCATCTTGGCATAAGGTAAGAGAGTGGGTCTAGCTACTACATTATGAAGATGTGACCTCAAAATGTTCTCGTATGAATACAGATCCAGATCTTTTTCATGTCACAACAATCCAAATGATAGAGGATATGCTTCATATTTCAAAACCCAATATATCTTCTCCTAATGTGCTTTAATCATATGTAACTGGAGGTGTCAAAGAAGTTAATTCTCTTGGGGTCCTTTTTCTCTCCCACCAAAGAAGCTTCTTATACTATGGCCTCTTTCAACTTCTTTTGTGTACATTTCCTTTTAGGAAACATGTTATCTGCATATGGCCAATAAGAGTGATCAAAATACCAAGAAATTTAAAGAATTCAATCATTAATGATTATAAGAAATTGGTTGATATATTTTTGTGTTCCAAGGTTTGCATGTTGAAGCAAAGCGGTTTACTACAATGCAGAGGCAATTAACTTTTGGAGCAGGCATTGCATGTTGCATGAATTGATTGTCCGACCAAAAATAGATGTATACATGCATGTGTTACATACTCAAAGGATAATGTTCATGACTCTTATGAAATAAGAATGAGCATTCACTAGCATAATACCTATTTCTAATACTTATCAAGAAATCGGTTTTCATTTATAGCTTACAATATTTGAGCTAAGATCAAATAAATGTGTGTGTATGAATAAATGTGATTTCTTAAGTCTTTTAAAAATTTGCAAGCCAAATAGAATAATCTATTTCTTATATTTCAAATTGTAGGAATCACTTTCAAAAAATAAAGAAAGTTGAGACTAGACTTTCTTGGAAGTATAAGCTTGTGTGTCGACAAAGTTGGAGTTATCAAGCCTAAAGGCTTGGGAAATATGTGTCTGCATCATACTCGGGTGACCAAATGTTTTGGAAACTATGTCGTTCTCTTCAAAAAGAAACACAATGCATTTGATGTAAGGTGCTTTGATGATATACATAGCATATACCATGTTGTAATGACAGAGCATATAGGAAAAAGGCCTTTCGAGTAAATGTGAAAAAATTGGAATTAGATTGTCGAAAGGACCAGTGCATTGAATGTGCACAATTTGGAGTATGATGGTGATAGTTTGGCCATTTTGTGGTATGTTTGAACTATATTTCCAAGTTTTAAAGTTCATTGAATAGTTTTTAAGGTGATTTGAGAGTTATCTCTTCGAAAAGTGACTGAAAATGCTTAAGGAGAATTAAAAGTTGAACTTTTGCAACTCCCCAAAGTCTTCAGTGAATCTCGAAAGTTAGAAATTTTAGAATACTCTAAAAGCACTCAAAACACAATTAGCACCTTTTTCCTTTCATTGGGGAACTTTTTGAAAGAATATTTATAGGGCTATGAAGACTTTGTGGTGAATGATAAGTTTGAATCTTTGAGCATCCTCTAAAACTAAATGCAAGCACATAAAAGCTTAAGGATTTCAAGATCACTTTTGGAAACAAACTTTTGGAAGTTACTAAAGGCTTCGAGAGTATCTAAAAGTTTGAAATTATGGAATTTCTTGAAAAGCTTTATGCTTTTTTTTAGACTAAAACTTTTAAAATCAATCAAAACAAATTGTTTGGAAAAATTATTTTGAAAGTAGAAAATATAAGATACTATGAAAGCTTTGTAGCCTTTTAAAAGGTTGGAATTTTTTTAGATGCCCCAAATATTTTGGAAACAATTTGAGAAACACACTTTAGAAAAGGGTTGAAATATCAGGGAAAATAGTCTCGAGGCCCTTTTAGGGCTTTATTAGAAATGAACTTTTAAAAACCCTAAAAAAATATCAGGAAAAAACGAATGTTACTTTTCGAAATGTTAGGATATTTAAATACTTAGGAGTTAGTTAAGATCTACTTGGTATAATGTGTCATTATGAGTGTGTTTCTTAGTGTGTTTCTTTATTATGCATTAGTATGCATTTGTAGTTAGGAAATTTGGCGGTCACGATATGTTCCTGACATAGAGTGATCCAATGGTTCATATTCTCCTTGATGTTAACAACTACATTGATATGTGGCTTGACACCCAATTGTTCAATTATCTCTATTTAAAGAGCATGGAGGGTCATGTGTCGATGATCAATTGTGAGAAACTCTCTTGTAAATTCTCTCTAGAATATCTTTCTTTTGCATTAATAAATTGTTCCAATTAGTCGCGTTGGTTAGGGTCGTGGATGTTTCCCCATAGGGGTTTTACCACGTTAAAATATCGGTATGTTGATCTTTGATATGGTTGTGTGAGTGGTTACTGAAGGTGTTCATCCTCTGTTGGAGTACCTGTGTTTTCAAACATGGTATCATAGCTTGTTTGAAGACTTGTTCACGTTGTAGCTCGAGATCGTGAAGTCGAGTTGCCTCATCTCTGGTTTCTACCATTTCCTTACATTTCTGGGCTGAGATGACTATTCCATTACATTTGGAGTGCTCATTTTAGTTAGGAACATTTTTTGTTTCACTCGAAAAGGTTTATGTTTTCTCAATATACGGCCATTTCAATCAAATCCAGAGGTATAAAGCCTGAATACGCCTTTTTAATTTTTTTGCAGAGTATTATTTTGGTTTTTTATTTTGTGTTTCTGAGTTGCTACTCTTTTGGATCTGTGTATGCTCTTTCCCCTGTGCCCTGTCTGATCTCGGAAAATCAGAAGTAGATCGAAAAATGTGCATTTTTCGGGTGAGATAACTGAGATCTAACCCTTGTTATCATCGAGAAGCGAAAAAAAATTCTTTTGTGAAAAGAGTTTTTTTTTAGCATGTTCTCCAAGGCCGTCTTCAACAACAACAACAATCCTCCATCTAAACAATACAATATGTTTTTCTAGCTCACTTGGTTAAAAGTTGTCTTATTAAGTAAGAGGTCTTGAGTTCAAGTCTCTTTTTTGTTACTTTATTTGAAAACGTTCATGCATCCATTGTAAAATGTATTTCACTTCAAGTATAAAAGTGAATCATTGTAAGTAGCTTTAATATTTTATTTTCAAGTTATTTATTTTGCATGCAATTTTTTTTTATAAAGTAACTTCATTGTAAAAGTGATCCCCTCTTCTTTTTATAAAAGTGGGTCACTTCATAAAGAAACTTATTTGTAAAAGTGAGGTTATTTGGAGGGGTATCGCCACGTGGACCAACTTCTACTTTCCATGTGGCTCTTTGGTTACCATTTATGCCTTTTTTTTTAGAAGGATGTAACTTTCACATCCGTAGTCTGTTTTCAATGCCTTTTTTTTTTTAAACCGTCTAATTTTTCAATATCTTTCTATCCATATCATCGGTTTCATTTTTTAAATCCATATTATCTACATTTTTAATATGGATTCTTCCAGTTATCTTTTTCTTACCATCACCAACTACTTCCAATGGAAATCCCATATGGATGATTTATTAAGAAGTAAAGGCATGTATCAGATTACCTTGGGAAAGGAAAAAGAACCCACTGATGATGAAAAGAAAGACAAATGGGATAATAGGAATGACGAAGCACGTGGACTAATCAAAATGTCCATCTCTCTTGATTTAAGGTTCCACCTTCAAGAAATTGATGACCCCGATGAAGCTTGGGAAAAGCTTGAATCTTTGTTTGATAAACACAATATTATTCAAGCACATCAGTTAGAAAATCAGATATTGACTTTAAGTCCAAATGATTTTTCTTGCATTGAAGACTATATATCTAATTTTAAAACACTTGAATTTATGTAAAGAGTGTAACATAAAGCTGAAGGAAGATCATTGCATCTATATTATTCTTTCCAAGCTAGGTAGTGCATATTTTTTGTTTGTAACTACCTTCTATGCAATGAGAGAGGATCTAGGGAAAGCTTATAAAAAACCCACTCTTGAGTCCTTTTGTGATTCTTTGATTAGAGAGAAATATGAGCTTGTACAACTTGGAGTGATCAGCACTGTAGGTACCTCCAACAAATCCTTAGAAGCCCAGCAAAAAGATAAACCCAAGAATCCAAAGAAGCAACATCCTCACCACAACAACAAGAAAAAAAAAGGGTTACAAACCCACTGAGACAGATTCAGCTCGTAATGGTGACAAAGGAGCAAAATCTAAAAATAAGAAGACTGACAGACATTGCAACTTTTTTGGGAAAGATGGTCATGATGAGTCCAAATGTTTTAAGAAGATGGAAGCTTTAGAAGAATCAATGAAAAAGCACAACATCAGTATTGATTCTACTTATTCTTCTTCTTCTCATGGAATTGCACTTTATGCTTCTGGTTTCTCCTTCAATGCAACTTCTACTTCTTCTTCTTATCAGTGGCTTATTGATTCTGGAGCATCTTTTCATATGGATAAGGAGAAAGCCATATTTTCTACTCTAAATGAATGTATCACCAAGAAAATATTTGTTGGTGATGATAGATCTATTAGTGTTGTAGGATCTGGAACAATTCAGGTAGATAATGGTCATTTCAATTATGTATTATGTGTTCCAAGTCTTTACTGTAACATTCTATCAGTCTATCAAATCACTCATTCAAGTGAAGGTAAAGCCATAGATTTTTCACCTCACCAATTTGTAATCAAGGATCTCAAAGATCCTCAGCATGTTCTTGCACTTAGAATTGTTGTTGGTATTACCAGGTTGTACAAATTTGACAACTTCAGGTCATCATCTTTTCCATTAGTTTTTGTTACTCATAGCGATGACTTGAGAAAACTTTGGCATGAGCATTTTGGTCATCTAAAATATCACTCATTGCAGAAACTATGTAATAAACAGATGGTGACTGGTATTCCTCTTGTTTCATGTAGAGATGTTTTTTGTTTCAGTTGTGTTCTCACAAACATCATCGAGAGAGTTTTGAAAAACGGGTCTCTTGGCATGCCTCGGGCACTTTGCAGCTTGTTCACAATGACTTGTGTGGTCCTCTATCTTCTCCTTCTTTTTCTGGCTACAAGTATTTATTAACTTTCATTGATGACTTTTCCATACGTACTTGGCTTTACTTCTTAAAAGTTAAGAGTGAATATTTTGAGAAGTTTTTGGCCTACAAGGCCCTTGTAGAAAAGCAATATGGACGTCAAATTCAAAGTTTAAGAATAGATAATGGAGGCGAATATGTGAACAATAATTTTACAAGTTACTGCACTACATAGGAATCCAAAAGCAACACATTGTTCCATATACACCTCAACAAAATGGTGTTGATGAGAGAAAGAACCACACATTAAAAGAAATGGCTAATTATATGATCCAATCTAAGGGATTAAGTCTAAAGTATTGGGCGGAAGCCATCAATTGTGCAAATTACATAGTAAATCACACTCCCACAAAAGATCTTAAAAATATAACACTGGAAGAAGAATGGACTAAAATTAAACCAGATATAGGTCACTTCCGTGTATTTGGAAGTATAGCATGGACTCACATTCCTGATGAGAAAATGGAAGAATTGCAGCCTAAAAACAAGAAGTGTATATTTGTTAGTTATTGTGAAGATGTCAGAAGTTACAGACTTCTTCAACCACATTGTAATGAAATTATTATTAGAAGAGATGTTAAATTTGATGAAAATCTCTTGGCCTATGATCCTAATTCGATGATTGTACCTTCTTCCACCTACAAGTCATCTTTGGTGTTTATGCCTTATTCTGTTCCTATTCTGGTTTCTTCTTCAAATAATGGAAGTGAGGTTGAAAATCCACCTCCACCTGCTCACCTTCCTCCATATGAGTCCATTGAATCTAAACCAATACCAACACCACCGCTTCCTAGATGGGTTCGTTCAACACAAGAATTAGTTGGTGATCATGTCTATGATTCTTCAGATCAACATTAGACATGTTCATAGTTCCAGGGAGCCTCTTCTCTTTTGGATCAAGTTTCAAAGACTCGTGATCCAGATACATATGCAAAAGATTCAATTTATCCATATTGGGATACAACAATGAATGAAGAATATTGTTCTTTAATGGAAAACGATACTTGGGATCTCATACCTCTTCCAAAAGGAAGAAAACTTGTCAGATGTAAATGGGTCTACAGAACTAAGTATGCATCAAATGGAAGTGTTGAAAGGCACAAGGCTCAATTAGTTTCCAAAGGATTTTCCTAAGTTGAAGGAATTGACTATAATGAAACCTTTTCCCCTATAGCCAAAATGAATTCCATCTGCATCATTCTTTCCATTGCTACCTCACATAAATGGGAGGTCCATCAAATGGATGTTAAATCCATCTTCTTGCATGGGGATTTGCAAGAATAAATATACATGAAACAACCTCCTGGCTATGTCCATAATGACTCTATCCTTGTTTGTCACCTTAAGAAAACTCTTTATGGTCTTAAGAAAGCTCCTCGAGCTTGGTATGCCAAAATGGACAAATTTCTTATTGACACCAGATTTTCTAGATGCCATTCTGATCCTAATGTATATACCAAGAAAGTAGGAAGCCATCTCATACCTTGTCCTTTATGTTGATGACTTTATCCTTATCACCTGATGCAATGAGTGCTAAGTGGACTATTCAAATCATGAGAATTATTGGTCAATTGCGACTAATACTCATGGATATGGGTCATAGATTAATGACTTACACTACCCAGTTAATCCCAAAAATGATATCTAATATGTTGCACTGCGGAAGCCCCTCTAGACTTTATCCTTATTGGTAGTGACTCAAAAAATTTAAGCCATGTGAAAACCATCCTTAAGAAGAAATTTGAAATGATAGACTTAGGATTTTTGCACTATTTCCTTGGCTTCCAATTTTTGCAAAGAAATGAAGGAATTTTTCTTTCCCGGTCTAAGTATGCTTGTGACCTTCTTCGTCGCTTCCACATGGAAGATTGTAAACTAGCCTCTTCTCCCTTTTAGTCTAGATTCAAGCTTGTTGACACATGTACTTCTCCCGAAGTTGATGCCACTTTGTACCGTCATTTATTTGGTAGCCTCTTATACTTGACTCATACTCGTCCCGATATTTCCTTTGTTGTTGGTTTTGTTGTCTGGTATATGAAAACACCCCATGAAATCCATTGGAAAGCAGCTAAAAGGATACTTCGGTATGTCTGGGGTGTAGTTCAGTCTGGAATACATTATAGCTCAGGGTGGACTCCTTTATTGGTTGGATTCACTGATTCAGATTGGTTTGATGACCCCGATGATCGAAAGTCTACTATAGGTTATGTTTTCAGCCTTGGTTCATGTCCTGTAACTTGGACCTGTAAGAAACAACATGTTATTGCACTTTCTTTAGTAGAAGCAGAGTACCGAGCAGCGGTAAATGCAAGTCAGGAAGTCTTGTGGATTCGACAGATCCTTTTAGAGTTTGGATTCCAACAGCAACATCCGACCAACCTTTGGTGCGACAATAAAAGAGCCATCAAGCTCACCAAAGACCCAGTTCAACATTAGCACAGAAAACACATCGAGCTACACATGCACTTCATTAGAAATCTCATTCATGATCAAGTTCTTGAAGTGCTCTTTTTCCATACAGAAGATCAAGTTGCAGAAATTTTCACAAACTCTTTTATAGAAGTGAAGTTTTCCAAACTTCGATCTATTTTATGCATTCAGGAAGTTGTCATTAAGGGGGGATAGGCTCTAATGCCTCCTTCCTTCTCCTATTGTGTCACTATTGTAAATCCTCCAATCCTATCCCAAGTTGTTCTTAAGGGGGGATGTTAGGATATTTAGACACTTATGAGTTAGTTAATATCTACTTGGTATAATGTGTTGTTAGGTAAAAGTGTGTTTCTTAGTGTGTTTCTTTAGTATGCATTAGTATGCATTTGTAGTTACAAAACCCAACGGTCACGATATGTTCCCGACATAGAGTGATATGACGATGCATATTCTCCTCGATCTTAAAAGCTACATTGATCTATAGATTAACACTTGATTGGTCCATGATCTCTATTTAAATAGCATGGAGGTTCATTTGTTGATAATCAATTGTGAGAAACTCTCTTGTAAAATATATCTGTAATTTTTTTTTGTTTTCATTAATAAATTATTCCAAGTGATCATGTTGGTTGGGGTTGTAGATGTTTCTCCGTAGGGGTTTTACCACGTCAAAATATCAGTTTGTTGATATTTGATATGGTTGTGTGAGTGTTACTGAAGGTGTTCGTCCTCTATTACAATACTTGTGTTGTCGAAAGAGGGATGAAATAAAAACTCTTAAAGAAAATTGAAAGAAACCAAAAGAAAATCCTAGAATAAATGAGTCAGACCAAGGCGCGAGCATAAAAAATATTTAATAAATTAAAAAATACTTTATTTCATACTTCTTCAAGGAAAAAAACACATAAGAATCAAACTTTAAAAATCTTGCTTCAAGTTATAAAGGAATTATCAAAAGATGATCAAAATTAGAATCACAGATAGTGAAAAATAACAAATTTCGTGAGTTCCAAAGGAGGGGTCCCAAAATCTTTTAAAAAAAATGGGGAAGTTGTAATGAATGTCCCCCTATAGGAGAAGTGTGCAATTCTAGAAGGATTTTCTGTTTGAGTTGGGAATTCTTATATAAGTATAGGCGATCATGATACCATATCAAATCAGTATTCCATATAAAATTTTCTACTGAACTGGGGTATTCATGTAGTTTTTGAATGGTCTTGCATACCTCTTGATCTTGATTCCATTCTATCCTTTCTTCTTCCACCCAATTCGATTGCAGCATAGACATAGCACATAGTGAACCTTATGTTTCTTCTTCTTTCCTAGAAAGGGCATCTACCACAACATTATGTTTTACTTTTTTGTATATAATTTCAAAGTCATAACCCAACATCTTTGTAACCCATTTTTTTTGCTCTTCTGAATATAATCATTTCTCCAAAAAGTACTTCAAACTATCATGATATGTTTTTACCTTGAAGTGTCTTCCTATTAGGTAGGGGTGCCATTTTTGAACTGCATGTAGTATGGCCAACATTTCTTTTTCATAAATGGGTTTGACTAAGTTTTTTCCTTTAAGTTGTCTTCTTTCAAAGGAAAGGGGCCTTCCTTCCTGCATTAAAACTGCACCAATTCCATGGCATGAGGCATCACACTCCATAATAAATGTTTTTTTGAATTAAGGTGTGGTCAAGACAGGGGTTGTACACATACCCTCCTTAAGTTTTTCAAAAGATTTGATTGCTTCTTTTGTCCAAGAAAATGCTTCCTTTCTTAATAATTTTGTTAGAGGTGTTGCTATTTGACCATAGTTCTTGACAAACTTGCATTAATAACCAGTCAATCCTAAGAATCCTCTAAGTTTCTTCAAGGTTTTGGGAATTGGCCATTCCCTTATAGATTTAATTTTGTTAGGGTCCACTTTTACACCTTCATGAGATACAATATAACCAAAATATTCCACTTCTTGAGCCCCAAAGGCACACTTGGAAGGCTTTGCATAAAGTTGTTTCTCTTCCAATAGCTGTAATACTATGTCAACATGTTGTACATGCTCTTCCCAAGATTTGTTGTATATTAGTATGTCATCAAAAAATACTAACACAAATTTTCTAAGGAAGGGCTTGAAAATGGAATTCATCAAGCTTTGAAATGTTGAAGGTCCATTAGTCAGTCCAAATGGCATAACCAAAAATTCATAATGGCCTTCATGTGTTCTAAAATTTGTTTTAGGAATTTCTTCATGTCTCATTCTGATTTGATGATATCCCAAACGAAGATCCAACTTACTAAAGAATTTTTCTCCATGTAATTCATCTAATAATTCATCAATGACAGGGATAGGAAACTTATCTTTGATTGTCATTTAGTTGAGTTGTCTATAATCTAGACACATATGCCATGATCCATCCTTTTTTGTAACCAACACCACTAGTGAAGATAAAGAACTTTGGCCATGTTGAATGATGCCAACCTCTAACATTTCCTGGATCATGCGTTCAATCTCACTCTTCTGTGCATATGGATACTTGTAAGGCCTAATGTTAGGTGTTATACTTCTTGGGTGCAAATGAATAGCATGGTCATGGTCTCGAGTAGGTGGAATACCTTTAGGCATTTCACCAAATGCCTTGGAATGATTATTGATAATTATTTGGAGATCTGATGGAGCCGGGGATATAGATGTTTGAATATCAAGTGAGCACAATTGTGCAATTACAACTTGGTGTCATTTTTTGATTAATTTTTCCATGCTATTAGAGATTATCACTTTAGAGGGTTTTCCTTGGATACCTCTAAGCTCAATTTCCTTTCCATTTGAGGAAAATCTCATAAAAAGATTTTGAAAATCAAAGGCCAATATTCTGAGTGATTACAACCATTGGACCCCTAATACAACATCAGCACCCCCCATTTGGAAGGAAATCATGGGGCTATCCAGAAAATACTCCCTCATGTTCATCTTAATACTATGACATTTCCTTGAACAATTTATGGTACCTCCATTTGAAATCATTACTTGAAACTCTGGTGTAGGATATACAAAACAATTGAGATATTTTGCTAATTTGCAATTGATGAAATTATGGGTGCTACATGAATCAATCAATATTGTTACCTTTTTATTTTTGATGTATCCTTGTATCTTGAGGGTTTGTGGAGTAACGATGTCGGCTAAAGAATGACAAGATATTGTTGGAGTAGTCTCTTCTAGATTTTGGTCTTGTGATGGTTCCAATTCTTGATCTTCTTCCTCTTCACAGTCTATGTAGAATAATTTATTTTCACCGCATTTATGCCCCTTACTGTACTTGTTGTCACAATTGAAATATATTCATTTTTCTCTTCTTTCATCCATTTGTTGAGGTGTCAACCTTGTTGGTTTAGGTAAACTATATTCTTTCTCTTCACAGTCTATGTAGAATAATTTCTTCTCACCGCATCTATGCCCTTTACTGTACTTGTTGTCACAACTGAAACATAGTCCTTTTCTTCTTCTTTCATACATTTGTTGAGGTGTCAACCTTGTTGGTTTAGATATGGTTGTCTTATGACCCCCAAAACGATCTCTACCTCCAATGCTATACTTGTGTGTAGCCTTATTTTTGGCATGAATATGATTAGCATTTTTCATAGCTTCCATAATACTTGTAGGTTGTCTTAAGAAAATTTCATGTTTGATGTCTTATTTTAATCCACCCATGTAAGCTTCCAGCAAGTGTTCATCACTTAGGTTATCCACCCTTGTGGCCAGTACCAGGAATTCTGAATTATATTCTTCAATATCACCTAATTGCTTGATTCTTGTCAATTCACTGAAGTAGTCTTGTTCCCAAAATTTCCCATATTGTGCTTCTAAGTATGTTGTAAATAAATTCCAAGTGTAGTGATATAAAGGGGGTTGCCTTTTCATTATCCATTGATACCATTGATATGATTTTATCTCAAAGTTCAAGGTTGCTATGTGAATCATTTTCTTATCATCCATAATATTATTTAGTTCAAAATATTGCTCTATTTGGTTTATCCAAGTAAATACCTCTGTACCATCAAACTTCTTTAATTCAATTTTGGGAAAGTTGAATTTAGGACCCCCACCAAAATTAACTCCACTATTAGAGTTGGATTCACTAAATGGCTTATTATTGGCAGTTTGTTCAACATGATTACTACCATTATTTTCATGAGTCCATTCCATTTTGATGTCTCCTTTAGGGAATCTCCCATCTATAGCTTGAAATAGAAGGAAGGAAATATTTTGAATTTCTCTTTTTATGTCATTCTTATTTTCTTCTATCTTATTTTCCATATCATCCATCTTTTTTTTCATGCCATCCATCTTCCCTTCCATTACTTAAATTTGTCTTTGTGAGTTTACCCAATTATTAGACTTTTCACTCACATTCTAAATTTGTTCCTCCAATTTGGACAACCTGTTATATATGTCCTCATTTTCTTCTTGAGTCATAGATGAGACTTATGGAGGTTTAATAGGTGGTGTTACCTTTTTGGGACCCATATGGAGTAATAATAATAATACTCATCTATTTAATATTTATCACAAATTTTAGATCACCCGAAACAAATATTCCAAAAACAATTATGCCAATTGTAAGTTACGTACCTTTAAAAACCTTAATTTGGAGTTTATCCTCTTAGCTTAACTTTCTTTTGGTGTATCTCTAAAATTTTGGCCCTTCTAGGTCTAAAATTTTGTTCTATAGTTCTGTTATATTTACTCTCTGCAATGCCACATGTTTGATCAAAATTGAATGTTCCAAGTGGAAGTTATGGTAACTTCCCCACACCTTGTTGATTTATGTCCCTTCCAAGAGAGCATACTTGTAAAGCGTGCCAAGATCACAATATATAATATTTGATTCTGAAAATTGCACCAAAACTACTACAGACTGTCCCCTGTCCAATGAAACTGGTCTCACTTAATTTGAATACTCATTGAAGAGTATATCATTGTTTTACCCGGGGCACATGTTTGAGACTAGTTAATATGACTAGTCAGATACCCTATCTCACACAGGGTGTATCTACAAAATTAGGATGACCCAGAAGCTAAATTTTTTATAAAAGCTACCTTGATAATTTCTATGAATATTCTCTAGATTTCAAGGTCTGAAAAGTTAGAGAAATAATGTTATAGAAAAAATTCCTCAATGACTAAATCCGGGATGATTCCATAACCCTATCTTACACAGGCTATATCTTTGAAAGTATAAGGCCTCAGGAGTTGAAATTTGAACCCAATGTACATTTATCCATCTACTAAATATTCTCCAAGGGGTTCCTTCGAAAACGTCGTAGAACAAAATTTATAGGTAAAATTCCAAGGTGTCTCATATGTAACAGTAAAACCCCAAGACCTTGAGCTCTAATACCAAATGCTATGACCCAATGCCTTAAAAATGATAAGAAATCAATAAAATTCAGTCCACTTCGAGGGGGGAACCTCATTTACAATATATAAACTTCATAACACAATATGAGATGAGATAAGATGATCCTAATACTATATCTCCTTGATATATATAGGATACAAAGGGTTACAATTATAATGAAAGGGTGCAAAGAAGGGTTCTAGCCGACCTACTAGAAATGTAATAATTCAATATCTAGGGAATAATAAGGGGTTTTATACATATCATGGGGCTTTGTCTAGGGCTTAACATACACAGAGGCAAAGGACCCTCCCTTGAAATAGCTTTGAAGCCCACCTTCTTCAACTATCTTAAGGTGTTTACCTCAAATTTTCCACATCAGTTGAGTCAAACTTCCAAATTCAAAAAAAAAAAAAAAAACAATATGTGGTATTTGCCTCATTCACTACACATGTGATACAAATTAACTCCTTAAAATTTGTGTGTTGTCCCCAAAAACATAAAAACATTTTTTTTTTACTTGTTAATGTTTCACACTTGTCAAAAACTACAAAGTGGCCTAAATAAGTGATCTAGTCTTGAATAGTTATTCTTATCCCACTACTTCATTAATACAATGGGATTATTCACATTAAATCTAGATCTAGTAAAGGTCTACCTATTCTCCTATAAATAAATCCATTGAGATCACCCATTTCATCCATCCATACATTGCAAGGTTATGCTACCAAAATTCCTCCAGAAAGAAAAAAGAACCCTTTATCTCGAGTCTTTCTACCACTGAAGAATACTCATTCTACCACCAAAATCATGGAAATACAAAGAGGCAAAGGACCCTCCCTTGAAATAGCTTTGAATCCTACCTTCTTCAGCTATCTTAAGGTGTTTATTGTAAATCTTGTGTTTCCATTCTTAATATAATCCGTTACATTATTTATTGTATCTTATGCTTTAAGAATATGGGATGCATGTTATTTAATTTACTTTCTTTAGCATGAGACAAAGTAGAGAAGTTTTTAGTATTATTATCTTTTTAGTTTACTTCCATATTATCTACTACTAAATATACACAACCATTAAGTAGGTAATTTTTAGTACATATTTGTAATAAACCACCAATACCAAATAATTAGTTCATTACTTGCAGCTTGAGTTTCAAATTTTCAAGGAACTCAACACTTTGAAGAATGTAAGTTACAAAATTAAAATTGACACTTCAAGCAATTTTTTGAGTTCCCAAATGAATTGTGTCTACTCTAAACTTCAACAAAACAACAATTGACAAATATTACAAGAGCTTAATAGATGCACCATAACCTCACGAAGAAGAACATAAAACGAGAACAAATGTAAGCTTCCATTCAAAAATCCCAAATGAACCATCTTTTTGAAAATTATAAGGTAATCATTGAAAGAAATGAAAATTAAAAAAACAAGAAGGAACATCCTAATCTATGAAAACAACAAAACTAGACCTCGCAACAAAAGAAAAGTAGACTAAAACTTGTAATTGAAAAGCAATCAAAAGAAAAACCTACAAGCTAAAAGTTAACTACCACAGGGACAATCAACTAAAGTAATGTTTTGGGATTGGCCATTGATAGGAAGGAGGTATAGCTCACCTTCTATATTTTGCAGCTTATATGTGCCAATACCTATTTTTTCATCCACTTGAAATGGGTTGACCCACAACTTTTGAAATTTTGTGTGTTTCCCTTCAGGCTCATTCAACTTGTCCCATTTCCAAACAAGTTCTCCCAACTAAAAATATTTTCCACCTGATATGTGTTTGTCAATCCAATGTTTAATGATCTGCTAATGAGAAATAAATTTATTCTTTCATTTATTCTCTTTCTTTCTCCAATTGTAAGAGAATGTCAAATCGATTTTAAAGGGTTGAGGAACTTTTCCCTTAGGAAGACTGAGATAATTGTAGAGAAGGGAGAAAAATGTTAGAAGGCAGGATGGCCTCCTTGTCATGGACCATGAAATAAGGGGATGTCCCTAAAGAAACCATGGGAGTAACTCAATCTACCCATAAGGCATTGAAGAGAGAATTGTGTTAGTTCCTATGATGTTCAACACTTGTTTTCTTTAGAATATATGTATTAAGTTATTATTGGTGGATTCAACTACACTGTTATCTTGAGGAAAATAATTAACTGAAAATTGTGAAATATTTTTTTTTTCAAAATCAAATTCAATCAACTTTACGAGGAGAAATACAAAGCATTATCAAATGCTAAAGCTAAAGGAACACCAAACTTTGACATCAAGTGTTGCTCTAGAAATTGAATTGCAAACTCTTCAATGACCTTGGTAAGTGACACTACTTCCACCCATCTGGTGAAGCAATCAATAACAATAAAGATGTACATCATATGCTTCTTTGAGGAGTTGGGATTAATTTCTCCAATGATTTCCAATCCCTATTGCTCAAAAGGAAATCAATTTTCACAATATATAGTGGTATGGTCACCTTATTTTCCGTTTTGGAACTTAGTTGGAATTTTTTACATTTTCAAATGTAAGAGTGTGCATCCCTAAAAATTGTGGGCCAACAATATCTAGCTCTTAATATATTTTGTGTTGTTGTTTCACTAATGAAGTGTCCACCAACAAGTTCATCATGTAGATCTTTTAAAAAAAAATAGCATCATTATTTTACAAACATCTAAGTAACACTCCATCACAATTTTTCTAGTAAATAATACCATTAATGGGTTGGTGTTAAGATGACTTGAGTCTAAGTGATCTTCTTTACCCAAGTAGCTAAGACTAGTTCCATATTACAGATAATGTTTCAAATCAACATACCATGAATTTGTCTCTATCAAGATACAAAAGACATCATTGGAATATACATAAACTTCATTTTCCCAGCCTTTTTTCTCCCATAGTTACTTGGTATTATGATTCGCCTACCAATTTACATATTCCTTGACTATAAATTATCTTATCTAGTTTCAATTCTAGATCATACTCTTGAATGGCACTCATGAAGTTTCCTCTCATTTCACCAAGTTCTTTTTGTATGAACAGTGATATGACAATTGAGTGAGGTACAAAATTTGTGCATGACTCTTCATGTTGAAATTGTAACTATGGTCGGTATTCATAATGTGAAAATTAAAAAGTGAAAAGTAGTTTAGTATAAATATATATAATAAATAAGTAGTTATTTATTATACAAGGGACACATCTTTTCATGGATGGTTACCATATGTTCTATATATATGAAACACTCACCATTGTAATAACATCATTCAAATATGCAATATCATCTGATTTAGAAAAATCAAAATCAATATGCTCGACTACCTCAATGGAGGACCCAAAATGAGAGAGATTATTTTTTCACATATTAAAATCATGAAGGAAGAACGCAAGATTAATCGGGGTATGAGAGGCTGCAAGCCATGTTTTCTTTCCACAAGCACAGAGAGATGGGTCGAGAACGTGGTTGGGAGAAGACGAGAATGTGTGAAGAGAAGTTGAGTGATGGCATGGGTTCTAATTGGATTCAATGTCCTCCTGTTTAAACTAAAATTTGATGACCCTTTAGAGGTCGTTCAACTTCACGGTGGACGTGGTGGCAGTGGCAGAAGGAGTAGAATTTGGTGATGGTGTTGTTGGTGATTGAACTGGCCATGTATTGAGTGTTGTTGCAATGGTTAACGACACATTGCCGCTGCGAGAGAGGTTGATATCATTCAATCCATCCATAGTACAACCATCTTCTCTGGATACGAAGTACATCGTCATTATCAAAATTCTGATTTAAAATTTATGTTGGAAACTAAGAATCATCGTGATGTAGGCCTGTCAGGCCATCATGGAGTCATTAGCATTCATGGCGGAAACGTTTCCGCTGGGATAACCTTTGTTAGTTGAATCCCTTCAATTTCATTCAACTTTATCGGATTTTTTTGAATACCAGTGTTCACTGAATTCACACCGCTCTGTTAGAGTTTTGAATTTGACGGTAGTGGTAACCCTCTATCTCGTTCTAGCGGGTTATGGTGACCCAATCGTCTCAAATTTTCACCACTAGGATGACATATGTATTGTGACCATGGATCCGGTCACCACGATATCCCTTAAGCGGGAGTTCGATGTGATGAGCATCGAAGGCCAGGATGCAAAGTGTATGATTCGCGCTGAGGTCAGGTCAGAGTGGCATTTAAGCATTATTTTTAATGGGTATATGTATATATTAACGGATTTAAATTCCAGATAGTTGATAGTCGCATGCATATCACATGAAATTGGTAGTAATCACGGGAATCCAAAACTGGCACTATTGGAAAGAAAACTTCCAATTGGGGATGCTATTGTGAGGATCCAGGATTGACTTACAATTCAGGATTGACTTACAATTCATGGATAATAAATTATCTCAATTGGTTGAGTGTTGTTTTGTGTAGAAATGAAGTGGGAGTTGCATATGACCATGATATTTTGTGACAATCAAAGTTGTGTGAAGCTTTCAGAGAACCTGATGTTCCATGACAAGTCAAAACACATTGAGATCAGGTATTATTACATATGTGATCAAGTCTAGAAGGGAGATGTAAAACTCCAATATATCTCCACCGATGAGTAGATAGTGTATATTCTGACGAAGCACTTGTCCAAAAGGAAGTTTGAGTACTTCAGGGACAAGTTGGTACTTGTGGAGATTGCTCCCTTGGTTGAGAGGGAGTGTTGATTGGTATCATGCCAGTACATCTTAGATATGATGCTTCAGCATCATGCTAGTACAACTTAGATATTATGCATATGCCCAAGTCACATCATGCTAGTACAACTTAGATATGATGCAGTAGCATCATACTAGTATAGCTTAGAGATGATGCAGATGACTCGCATCATGCCAATATAGCTTAGAGATGTTGCTTTGACACCATGCTCGTACGGCTTATAGATGATGTAGAGGCACTGATCTACATCATGCCAGTACAACTTAAATATGATACATTCGCATCATGCTAGTACGGCTTAGAGATGATGTAGATGATACTCCACATCATGCTAGTATAGCTTAGATATGATGCATTAGCATCATGCTAGTACAACTTAGAGATGATGCATATGCCCAAGTCACATTATGCTAGTACATCTTAGATATGATGTAGTAGCATCATGCTAGTAGAGGTTAGAGATTATGCATATGACTCACATCATTCCTAGATTACTCAAATAGAGTGTGGCTCATATAGTCACATGATGCTTCGTTGAGTGTGTGACAACTACGGGACACGTGTAGTCGTGATACTATGGCAGAGACTATGTGTCTCTAGAGAGAAGTTGTATGCTACTACAGTAGTTGTGTACCACTAGCAGAGACTGTGTGTCTTCATATAATAGTTGTGTGCTATTATGGTGGTTGTGTACCACTAGTAGAGATTGTGTGTCTTTAGATATTAGATGGGTGCTACTACGGTGGTTGTGTACCACTGGCGGAGATTGTGTATCTCTAAACAATAGTTGTTTGCTACTACAGTGGTGGTGTACCAATGGAAGTGACTGTGTGTCACTGGACAGTAGTTGTGTGCTACTAGCAGTGGTTATGTACCACTAGAAAGTAGTCATGTACTACTATGGATCAACACAGTTGTTTTCTATTGGATGGCATAGTAGTTTTGTGCTACTAGTTGACTGTCATGGAGATTACCATATCACTTGTAGTAGTTGGGTGTTGCTTGATCACAAAGACTGTGACGAATGATTCAAGCTACCGATGACATGGTAGTAGTTTTTTGCTACTATTTGATTGCAGAGAAGTTGGTGGACTGCTAAATGAAGACATCATGAAAATAAACCTCCCTAGCTAAGAGGGAGTGTTGATGTTTGAGGTAGCATCATGATACATTCTCCTCGAAGGGTCCTGTGTGGACTAGTAGGAGGGAATGTAGACTTCATCCTAACATGCCTTAGATGGTCAGATGAAGGAACCAAGACATTGGTTTCATGAAGAAACCTCTATATGTCAAATATGGTTCAAGATGACTTAGCTTAATCAACCCCAAGGGAATGACCACCCCTTGTAGGATGAGCTAGCTCAATTCTTGTGGATACCAACTACATGAAACTTTAAACACAGGTGAATGGCCCTAGTAACCATTGGGCGAACCTTCTTCTAGATTGGGTTGCATACCAATAGAAATAGGATACATTTATCACAAGGGTGTACTTGTGATAAATGGGCCCAAGCGTAGTCCTTCCTTGATCATGACAAGGAATAATATGGACTCAAAATGCTTGAAGATGCAGACCTAGAGTGAGCCTGATCTTAGAGAGAGTCAATTGGCTCAGAGGGAGAGTCGTAGAAGGGGTTTCCTCTCAATTCAAGTGGGAGAGAGACATCTCACAAGACTGACTTATAGGTGTCATGAGTCTAGAGTGACGTTTGTATACTTCAGAGACAAGCTTTGGCATGATGAAGAATGTCTCCCTCGTTGAGAGGGAATGTTGATGTTTGGAAAACATCAGGAAGACATTCTCCCAGATCATATGGCAGGTTTCTCCTGATGTTGCAAATGATATGAATACCTCCCTAGTTAAGAGGGAGTGTTGAAATTTTAACTATGGTCGTTATTCATAATTTGAAAAGTAAAAAGTGAAAAGTAGTTTAGTATAAATATATATAATAAATAAGTAGTTATTTATTATCCAAGTGACACATCCTTTTATGGTTGGTCACCATATGTTCTATATATATGAAACACTTATCATTGTAATAACATCATTCGAATATACAATATCATCTCATTTAGAAAAACCAACACTTCAAGATATAATGTTTGATTTGTTTGATAATTTTAAATGCAACATATGCTTGTTTTTCAATAGTTGGATAATCAATTTTAGTGTCGTGTAGGCATGTGCTCATAAAAGAAATTTGATATTCACCCTCTTCTCCATCCTTTTGTGTCGGCATAGTTGCCAAAGAATGGTTTGATTCCATAGTATATAGAGGGAACGCTTAAGTGAAATCAAGACTATGTAATAGGGGGCATCAAGAATAATAGTCTTGATTCTTTCAAAAGCATTTTTTCAATCTGTGTCCATGTAAAAATGATTAAAAATGATTTCCTTCTTCATCATAGTGTGCCATTATTTATCAATTTATGCAAAGTTCAAAACAAATCTTCTTACAAATTTTATATTTTTAAAGGACTGCATGGACCTCTTATTGTTGGGAAAGGGAATCTTGGTAATATCTTTAGTTCACTCAGGATTAGCTAGAATTTCATATTTCAAAATTTTGTGTCCAAGTAATTTTACCTTAAATGAGAATGCATATACTTTTATTTGGGATCAAAGAAATCCCATATTTTCTACACCTTTCTAATATTTGTTCCAAGTGTTGAAAGACTGGTTAAAATTTGTTGTGACATTATCTGTCACCTTTCTACCTCTTTAAATTTATATGTTTAAATTTATATGTCAGGTTTCATGCCTCGAGTTTTTTATATACCTTATTATAATTTTATAATCACCAAAAACTTGTATGCATTTTACATTTAAATCAATGAATTTTTTGGATTTTTTTAAGAAATTACATATTGAGTTGTTGGTACATGCAAATTTTAATCTACAGAAAATGAAAATGCACTTTCCATTAGGATCAATTAGTAGAAATCCTACTATTCCTGCAACTTAGAACCATTAAAGTATGAAATTCAAATGATAGTTCATAGGCTAAGTTAGAGGCACTATAATTATCTAAATTAAAAGTATGAAATTCAAATGATAGTTCATAAGCTAAGTTAGAGGCACTATAATTATCTAAATTAACTATATTATAGTGGAAAGCATCGGTTTGAGTGAGTTTGAGTGTGATGAAGGAGATGATATTGTTTTTCAATTTGAACAAGTGAATCTTCGATTGTGTAATTTTCAAAAAATAATTTCCCATTGAATGTGATAAAGCAATAGGTCCATTTGAATGTGAAAAAGAAATAGGTACTAAATGGCCTTTAAGTTTAGGTTCCTTCTCCTGAATGCTTTTTTAAATATGCTATCTCATTAAAAACAAATCTTGGCAATACGTTGCAAACTTTCCATATATGTAGCATCCTTGTCCTTTACATATGAAAAGGGTTTTTTCACTCGTTTAGTTAAAAGAAAGAGGCTTTTTGGTAACCAAAGTTCTTTTGTATATTCTTCCCTAGGGTTTCCCTTCAATATTATCATCTCTTTTTCTACCTTTTTATCTTCATCAAAAATATCAACTAAGTTGGTTTTTTCAACTTATTTTACATAAGTAGTATCAGGTAAGGGTAAGGCATTGGCGGTACAAAACCACTAGGAAATTTGTTTAGGATAATAATGAATCATTGATTGAAATATTTAATTTATTCCTTAGGATCCATTTTAATTCTTAATAATTTAATGCAACGGGGTTATTTCCTTTCCGAAATTGGTCAAAATTTCATTTTGAAAATCATCCCAAATTGTAATGGATCCGATGATAAGTTGAAGACACCAAGTGGATGCTTTCTTCTTAAAAGTATAGAATAATAAATGAAAAACCATATCCTCATATTGAACACTTATCGACCAAATACTCAAAATTAATTTATTTACGTGATCTTCGAGGGAAACTGAATTTTATGGGTCATATTTCAGCAAAAGCATTTTGGGTGTTTTGGAAAACCATGAAGTTATCCTAGGGTTTTTAATGCAACTTGGCCCAACCAAGTTTGATTATGGTTCCAAACCATATTTGTATGATCTATTTTAGGTTCGGAACCTAAATGTGAAGAAGAATATGAATTGGGAGATGTTAGGGGATTAGGAGTTGGGGGAATCTAATTAAGTGGTTTAGGGATTACGTCAAGGGAAAGATTGATCAAATCATCTACATCCTAGATATGATTTTCTTATTATGCAAAATATTTCTATAGGCTCAAGTATGTTTGGATAATTGTGCTGCAAAGAGTAATGAACCAATTTGGCAGGTAATCCAACAAAAATATTGAACTTCCTAATTAGGAAAAAATTAATGGTATTCTATGTGAGGCTTAGATTGAATTTGAGGTTCGGCATGTGGAATTTTTGGGTTGTCAAATTCATATTCATAATCTTGGAAAATGGTTTCACCTTGAGTCACTAGGTGGTTGGGAAATGGTTCACGATCATCAAAATTCAAATGGGAGTCAAGTGACTGAAAGAATTTACTACCAACCATACAAGGTGGTGCCCTCCTTTTAGCGTTAATTCTAATGATAGAGGACAATGTATATGCCAACGATAAAGGGTTCAACCCTAAAAGGATTCCCCATTAGACTCCTTATCTTTTAGGGCAGGAAACCTCAAGATTCTAGCCCAACTATCATTAGTAATTTGTTTATAAAATTGGTTTTATGGTGTTAAATGCAATGAATGCAAGTGTAAATATGATTATATTCTAAATTTAACCTAAATTCCTAGCTAGGATTCTATATAAATTAAACTTTCTAATACAAAACCACATATACAACTACCATCATCGACAAAAATAATTCACTGTAAAATATAAACATAGATATAAATGACTAGACATAAAATAAGGAAAACCTGTGATTTTAATATTGTCTATAGTCTTATATCCAAGATAGATGAACAATCATCCGAAGTAGTCTTATATCCAAGATAGATGAACAATCATCCGAAGTAAAAACAAGAAAAATAAGTAATAAATAAAATAAGGAAAACCTATGATTTTAATATTGACTATAGTCTTATATCTAAGATAAGATGAACAATCATCCAATGTAGAAACAAGTCGTCATTAGTGTTTTCTCGATTACTAGTTGTTCAAGTTTAATATTATCTTTAAGAGATATCGCTTCTTGTTATGTTGGTAATAATTCTTCTAGTTCAATTAACGAAGGAATGATACACTTTATAATTATAAATTTATCATATTTCCATGACTAATGATACTTGTTAAAAGTATCATAAACATCTTTGCCTAACTTGATACAAGCAAACTTCTAATTTCTAAGGGCCATCTCATGGAGATTCATCTTTTTGTTGCTTATTTTTGGAATTCCTAGGGGTCATAGATGTGTTCTTTTTTCCATTTTTTAACTAAGTTTCGGCCTAGTTGTACTCTTTGTAGCTTCATTTTATGTTCTACTACCTTGTTGTTGAGTTTAAGTAAATCCATGGAATGTTAGCATAAGTCAAATATCATATAGGTAATATCCAATACTAAAGTTAAAATATTATAAAGGTTGGTATTGTTTCATATAGCTTGATATTTCACAATTCAATTTTGTTTTTGTGTTTTTCTTAGATTACATTGTTATTCACAAGATGAAATTTTAGTACAATGATAATATTTTAGGATTTCTTGGTACTTATATCTTTCACAATTCAATTTTGTTTTTGTTTTGACAATTTCTTAGATTACATTGTTATGCACAATGTGAAATTTTAGTACAGTGATAATATTTTAGGATTTCTTGGTACTTATATCTTAAACATTTATTATTTTGAGATAGATCTCACATGATCTATTGACACCTTTTAAAGCCTTTTGTGAACAAGATAAAAACCCAAATGATGAGTCATGTTCTTTTATTTAGATATGGAGCAACAAAGGGGTCATGCCATAACAAAGGGGTCATGCCATAGAGGGTGGGAGGTATTGATTTATTCCTCCACTCTAAGGTTGAAGGGGTCATTTCTTCAATGAATGGGCATTCTAGCTTGATTTTTGGTGCTTCTTTATAAGCATAAGACCTCAACTTGTAAATAATACACTCAACATATCATGGTGTTATCCAATGTGCAATGAGGAAGATGGGCATTCCTCTCCCATGAATCAATCGAAAAAAATGATGTGGTTTCCAAGGATATTCATCTCTAAGATCAATTTTGTTTTGTCAATTTTCTAAGCATATTATTTATCACCCCTTGTTGTAACAAAGCATTGATCAATATGTGTCACTTTTTCTTTATTAAAGGTTGTTGTCTACAATGACTACAAAAGGCAAAGTAATAGTTTATGTGTTGATGATCTTCTACAACAAGATGGTTAGAAGGTGTGAGGTGTTTGTCAACATAGGTATTCCAACAAAGGACGAACACCTTCGGTAACCACTCACACAACCATATCAAAGATCAACACACCAATGTTTTGACATGGTAAAACCCCTACGTGGAAACATCCACAGCCCCAGCCAACGCGGCCATTTGGAGCAGTTTATTAATGCAAAATAAAAAGGCTATAGAGAGATTTTACAAGAGAGTTTCTCACAATCGATCATCGGAAAATGACCCTCCATGCGCTTTAAATAGATATCATGGACCAATCAGGTGTTAATTCACAGATCAATGGTCGTTAATATCGAGGAGAATATGAACCGTCGGATCACTCTATGTCAAGAACATATCATGACCGTCGGATTTCCTAACTACAAATGCATACTAATGCATACTAAAGGAACACACTAAGAAACACACTTTTACCTAACGAAAAATTAGACCAAGTATATCTTAACTAACTCGTAAGCGTCTAAATATCCTAACATCCCCCCTTAAGAACAACTTGGAATAGGATTGAAGAATTTAAAATATTGACACAATAGGAGAAGGAAGGAGGCATTAGAGCCTATCCCACCTTGATGAAAACTTCTTGAACTCATAACATAGATCGAAGTTTGGAAAACTTCGCTTCTGTAAGAGACTTTGTGAAAATGTCTGCAACTTGCTCTTTTGTAGGGAAAAAGAGCACTTCAAGAACTTGATCATGAATGAGATTTCTAATGAAGTGCATGTGTATCTCGATGTGTTTTTTGCGTTGATGTTGAACTGGGTCTTTAGAAAGCTTGATGGCACTCTGATTTTCATGCCAAATGATGGTCGGACGTTGTTGTTGGAATCCAAACTTTGAATGGATTTGTCGAAGCCACAAGGCTTCCTGACTTGCATTTACCGTTGCTCGGTACTCTACTTATGTTGAAGAAATTGCAATAGCCTGTTGTTTCTTACAAGCCCAAGTGACAGGTCCTAAACCAACACTGAAAACATAACCTGCAGTAGACTTCCGATCATCAGGGTCACTGACCCAATCTGAATCAGTGAAACCAACCAATAAAGGAGTCCCCCCAAAACTGTAATGTATCTCGAACTGAATTGTACCACAGACATAGTGAAGTATCCTTTTAGTTGCTTTCCAATGGCTTTCATGGGGTGTTTGCAAATACCGGGCAACAAGACCAACAACAAAGGAAAGATCAGGACGAGTATGAGTCAAGTGTAAGAGGCTACCAACTAACTGACGGTACAGGGTGGCATCAACTTTGGGAGAAGTACAGGTGGCAGTAATCTTGACTCCATACTGGAAGGGAGAAGGGGATGGTTTACAATCGTCCATGTGAAAGAGACGAAGAAGGTCACAAGCATACTTCGATTGTGAAAGAAAATTCCTTCATTGGTTTTCAAAACTTGGAGGCCAAGGGAATAGTGCAAAAAGCCTAAGTCTGTCATTTCAAATTTATTCTTATGGTTGGTTTCCACATGGTTTAAAAGTTTTGAGTCACTACTAGTAAGGATAAGTTCATCAACATAAAGGAAAAGGATGATGAGATGGATTCCTACTTTCTTGGTATAGACATTAGGATCATAATTCCATCTAGTGAATCCGGTGTGAATAAGAAATTTGTATGTTTTGGCATACCAAGATCAGGGAGCTTTCTTAAGACCATAAAGATATTTCTTAAGGTGACAAACAAGGGTAGAGTCATTCTGGACATAGTCAGGAGGTTGTTCCATGTAGATTTCTTCTTGCAAATTTCCGTGCAAGAAGGCGGATTTAACATCCATCTGATGGACCTCCCATTTATGTGAGGCAGCAAGGGAAAGAACAAGGCGGATGGAATTCATTTTGGCTATAGGGGAAAAGGTTTCATTATAGTCAATTCCTTCAACTTCGGAAAATCTTTTGGAAACTAACCGAGCCTTGTGTCTTTCAACACTTCCATCTGATGCATACTTAGTTCTGTAGACCCATTTGCATCTAACAAGTTTTCTTCCTTTTGGAAGAGGTACAAGATCCCAAGTATCATTTTTCATTAAAGAACAATACTCTTCATTCATCGATGTATCTGAATCTGGATTACCTGAAGCTTCTGCAAATGTCTCTGGATCATGAGTCTCTGAAAATTGAGCCAAAAGAGAAGAGGCTCATTGGAACTGTGAACGTGTCTGACGTTGATCTCAAGGATCACCGACAAGATCACTAGCTTCTTCTTGTGTTGAATGGACCCATCTAGGAAGCGAAGGAGTTGGTGTTGGTTCAGGTTCAAAGGACCCATCTGGAGGAAGGTGAGCAGGAGGAGGTGGATTTTCATCCTCATTGTCATCATCTGAAGAAGAAACCAGAATAAGAACAAAATAAGGCACAAACGTCGAAGATGGCTCGTAGGCCGAATAAGGCACAATCGTCAAATTAGGCTCATAGGCCAAGATATTTTCATCAAATTTAACATCTCTTCTAATAATAATTTCATTACGATGTGGTTGAAGAATTTTGTAACCTTTGACATCTTCAAAATAACCAACAAATATACACTTCTCACTTTTAGGTTGCAATGTTTTCCTTTTCTCAACAGGAATGTGAGCCCATGCTATATTGCCAAATACATGAAAGTGACTTACATCTGGTTTAATTTTGGTCCAAGATTCTTTCGATGTTATACTTTTAAGAGCCTTTGTGGGAGTGTGATTTACTATGTAATTTTCACAGTTGATGTCTTCCGCCCAATACTTTAGATTTAATCCCTTAAATTGGATCATACAATTAGCCATTTCTTTTAATGTGCGGTTATTTCTCTCAGCAAGACCATTTTTTGTGGTGTATATGGAGCAATGTGTTGCATTTGGATGCATTGTGTAGTGTAGTAACTTGTAAAATTAATGTTCACATATTCGCTTCCATTGTCTGTTCTTAACCTTTGAATTTGATGTCCAGATTGCTTTTCTACAAGAGCCTTATAGGCCAAAAAATTCACTCTTAAGTTTTAAGAAGTAAACCCAAGTACGTCTGGAAAAGTCATCAATGAAATTTGAGAAATACTTGCACCCAGAAAAAGAAGGAGTAGCAAAGGGCCCAAGTCCTGCCAAGAGGCATGTTTGTCGAAATTGTCCTGATGATGTTTGTCGAGAACACAACCGAAAAAACACCATCTCTACATGAAACAGGAGGAAGACTAGTCACCATATGTTGATTACATAGTTGCTTCAATGAGCAATAGTTTATATGACCAAACCGTTCATGCCAAAGTTTGCTCAAGTCATTGTTATGAGCAACAAAAACTGATGAAAAATATGATGACCCAAAGTTGTCAAACTTGTACAACCTGGTAATATCATCAACAATTCCAGTTGCAAGAACATGCTTAGGATCTTTTAGATCCTTGATTACAACTTGGTGAGGTGAAAACTATACGATTTTACCTTCACCTGAATGAGTAATTTGATATACTAATAGAAGGTTTCAAGAAAGACTTGGAACACATAATACATCATTGAAATGACCATTATCTACTTGAACTGTTCCAGATCCCACAACACTAAGAGATCTATCATCATCAACAAATATTTTCTTGGTGTTACATTCATTGAGAGAAGAAAATATGTCTTTATCCTTAGCCATATGATAAGATGCTCTATAATCAATAAGCCACTCATCAGAAGAAGAAGTAGAAGTTGTATTGAAGAAGAAACCAAAAGCAGAAAGTGCATATCCATGAGAAGAAGAAGAAGAATTAGAATCGATATTGATGTTGTGTTTTTTCATTGTTGCTTCTAAAGCTACCATCTTCTTGAAACATTTGGACTCATCATGACCATGTTTATCACAAAACTTGCATTTTTTGTCAGTCTTCTTATTTTTATATTTTTCTCCTTTGTCGCCATTAGGATTTGAAGTTGTCTAAGTGGGTTTGGGACCCTTATGTTGCTTGTTGTTGTAGCGAGGATGTTGCTTCTTGGGATTCTTGGGTTTATATTTTTGCTGGGCGACTGAGGCTTTGTTGGAGGTACCTACAGTGTTGATCACTCTAAGTTGTACAAGCTTATCTTCCTCTCTAATCAAAGCAACACAAAAGGACTCAAGAGTGGGTTTTTGATAATCTTTCCCTAGAGCCTCTCTCATGATATAAAAGGTAGATACAAAGACATAATATGCACTATCTAGCTTAGAAAGAATAAGATAGATGCAACGCTCTTCCTTCATCTTTATCTCACATTATTCACATAAAATTCGGAGTGTTTTAAACTTAGATAGGTAGTCTCCAATGCAAGAAAAATCACTTGGACTTAAAGTTAGTACTTGATTTTTTAATTGTTGTGCTCCAATAATATTGAGTTTACCAAATGCATTCAATCTTTTCCCAAGCTTCATTGGGGTCATCAATTTCTTTAAGGTGGAACCTTGAATCATGAGAGATGGACATTCTGATTAGTCCATGTGCTTTGTCACTCCTATTAGCCCATTTGAATTTCTTATCAGTATCAGTGGGTTCTTTTTCCTTTCCCAAGGTAATCTGGTACAAGTCTTTACTTGTTAATAAATCTTCCATATGAGATTTTCATTGGAAGTAGTTGATGTTGGTAAGCAAAAGATTACTGGAAGAAGCCATATTAAATATGTTGATAATATGGATTTAAAAAATGAAAATTATGATATGGATGGAAAGATATCGAAAAATTAGGCATTTTTTAAAAAAAATAACACTAAAAGCGGACTTTGGATGTGAAAGTTATGCTCTTTTTAAAAAAAGGCATAAACGGTAACCAACGAACCACGTGGTGGTGTAAGTTGCTTTATGAAGTGACCCACTTTTATAAAAATAAGTGGGTATCACTTTTACAATGAAGTTACTTTATGAAAGAAAAGTGGCATGCAAAATAAATAACTCTAAAATAAAACATTAAAGTTACTTATAGTGATTCACTTTTATACTTGAAGTGAAATACACTTTACAATTGAGCATGAACTGTTTCAAAAAAAGTAACAAAAAGAGAGACTTGAAATCAAGACCTCTTACTTAATAAGGAAACTTTTAACCAAATGGTCTGGAAAAACATATTGTATTGTTTAGCAAGAAGATTGGGGGTGTTGTTGTGGAAGACGGCCTTGGAGAGCGTGCTAAAAAAAAATATTTTCACACAAGAAAATATGTTCACTTCTCGATGACAACAAGGGTTAGATCTTAGTTAGCTTACCTGAAAAATGCACCTTTTCCTATTTGTTTCTTATTTGCCAAGATTGCACAGGGTGTGGGGCAAAGAGCATACGCAGATCTAAAAGAGTAGCAACCCGGAAACAAATAATATAAAACCAAAATAATACTCTGCAAAAAATTAAAAATGGTGTATTCAGGCTTTATACCTCCAGATCTAACTGAAATGGTCGTATATTGGGCAAACAAAAACCTTTTCAAGTGAAACGAAAAGTGTTTCTAACTGAAACAAGCGCTCTAGATGCAATGGAATAGTCCTCTCAGCCAAGAAATGTACACAAATGAAATAAAATGGAGATGAGGCAACTCGACTTCACGATCTCGATCTACAACAGGAGCGGGTCTTCAAACAGGTTCTGATACTATGTTTGGCAACACAGGTATTCCAAAAGAGGATGAACACCTTCAGTAACCACTCACACAACCAAATCAAAGATCAAAACACTAATTTTTTGACGTGGTAAAACCCTTACGGGGAAACATCCACGGCCCCAACCAACGCGACCACTTGGAGCAGTTTATTAATGCAAAAGAAAAAGATTACATAGAGATTTTACAAGAGAGTTTCTCACAAAAGATCATCAAAAAATGACCCTCCATGATCTTTAAATAGATATCATGGACCAATCGGTTGTTATGCCACATATCAATGGACATTAAGATCGAGGAGAATATGAATCGTCAGATCACTCTATGTCGGGAACATATCGTGACCGTCGAATTTCCTAACTACAAATGCATACTAATGCATACTAAAGAAACATACTTTTACCTAATGACACATTAGACCGAGTAGATCTTAACTAACTCCTAAGTGTCTAAATACCATAACATGAGGTTCAGGTTGAGTACTTTTATTTCTTTATTTTGACCAACAATACTCTTTTTTCCAAGGTAAACCTCGTGATGAAACCCTTGGGAAATTCCATGCATTTTGTGGCTGGTGCCCAGATTAAACCCATCAATGTTGATTATGATGCATAATATGGTAGGGACCTTGTGTGAGGCATGTAATAGAGGAAACTAGCTCGAAGGATCGACCCTAAAACCTCCTACGTGAAACTCAAATCACTCATCCACTCAAGCTATACCAATGGCTATACAACATTTTCTATTATGTCCTCAACTATAACATTAATTTCAATCACAATATTAATGAGACTATATTCAAGAGAATTAACTACACAACAATTCACAATTGAACACCTTTAAACCTAAAATTTAAATAGAACTTATCCTCATTCTATGTAACATAACCATTTTTTATTTTATTTTCACTATGAGGAGAAATATTGCATTCAAATCAATGAAGAAATTCCAATGGAAAAAATGTCCCTTCTGTATAGACCTATTGACTAAATTGTTATAGGAAAATTTATCCTTCACTAAGATCAAATCTTATTACCCTAGTTTCTCTCCTATCAAACATATTAGCAAATTACCAAGGCTTATATTCACAATCTCTATTTTTCTATATATCTAAGAGTCAAATGCATAAATGAACTGCAATCTAGATCCCAACTTATTTTCTAAAGTCTTCCAAAAATATGGTAGGAATCCGGTATCCTTATCTGAAGTGGTACTCCATGGTAACCCATGCAGTTGAACATTCTCTTGAAAGAATAAAACAAAAACATGTGTAGCATCACTTGTCTTCTTACATGCAATAAATGTGGCGTGTTTGAAAATCTATCCAATGACTACCATTATGGAATCATTACCTATTTTAGTTCTTGGTAATACCAAAACAAAATCTATAGTCATATTCTCCCAGGTATTCTTTGTTATAGGTAATGGTGTATGCAAACTTGTATTTTTAGTCCTTCTGTTTGCATGCTAACATATCCTATAGACTTCAACCAACCTTGTCACATATTTTCCAATACTTGGCCAATAGTATCTTTCCCCAAACAAAGCTCTAATTTTGTCACTACCAAAATGACCACTCAATCCTCAACTATGTAACTCTCAGATGAGATTCTCTCTCATAGAGCCTCTTGGTATGCACAACTTATTATTCTTGAACAACAATTCTTGAATGAAATATTCCAAGTATGGGTTTTGTTCCACACTCCATGGTTCCTTATAAGTGTTCCAAACCTCTAAGTCTACATCATCCTCATACAAAACTTCCATGCTATGTAGACCCACAACTTCAACAAGCATAGTAGTCAATGACAACACTCTCCTACTCAATGCATCAACAACCTCTTAGAACTTCCCTATTTATGATTCAAAACAAATGAATAACTTAGAAATAATTATACTTGTTTCATGTGTCTTTGATTCAACTTCCCTTTACTGTTAATATAATAAAGTGATTGGTGATCAGTATACAACAAAAACTCCTTAGGAAATAATTAGCATGTCCATTTCTTCAACACTATAATTATAGCATAGAATTCTTTATCATAAACAAAGTACTTATTTCTAGTCTAATTTAACTTCTCACTAAAGAAATAAATAGGCTTACCTTGTTGACTCAATATTGTTCTAATTGTTGATCCACTTGCATCACACTACACTTGGAAAATTTTGTCGAAATCTAGTAAGGCCAATCCTAGTTGTTCAATGAACTTATTTTTCAACATTATAGAGTTCCTTTCAATTATTTTTTTCCACCAAAAACTTCCCTTCTTCATGCACTCAATTAGTGATGCACATATACCACTGAAAATATGAATAATATTCTTATAGAATCTTGCTAATCCATGGAAACTTCTAACTTCAAAAGTGTTCTTGGGAACATGTCATTCAACTATAGCTCTCACTTTCTTTGTGTCCATCTTCAAAAAAATTTGGGAAATCACAAAACCCAAGTATACCAACTCCTCTTACATGAAGGTACATTTCTTCAAATTTATCAGAAGATTATCCTCTTTCAACCACTCCAACACTTGTTGCAAGTTCCTTAAATAATCCTCTTTTGTTCTGCTAAAAAATAGAATATCATTAAGGTGAACAACAAAAAATTTACTTAGGAATTGTGGTTTCAGTACCTCATTTGTCAACCTCAATACGGTACTCAATGTATTCATCAACCAAAATGGTATAATCATCCACTCATACAATCCTTCCTTTGTAAGGTACCATATGTAATATAATATGCATAAGAAAGAATATTCAACAGATATCAATGGAACAACAAAATATTGAGAAGAGAAATTACCGGAAATAATACTTTTATTCAAAGAAAGCAATGTTCGCTTGCCTCTTCAAGGGGGAAACCTCCAGTAGGGAAAATATCTATTACAATAATTATCAAGACAAAGTTTCTCATGCCTCCTCCTCTTATTTATACTAATTTTATCTTCTAAAGAACATTCTAAAGGAAGATATTTCTAGAAGCAGAAGCTTCTATTAGGTATTCTTACATTGACTTGTTCACATTTATTAAATAGACCTTATTAACTAATGTCGGCCTTTATTACATGGAAAACATATTATTCTACCTATGTGAGGGGTTAGGGAGGTTAGGTCCCTAACATTCCCTCCCCCTTGAAGAACATCCTTGTTCTCAAGGCTTAAGATGAGGAAATTGTTGCAAAATGGTGGCCATCTCCCAGGTGGCATCTTCTATAGTTGGATCTTTACACTAAACTAACACTTCCTTGATGGTGCACTGATGGAGATGACTCTCTCGTTGGTCCAAGACTACTTGTGGCTACAACCAAATGAAACCCTCTTCATCCAACTCAGGGAGACTGGTCTAAGTTTGACACTTACTTCCAATCACTTTCTTTAAGTATGAGACATGAAAAATAGGATGGAGCTTAGAATGACTAGGCAAAGCTAACTGGTAGGCCATGGGCCCCACTCTCTTGATAATTTTGTAAGGACCATAAATTTGGTAGAAAGTTTCTGACAATGTTCATCTTTGAGTGAAATATTCTTATAAGGTTGTAGATGAAGAAACACTTGATCCCCTTTACGAAATTGACGTTTGGGACTACCTTGATCTGCTTGTTGCTTCATGTGATTATGAGCCATGACCAAATTGTCTTTGAGGGTATGAAGAATGGCCTCACAGACTGTAAGTTTTTCTTCAACCTCCTGAACCTTCGAGACACTAGGCATGTATGAGAGAACCGATGATGGATTTTAGTCGTAGACTTCTTCAAAAATATTCACGCGAGTAGTTGTATGGTAATATGTGTTGTACCATCATTCAGCTAGGGGTAACCATTGAGCCCACTAGTTTTGTCGATCTAATCCAAAACACCACAAATATTCTTCCAAATCACTTGTTGACAACTTCATTTCGGCCATAAGTCTGGGGATGATAGGCGGTGCTAAGATGTAATTGGGTTCCCTCGATATTGAACAATTCTTGCCAAAATTTGTCGATGAAAGTTGGATCTCGGACAAAGACAATAGAATGAGGCATGCCACAAAGTTTGAAAATATTATCCTTGAAAATTTAATCCATTGTGGATGTGGTGAACAGGTGTTGAAGAGAAAAAAAATGAGCATATTTGGAAAGACAATAAACTACCACCATGATGATAGACTTATTTCTTGATTTAGATAAGCCAACAATGAAATCCATAGAAATCCATAGAAATATCTCTCTTGGGTGTGCGATAGCGATTGTCCTCGAGAGAGACAAGCTCGAGACCCAACTTGTTATACTTGGACCTTGTTGGGGACATGCACTGAAAAACGATCAAGAGTAGCATGCTCTGATACCACTGATCCGGATTATTTTTGGCACGAAATGAGAGCGGAGATATAATAAAGAAATGCACAGAGATATTGAAAATATTCAATAATATAACAGAAATGTATCAGAGATGCAACCATAAACACATATATACAGTAATACACGATTTCTATTCATCAAAGAAATGTACAGAGACTGTAAAAATATAGAGTGAAAGACTCGCTAGAATGGTGGCAGCTTATCTCTGAGAAGAGATGTGACGGCTACTCACATTCGCAAGAAGATGATTACAATGAGGCTCTGAAGGCCCTTTTACAATAAACGGGAATGCCAAAAGTCCTGGACATCCAAAAACCTAACCCTAGGAGATGAAGCGCCAAAAGTCATGTGGGCCCCATTTGGGTAAGTGGGTACATCAACTTCCCGGGGTCGTAACTTTTGCATATGATCTCCGTTTTAGGCGTGTGATAGCTCGTTGGAAAGGTATCGTTGAGGAGATTAATTTTGGGGGATCAATAATTCCTTTGGATATCATTGAGAACCTCAATCTCAAAAAACCTTCATTTGGACCCTCAAAATGGCCCCAAAAGTTAAAACCTGCTAAAAATAGTAAATTGCCAAAATTGCCAGAAACATGTTTTGGGCCAGTTGGAGAAGGTGGGTAGCCACCGATATCCACCTGGATCAATCATCCCTCCTTAGGAAGCAATGGTCTCCATTGCGTTCAGTTCCCGGGGGAGAGGGGAAAGCGATTGTTGAATCTGAATCTTGGTGATCTACTTGCCTTGCTGGAGAAGTGGCATTGCTTAGCTTGTTGAAGGCTATCACGAACCTTTGGCTGGAAGGTTTGGACCTTTTTAACCAGTCTGGCTATTTTAGATGACTGTGTGCAGAAGGAATCTTCGTGCTTTGCTACAACCTCGTCGACCTGCTTCTGTTGGATAGAAGGTGCTTGGGCCGAAGCTGTGGTGGGTGCAGTATACTTATGTTCACCCTTTGAACAGATTGTGGAGAAGATGAATTTTGTAGTATGAGATACTACCTTGCAGCACTGTTTAGGTGGGGCAGTAGTTGGAACTACCTCTAGTATCCTATAGAGATGACCCCCAAGAGTAATAATGACACTACAGGGTCGAGACTCATAGATAGCATGGCGTTTCCACATATATGGCTGGCCCAAGAGAACATCACAGACATCCAGTGGGGAAACATCACATAATACCTCATCCTTGAAGGGTTGTATGCCGTATGACAATCGACACTACTGGCTAACACAAAGATCTCGTCCTTGGCGAAGCCACCCGATGTTGTATGGTTGCGGGTGTGGTGTTGTCGACAATCCCAATTGTTTGACGACCTCTACTGAGATGAGGTTCTTCTGGCTTCTACTATCAACAATAAAATGAAGCGGGGTCCCCTTCACCCACATCTGTGAATGAAAAACGTGCTCCCCCTCTTCTAGATCTGTTGGTTCTTCTGGTTGAATTGTTGCAGTCGCGACAATAGCAATGGGGTCTGCGTCGATGATTTGTCTTTTACCAGTATTTTCAGAATCAGATTCTGAATCAGGGTTCGGCTCCTTGTCTTTGATCTCGGCCACCAATGACTATTTTGAGCGACATTCGTCGATGTTGTGCCAGGGGATTTTGTGGAAATCGCACCATTTTTCGGTGTCCTTCTTTGTCTTCCCGTGACCCTTCTTTTCCTGTGGCTTGGACTGGTTTTCGGGAGACTGTTTGTTAGGGTTGTCTTTGTCATACTTTGGTTG
>ML779190.1:618322-654558 GCA_009831015.1 Picea engelmannii
ACACAGTCAAATTTGTTTATTTTAGGTGATAGGAAGTCATTGAAAAATACATTTCTAAATTTTTTAAGGTTCATTTTTTAGAGCCTTAGGTTTGTAATAAAGTTTGAAAAACATTTGATTTGGTTTTCCCTTCAAAAAAATCAGAACTCAGGTTTCGGTGGCTCGGCGCCTTTCCAAAAGGGCTTCTAAGCCACCGAAAGTGTAGAAAAGTCTATTTTTTACTGTGTTGAGTCATCATTTTCAAATGATGATTCTGAGCAACTGAAGAATGTTTTTGAGAAACGGGAGGAGGTTTTTGTTTCTAACACATCAAAGAACAATAATTTCTCTCATTTTTCCTACAAGTGTCATATATTGGGAGATTCGAATTCATCTCTGAGCCCTAATTTTCGGATCTCGAAATTTCCCTGTTTGACACATGTTTTTGAAATGCAGATCCCAGGCAACTGAAAATGAATCTAAAATAACTGAGAGAGGTTTTTTCTCAAAACAAACCAATCTACAAAATTCTCTTCCATTTTTTACACAACGGTTTTGGTTTGAGAGATATGGGTAAATCTTTGAGCAGCATATTTCCAGAAATTTATGTATTTTCCAGCCACCTCACAAATTCGAATTTGAGATAAGAGAAGAGGTTATCAGATCCATATTTTGAGGATATTGAAACTATTTGTAAAGGATATAAATCCAAGAACATTTGATAAACAAAGGGTTCGATTTTGAGTTCTAAACTATACTGCTATCGTGATAGAGATTCTTTCTATAATATGTTCAGCCTGCAAGCTTCTTTCACTGTTATTGTCAGATCTTCTTTTCTCTTTTTGTTATATGCTTATGAGTTGAATTATGTTCTTTATATATGTTTACATAGTCCATTGGTGACTGTCATCTCACTATCTGATTAGTAAGCAAAGGATCATAAGTATTTATTGTTGATCTGTTAGCCCATCATATCTATTGTTTTATAGACGTATGTTCTAGTTAATTGATTAGTCTCTTTATCCATTTGATTCACCTATCTGATAATATCTCTTGAAGGCCTTGCATTGTTTGAATATCCTTAGACATTATTGTGATACAATCCAGTGAGTTAGATATTCATCTTGATCCAGACACACACCCATTATAAGAGAAAATAGTTACAAAAAGGTTAAGTTACCAGGCATCTCTGAGATACAGCCTAGGAGAGTTTCCTGGAGTGATAAGAGGAGGAAAGAAAGGAAGTGTGGTGGATAGAGGGAGACCTGCAAATAAAAATGCAGAGATGAGAGAGGAAACTCTCGAGTCCGAGGAAGGACTGAAAGAGGAAACAGTGAGTTCTGATCACCAAAAATAGAGATTGAACTAGGAGAAGAAGAGTAACCTTCATCCTTATCTATTTTTGTACTGGGAGAAGGAGAGTAACCTTCATCCCCACCTTCCATTGAGCTGGAAGTAAGAGATTGAATCTCGAAGTAGCGTGTCTTAAGTTCAATGGTGGCCAGTGATAAATCCATTGGGAGTGACTGAGCCTATGGTTGGGTGGAAACGAGCACCCCTTTCAGGAGTCACATCACACTCTATGGTTCTGATAAGTGTTTTCTCGCCTTATGTTTTGAATTGTAAATAATGTATGCATGTGAGTATTTTACATGTCTATAAAGGTTTCTTTCTCTGTATTAAATTGTTAAGTTATGAGTATGCGTTCATTTCCTTAAGAACCTATAATTCTGCTTGAATTTCCATATGCCCCAGTTTAATCACTTGAAGGTGCTTACCCCAGGAAATTACATCATCATTCTGGAGTCGGAGCAAGCCTCTGGGAATATTTACCGATTTGGTAACCTCACAAGTTACCTTTCCTTGATTCAAAGATTAAAGCTCTACGAGTTGGGAAGGTGTTCCCTTCAGACCAGTAGTCTAGGAGACTCTAAACTTGCACTTTTTTCCTTAACCAAAAACCTGACTAAGATCGGGGATCATAGCCCTAGAGTTTTATGAAGATCCACGTGACCTGGGTCTAGGAACTTTGGAGCTCGAGGCTCCAAGATGTCAAGTTTTACGAAGGTCAAGTTAAACCTTGCAATTGATATGCATCGTCGATCTATGAACAGATATCGAGGCTGGGGAATCACTGAGGAGCGCGAAGGTGAAAATAGCAGACATGTTAGTTCGCGGCCTACAATTCACCCTTGTCGTTGATCTCGATGGGCTGGAGGATCAATGATACCGGTTAGACTAGAATCGAGCGAGCACTTTCCAGATTGCGGAGGTCGAACTCCCTGGTAAAGAACTCGCATGTTGGGACCCCACAATTCCTGTGAACCATTGATCATTGTGACCTTCGATATGAGTTTGAAGTGATCCCTAAGACAAAAGGAGCATGTGGGACGATGAAAACCTTCAAATAAATCAAGCTTAGAAGAGATAGCGCTTTCAGGAGCGTAGACGAAATCCAAGAGATGGGCCCATATGAGGAGCAAAGGTCAAATCCTTTGAGCACTTAGAAAACCTTCTAAGTTGGAGTAAGTCAGAAGCCTAGGAGGAGGAGCGACAATGGTCGTTGGATCACATTGTAGAGGCTCAACATTCATCTAATCTAAACAAGTTGCATGAACCTAAGTACCTCGCACACACAGGAGAAGATAACTTACCAAAGTTATGAAGTCTCGAGGTAGTTTGGGACCGTCCATTGTCAAGAGGGACACGTGGCGACAGATCGTGGACTTCAGAGAAATATGTTTGAGGGTTTTTTGTTAGAAGTTGAAATTCCTGAACCCCAAAGACCCGAAGTGAATCTGGAACGCCCAATCTAGAGGGACACATGGTGACAGATCGTGGACTCAGGAGGAATTTGTTCAAGAGGAGGCAGGTTTGAGACTCGAGGTTTCTGAATCCTGAAGAGTCAGAAACCCGAAGTAGAATCTCAGTTGTTCGATCACAAGAACAGATCTGAGTCATCATATTGTTCAGGGTAACTTCAAGCGTCGGATCACCAGAGTGGATCTAAACCATCAGATACCGTGAGTCCGGGAGGAGGAAAGTTTGAAACTTGATATTCTCGAAGCACGAAAATCCAAAGGGCTGGAGAAAATTTGGATCATTGGATCCAGGAGGATACGTGTCGACAGGTCGAAAGATCCAGAGGATATGTGTCTTTTGACCCCAAACCTCTTGTGTTCATTCCCGCAATCGTGTGGTCATCGCCAAGGTCACATCCAAGGAGAGGCCAAGATAAAAGGGGCTAACGCCAACTCCGAGACTTCGTTGAAGCGCGAAGGACAAGGTCGTGGGTATCATAAGACCTGCACCAGAGGCCGAAAGGGCCTGTGTTTGATTAAGAGGTGAGACTATCAAGGTCTCAAAGTCTCATTTGACTTAGACAATCAAAGAATCTTGACCGGAGGTTCGGGATGAGTCTCGGAATTTCCAAATTAGAACCTGTAGAGAGGGATAATTTGTTCTTGGAAGGAGGACGAATTTTTTTATTTTTTTTTAGCCTCGTCATGGGTGTGTGACAAAAAAACTTAGAGTCTCAATATCCCAAATAGAAATGATGCCAAGGAAACACTTAGAATCTCAATATCTCATACAAAAACTTATGTTTTTGTCTAAATAAAGAGATTTCCACTCCCAATGGAGATTTGAGCAAGGTGTCTAGCCACCTTAATTTTGTTTGCTTATGACATCCCTCTTTAGACTTTTTTGGATTTTTACCAAGCATTTTTAGAAATTTAATTTATGACATATTAAACATACTCCTCCAACACATGATGAGAATATGCATTCCCAACCTTCTCTATATGATGGGAAGAATATATCCCTAATCGACCAAGTACCAAGTCTCTCCAAAAACACTCTTAAGGAATGAGAGTGACACTGTAATTCTACCCAAAAAACTTCAATACTCAAGAAAACCAAGATAATGTAAAATATACATTGTCATGAAATCAAAAGTAGCTACTAGCTTCAAACCAAAAGTAGCTACTTGCTTGAAACCAAAAGTATACACTAACATGAATACACTAAAAATTATTCTTCCTCTCATTATTAAAATTGTAAGTCAACAACGTAATCTTAGATTACTTAACTATGCACATCTGTAACAGAGTGGGGTTTACTCTCATTATTGAAATTGTGTGTCAACATAACTTTAGAGTATCCAACTATGTATATCCACAAAGGAGAGAGGGGGTTTTAAATAGGATTTTCATGACTCTTCATTGTCCCCTTTAGAGTGGGGTCACATAAGTACTTAAGTTTTTCATATAGGGATAAATTGTATTCGGTATTCATCACTAGGTGTATTATGAACCTAGAGCCTATTTTAGACATGCTTAAGCAAATTTTAGTTCTTAATAAAAAAATTCAAGGTTTTCTAATCTATTTCCCAAATTCTATTTCATCCATCACATGAATTTTATGATGCAAATATGGTTAGAGCACAAAATGATCATGTAGCCTTGGTATAATCATGCATGGAAATCCTAGCTATATTAGTGAATAACTAGGGCTATTCGCCATGATACTCACATCACATCAACCATGTAATATACACACATATTTTCATGAGTATTCCACGTTATGCAAGCTTCATGGCCAAGGATAGTGACTTACAAATGTGTACTAAACATGTAAAATGAAATAACATAAACAAGCACACAAATGTATTTAATTCACCAAGTCCAAATACACAAAACATAATAAGATGTCTATGTCATCAACTAACTAAGAAATCTATATAACCAATGAATCTCTAGCATGTGGCCCATTTTTTAATATTGTGCTTACACATAGGCCTCATCAATAGTCCTCATTTTCAAGGGCATCACTTGCCTTCTTAAATGACTATGGAGACCACCCAAATACTTGAGGAGTACATCTAGGTTAATGGGATATGCTTCCAACATTTTTGGATTGTTTTCTAAACTCATGTGTGTACTTTTCTATTATTTTCCCTTGATTTTGTTAAAATTGATGTCAGCATATCCATATGAGTCCTCTTTGTACCCAATAGGGTAAAAATGGGACTTAATGAGGGTTTTAAACATCTCCCACTTGGTTATTGGGGAATCACCCTCCTATTTAAGAGTCTCTGTGTGGTTTTCCAACCAAGTTTGGGCATGGCCCTCTAACTTCAATTGATAAAATTATACATTCTTATTTCTCCTATGTTATGCGCATTGAAATAGACTTCTAACTATTGCAGTCATTGATTTAACTTTACACCATGTGACAATGGAACTTGGTACCTCTTTCTCTGGTTCCTTTTCTAGCTCCTTCTCTGGTTTTTCTTTGTCTTCAGATTTACTATTAGATCCAGCATCCAAGTTAGATCTACTGATCTCCCCAAAATCTTTGAACTTGATTTCTAGATTTACCATGAGGATTACCATGTTGTGAGAGATGTCAAATATTTTTGCCTCTTCATTTTCAAATCTCTCCTCTAATTCATCCCTTAGATTGATAGTATACTCATTCTCCATGGCTAGGGTTTGAGACTTCCTTATTTAAACTAATTTTTGGATCATGTAATACCCCACAAAATCCCAAAGAAAATTGTTTTGATACCAATATGATCTGTAAATTGTCATGGATATTCCACTAGATAGTTCGTCGCAACAAATCTTACAAGTTTATGTAAAATGATATGACGTTGTCCTCTACTATGTACTCAAATTACTAAAATTATCTGAGAATGAAATAATAGAATCCAAAACAACAAATATTACACCATCCACACAATGTGGCTTGGGAAACCCAATATTGGAAAACCTTGTCGAAAGGTGAGGACAATGCCTTGCTCTTTTCTTCTTGGACATAAAATGAAAAGACAAAGAAATATGGACTCACTATGGAGTTTCAATATAAAATATGACCTAAATGGTTGCTACATGGTCTCCTACTTCATTTATTCTACTCACAATATCCCACTCCATTACTCTAGTCAATGATGAAATAGTAAATCAATAAAATAGGAACAAACCTTCATTTCCTAGTGTCTCTATGTTTATCATGCCCTAATAGTCATCTAGGGTTAGGGTAAGGGTTCTTTCATGCCTCAACTCGTAATTGGGGTTAAGCCCACATGTGTGAGTAATGGGTCGATCTGACATGGAATACACTTGGTACTATGGTGGTCAAAAACATATGTCCACTCATGAGAGGCATAAATTTCTCATATGGAGTCTAATTAAGGTGATCTATGTATTGTTGGAAATATATCGATGAGTAGAATAGTGTCGGAGGGATGGAAACTTTGTTTGAAAAGTTTTGACCCTAAAAATAGCCTTTTAATGTCCCATATGGACTATGGATGTTCCAGGACCCCAAATCACAAAATATGGCCTTCCCTAAAATGGGAACTACATGTACATGGATCCAATTTTTCCATTGAGAAAGCACAAAACTACATGAAAACTTATATAGTGATTCATTTGGGAGGATTTTGGTCCCCAAAACATTTTACTAAAGGATATCAGGAAATTTTTCCTCAAAATTCTCCATAGAGTACCATTTGTCTTTAACTAGAAGTTATCATTTTAACCCAACCTACCAGATTTATTTCCACCCCCATATAGGTGTTATGGACTTCTTGTGAAAAAATGTATACTTTGCTAACTCTACCTAATATTTTGGTGCTAATTCCTCTATGTTAGGTAATTATTTCCTGTCATTTTCCTATTCTAACATGGAAGGCTCATAGAGTTTCAAATTTTCCACATTTACAATTGAGAAAATGTGCATATACAGAGGTACACTAAGACTATAGGCATTAGCACCTACCTACTCCAACACTTCAAGGAACATACTACAAAGCATTAATATTCTTCCCAGGACCTTGTAGCCTTTATTTTTTCAAGTGCAACCAAACTCAATCTCCTACCTTTAATTTATACTCAATTATGTGTTGGTCATGCCTAACCATGTACTTTACATGTGACTTCTTCAATGTCTCATGTACCTACAAATGGATCTACCTGGTCTTTTCAATGAATATTTTATCCTTTAGCGATTCTCCTATGGTGTTTTCCCTCACTCCTCCATGTTTTCCATATACAATATCTAAAGGAAAAGGTGGAAAATATCCAAAGAAAGATTCAAAAGGGGGTTTATTAGTGGAAGTGTGGACTTCTCTCCTAAAAGAGTGCTAAATATAGAACAAAATCATGTTCAAAGTTCCTGGATGTTTCTAATTTAACCCCTAAAGAACTAAACCAATGTCATGCTCACCACTTATGTATGCTCATCCATTTATGTATGGAAAGTTGTATATCTCTTCAACTTGATGTCCATCTTCTCCCAAAATGTAGTCCAAAAGGAACTAAGAAATATAACACCTCTTTGTCTAATATGATGCTCCTCGGTATCTCAAAGTGCACCTAGACCCTCTATTGGCATAGGCCTATGATAAGAGAAAAGTCAAATTTGGAGCAGAGATCGAGGACAGTGCAACAAACGAGGTAGATTGGACCAAATGGAACAGCATGCACCAAGAAAGAAGAAAGACCAACGCAGAAAAGGGGCAAAGGAAGCAGCGTGCGGCAGGATTTGCGGAAATCCAACGCATAGGTGGACAAACCTAGCCATGTTAGGGTTAGGGTTTTGGAGTCATATTGTAAGGTTTTTCACCCATTTTGTAGTATAAATAGAAGAGGTATAAGGTATATTGAAGTATCATTTTGATCATATCCAGAAGTGTTAACATATATTTATCTTTTTGGTGTCCTTGTTGAGGGAGAGTATCATACTTTTTTAGAGTTTGAATTTTGATGATAGTTGCAGAGCTTGGATGGAGTTGTTGTACCTTAGGGTTAGGTCGCAATATGGGGAGCTTGTTGTGATGTTGATATGCCTCACCACACACCAATATTCTATGATGTAATGCGCATAGTGCCATTTTGATGAAGAAGAAGAAATAAAAAGATCTTTGTGAGCGTATCCCCAAGGGGGGTGAACCACAATAAAACTCTATGTTGCAATGTGTTTGAATGGTTTTTTTTTTTTTTTTTTTCTGCAATTATGGTTAAATAGTTAGATGAATGAATTGTTTAAATTACAATGTGCATTAGAAATATGTATGCAGAATAAATGTTATGAATGAATGAAATAGTAGATCTGATGAATGGTATGACATAATGCATGGATAAGTATAAATAGAAGTAAGAAGAACAACCCCAATCCCTTCCATGACTACAGACACCTGCGTCCTCCAGTCACCCATAAACCATCTTAGGTGATACTTTGTTGTGCACTATGTGCACAATGTATCCTTCTGGTTTACCAGAAGGGTCGATGGTGAAAAGGGTTTTGTTGGAGAACTAAGGTAAAACCCAGGTTAGCCCATACGTCCAACAAATGGTTATGTTACCGGCTAAAACTCATAAGGAGAGCCAGGAAGGGGCTTGGTGAAGAATATGTAGTGGTAAAAAGGGATGTTCAGGCCATGGAATCCTACAAAGCAAGATATTAAAAGATGGTTAGAGACAAAGAAGTTGGAATTTGCGTAGAAAGATAATAAGGGTTCTAGGTATACTCTGCACCAATACCTACAAAGGTATGTGTTTATTGATTTGCGTGAAGCATATTTATGTTATTTTCTAGATTTATTATAGGAGTGGATATTGAGTTTGAAAGACACCCATCCAACTAATTGGATCAAGCCAGTAGAGTGGACTGCTAAAAATATTGTGTGATTGGAAAGGGTTAATAACAAATTCATGCGCGTAGTGGATTTCTGGTTAGACATTATTACTATGGAGTTTATCACTGAGTTTGTAGTTGATACAGTGAATTCATATATTGTTGTAGAGAAGGATTTATTGAAGGGACACAAAGGGAGATACATTAGGTCTCTTTACATGTCAATCAAAATCTTATTACATGATAAATGTGCGATGACCATGGAATCGGACTGCTAGATCACTCTACACGCATGGGGGAGTTGGGGGAAGCACTAAGGAAGATCTAAGAAATGGAGAAGGCTCTCGAGAGTATCCAGAAGAAGGAGGCAATAGAACCCATCATGATGGATGATGAACATACCAGGTAAATCATAAGGAATGCAGATGTGATGTGCAGCGGACGACCCTACCAACATAAGATGAATAGTAAAAAGAGAGTAGTAGTTGAGCAAGAGGGCTTAGATAGTGACAAGGAAGAGGTAGAGGATATTCATTCCACAGAGCATATTGAGGATACAATGTGTGCCACATATGAGAGGAAAACCAGAGGCCATGGGTCTGTCGCAAAATAAGGATCTCCATTCCAGATCTGAATTAATGTGAAACCCACAACCCCATGTTCGACTAAGACAATTGAAAAAGAAAAATTGGATAACCAGCAAGTGATTAGTGGTAGAATAATTTTTACAAGATGTGGGTCCAATATCCGAAGTGCAAGTTCAGAAAGTAGCAGTCAAGTATCTACATCGCGCGGAGGTGGTATTTTAGTAAACTTCACAATGGCAGGACAAGATCCAACTATTAGGTTACCAGAGTTCTGAGGGGATGGGTCAGATGATCCAGAAAAGCATGTGTTTATCTATGAGAAGATATGGGCAGAAAAGAAGATTACATATGAGTATACAAAGGTTGCACAGTTGGAAATCACATTTAGAGACCACGCATTAGACTGCTACATGGTTCTCTCAAAAAATAACCCAACGGAAATGCCTACAATTGTAGCAGATGTGAAGAGGAATTTAATCAATAAAGTTCAGAAACCTATCTCAGAAGACTAGTTTATGAATGAAATGATAGATATCAAGCAGAAACTAGGAGAATCAGTCTGGGAAGTGGAACATAAATTCAAGAGGATAAAAGGTAAGTTAAAGTACACCATCACTGATACAAAAGATAGACATATTTTTGTTAATTTTTTTTTGCTACACTTGAAGTATCCTTTGAGACAGTAGAAATTCCAAAGTCGGGGTGAGGCTCTACAGGAATCCTTACAGCTAGAGGAAAACCAGTATAGGCATACAGATCCATCTGTGGAAGAGTTGAAGCTAGACCTAAAGAACTTAACATTCTAGTTGAATCAGAACAAAGAAAAGAAGAAAAGAGAATATGTCTGGTGTACAATGTGTAGGACATAAGGCCATAACAAGAATGAGTATCCATTATTTGCATTGTATATTGGAGTGGGTATGCCAAACCATTTAGCGTCAAGAGGACCATGGTGTGAGATTTGAAAAACACATGGGAAACATCCCTATCACTGCCCCCTAATGAAAAATTATTAGACAATACCGAAGAGCACATTTTGTAACTTTTGTAAGTCAGTTGGACACGAAGACAAGGATTGTAGAATCTTGGATATGATGAAAGAAAGGATTGCAGATACATACAGGGTCCAGGATGAACATGTACCAAGATAGCCTATGCAGTAGTCAAAGTATAACAATGTGCAGTAACCACAATATAATCTTGCATAGAAGATTGTAGCACAACCATAGTATAATGCACAACGGTTTCAAGGGTAACAACAATATAATCATGCACAGTAGTGCGTAGCATGACTGTAGTAAAATAACGCACAGTCACAGTATAATCAGGGACATTAGTATAACACACCACACAGAGATAATTAGGGAAGCAGAGGAGGCTTCAGAGGAGAAGGTTGTGGAGGAAGAGGCTTTGGAGGAGGTCGAGGACCAATAGTTTGTCATAACTATTAGAAACTAGGACACTATGCAAGAGAATACCCACAACCATCTGTGACATGCATGTATTGTTGTGCAGCAGACCATGAAATACAATATTGTCCAACACTCTTGATAAAAATACAGGACAAGAGGAACCAAACTAATCAGAACATGCAATGGATTAGAGTGGAAAATAGAGAAGAGGATGGGAGAATATTAACATAATTACTAGAGGTGGAGATAAGATAGGATAAGATGCTGCCAAGAAGGATCAGGATCAATACCAATGGGTCAAGAAGAACACAGCGCATGAACAAAAGTTTGATGTGTGCAAACAGAAAGAGATATTCAAGGAAGCTAGAAAAGAGATTCTGAAAGAAAATATTGTGTCTACTTTAGGAACAAAACTAGAATATGAGATACCAGTGTATAACATGTCTTCATTATTTGATCATACTAGCAAAGAGAAGTCTTCAGAAAAAGTAAGTAACTTAACAAAAATTTTGGGAGCTTGTGTCAAATTGTTGAGTGATAAAAATTCCTTACAAGTACTGCAGAATTTGTTAGAAAAGTGTAATCCTACGGAAGAAGGGGTTAAAAGAGTAAATCAAGTCTGTAATAAGAGAAGAAACAACAAGTAATTTAGATTGAATTCCAACATAGGAGATTTTGTTATGGGGGATATCATACTAGACTTAGGATCTGAAGTCAATGTTCTGCCAAAGAAGACTTGGGAAGATATGGGAGAACCACAATTGGGGTATTCACCTATTAAGTTGAAATTGGAAAATCAACACAGAGTGGTGCATATTGGTAGGTTGAAGGGGATTCTAGTAGATCTAGATGGTGTGTGCACCATGGTTGATTTTGAAGTCATTCACATAGTGGACAACACTTCACCATATCCATTATTGTTGGGTCTGGATTGGGATTTTGATAACCAGGATATTATCAACTTAAAAACTAGAAAGATGATATTTGAATCAAGGAAGTACATAGTTATTATGTCATTGGATCCCTCAGAAGGAGGAAGGTATGTGGAACCTGCGACAGACAATATTATTATAGAATATGTGAATCAACTATACAAAACTACAACGCACGAAGAGGATTATATCAACCCAAATGAAGATGGCATGCTCAGTTGGAGGAGTATTAGTTATTTTTCTTTATACTCTGACACAAGACTGAAAAATTGCAAGCAACGACTACATGAATTATCTACTAGGAGGTGTTCCATAATGACACTCACGTTGAGATTGGTTGGTACAGAGGTAAGAGAACCTCCTACTTTGTATGGATTGAATGATTTAGAAGAATTTTTAATGAAGTATGAGATAGAGGTTATGGAAAATCAAAGATCACCAGCATTAGATATTTCTTTAAAAGCTACACCTGCAATAAGGTGGGGTACACACAAGGCAAAGATCAACAATTGGTTCCGGTGCAAAATCTTACTGCGCATCAGATTCGGTGCAGAGAAGGAGCATAGATATGAGGAGAAATATTATGGATTTGGAAAACCTCAAGAACATGTAGATAAGTGCATAGTTCAATGGATATTAGTACCCCTGGAAGAATGGCCACACCATTTTATTCACACACTAGAAGTAATTTTGAAGAACTAGTACATAGAACAGGAACAACACAGAGAAACTGCTAACTAGGAAGAGATGCAACAGAATTGTGTAGTTACATTTTCCTTTGAGCATGATAGTCCATATCTCGATACAACATTGAAAGTGGTTAGAGATAGGATATTTGAAGAACCAGAGTTTGAAACAGTCCCAACATATCAGAAGCAGGCTAGAAAGAAAGTTAAACAATTGCTACACTATTATTACGCCGCAGAAGAAGAATATCCAGTAAAAGATAATCCGTGCAATATACATATACCAGAAGTGGAAGGTGAAAGTGAAGTAGAAGGTCCCAAGATAGATTCAGAAGATTATGGTACACCATTAAAAATCAATAAGTTTAATATTGGAACTACAGAAAACCCAAAAATGGAAAGTATTGGAGATTATTGGGATAATCAGACAATAGAAAGGATCACAGAATTACTCCACAAATACAGTGACTTATTCCCAGCAACATTCTTAGAGATGAAGGGGTTAGAAGGAGGTTAGGAGAGATGAATATACATTTTAATCCAAAAGAAAGACCTATCAGACAGAGGCATTATAGATTGAATCCAATATACAAAGAGAACGTGAAGGCAGAAATTGACAAGATGGTAGAAGTTGGTGTCATAGAACCTGTAGAAGAATCAGAATGGAACATTCCTATGGTGGTGCAGGAAAATAAGCAAGGAGGGATTAGGATTTTTGTAGATTTGATAAAATTGAGTGATGCTTTCCTACATGATCATTTTCCTACCCCATTTACAGACAAAGTTTTGGAGAATGTAGGAGGTCAAGAAGCTTATTCTTTTCCAAATGGATTCTCAGGATATCATCAGATTAGGATCGCACTAGAAGATAGACAAAAGACAACATTTTATACATAGTGGGGATCATTTTAATATACAGTTATGCCATTTGGATTGAAGAATGCACCAACAATTTTTTCAAGGGTAGTAGTAGCAGCTTTTAAGGAATTTATTCACAATTTTTTGGAGGTTTACTTAGATGAATAGACAGTGTTCAGTTTGTTGAAGGATCATGTTGAAGTATTAAGGCTGATGTTGGACAAGTGCAAACAATGCCAGATATAATTAAATATTAATAAATATATTTCCAACGCACCTTTTGGGATTTTTTTAGGACATGTGGTGTGTAAATAGGGTATGTTGGTTGATCCTACTAAAATTGTTGTCATAGTTAACTTACCACCACCGAAGTCAGTGTGTCAGTTGAAGAGTACATTGGGCCATACAAGATATTACAGGAAGTTCAAAAAGGGATATGCATAGATTATTGTGCCCGTGGAGAATTTGTTGAAGAAATACACTAAGTATCATTGGAATGATGAATGCCAGTAGAGTTTGGATATTTTGAAGGAGAAGATGGTTACTGCGCCAATTTTAGTATTTCCAAACTGGGAAAAATAATTTCATGTGCATGTGGATGTATCTGCAATAGCATTAGGAGCAATATTAACCCAACCAGGAGAAGGTGATATAGATCACCCTATTGCATTTGAAAGCAGAAAGTTATCAGATTCAGAACATAACTATAACACTACATAAAGGGAAGGATTATCTATGGTGTATTCTTTGCATAAATACAGACATTACTTGTTAGGGAAAATTTTCAAGATGTTTACATATCGTTATGCTCTGATATATTTAGTCAATAATCTAGTGTTGGGGGGAAGGATATGCAGATGGCTACTTTTATTTCAAGAATTTGATTTTTAATTTTTGGTGAAGCCTGGAATATTAAATGCAGGACCAGATAATTTATCCAAGATAACTAATGGAGAATAACCTAGTAACTTGGAAGACAACTTTCCAAATGCACAATTGTTTTCAGTACATATAGTTGATGAGTATTTTGTTGACATTATTGAGTTTTTTATCACGGGATTTGAACAAAAATAATTTACTACTATGGAGAAGAAACTTTTGGTGGTCAGAGCTGAAGATTATCAATTGATTGCATGTTATTTATACAAACTAGGAGCAGAGAACATCTTGAGAAGATGTGTGATTGATGCAGACCCCCTATCCCTCTTGAGGGATGCATGACCTCCCGATTAGGATATTCTGGTTCGGGGCTGAAATGGCTCTTTTGGTTCTGAGCTGGAATCTCCCTCTTCAAATCCATAGGTCCTTCTATGTGTTCTCCTGTGCGACCAAGCGCTAGGCTCATGCTCTCCACTCCTCATGACCATGGAAATGACCATGGACTTGGCCCAAAATGCGCGTCGCGTTTCGCGACCCCGGGCTTTCCAATACGATGAGTCCTTGGCTCCTCCAAGTCCTGAAACTCTGATGAGGGCTAACAGAGGTTAGCTCCGATATTTTCGAGGTTCCACCGGTCAAGATTCCCACGCTGTTGACGCTTGTACTCCCGGTTGCCGAAATGCCGAAAGCTTGAGGCGCTTGATCAACGGCTCACAACGCCCTCTAGATCTACAGTCAGATCTCTTCCCCGTCACTAACCTCCTTGTAACTCCACTTGATCCAACAGCTTGTGAGGTCTCGCATTGCTCCTCTTGAGCTTTCACTCGCTTTAGACTCAGAATATTTTCTAAGTCTTTGAAGGCTCGACCTTCGCTTCTTTCGGGGAATGGTTCCTGGATCTCGATAACACTTTCCGACGTGTTGTTCCTCCTGAGATTTGTCTGGTTCAGACTTCGATTTCCTGCGCACTCCTTGCGTCTGATGGATTTTGATAACTCAGATCCATAGTATTTCTCACAGAGAAATTCCTCACGATTTCCTCGCATTCCTCTCTGGCTCGATGCACACCTTGCAAAGCTTCAAATGAAGAGAAACAATTGAAACTGAAAACTAACAGTCACAGTTTCGTTCTCCTCTGTGGAGATTCATTCACTTGTTCATAAAAACATAAATAACAGGAAATCGCAAATAACATTCACACACATGCATTTGGATCAATTTTCCTTCTGTTATATTCACAAGTGCCAAAACGGCTACCAAAACATATTCTAATTACAATGGCTTTGGAAGCTTGGGGATTCATCTAACTTGCAGTCCCCTTACACTATTCTACCCTATCTTGCAGCCCTTTTTTTTCATCTAGGCATACAAACTTCTACTTAACTCAAATATTTCTCTGGTTTCCCATGGCTACTTGCCTACTCTAAAATTCATCCTATGCTATCTTAGTCCAGTCGCACTTCAAAGCCGTAGTGGAAACTCCTGCTCCGCTTGCGATTTTCAAAACGTGCCTCAAAGGGTAAAATTCGGCACTAGTTCAAGCATGCCTCCAAAGGTAAATTTCGACGCTGAGTTAAGGCAGATTTCAAAATCGGTTGCAACTCTCAACGTTGAATTTCTAGAAGAACTCTCACATTTTGAGTGGTCTTTCCTCTATGCGCTTGCCAACGATGCTCCTGCATCATACTCCCCTTGACAAAAAATCATGGACTCCTGTCCATGAGCTCCTCTATTGATTTTCCCTGCTTCTGGATGGCAGCTTCATTTTCCCAACTTGCATCTTCGATTGGGTGTCCCTTCCATTTGACCAGATACTCAAAATAATTCTTCCTCCTGGTCTTCTTGCCAATCCTCTGATCAACAATTTTCTCCATCTACGGCTTTTATGCCATAGGCATTTGTTTCTCCCACTGAATCTTTCCTTGAGCTTCTAACCCTTATGTGTCATCTTTCCTGTACGAATACAGGTCTAAAACATTGAATATGGGCAAAATTCCCACACCATCTGGCAACTCAATCTCATAGGCGTTTGCATCAAACTTCCTCAAGATCTTACAGGGTCCTATCTTTTTCATCTTCAACTTGTTGTATGTTCCCCTAGGGAACCTTTCCTTCCTGAGATGTGTTAAAACCTGATCTCCTACTTCAAATTGAATTTCCCTGTAATGTTAATCATCTCTGTGCTTGTATTTCTGATTAGAACTCTCCAACTATCTTTTGATCTGGCTATGGAGTCTATCCATCTCCGCAGCAAAATCCTCTGCTCTAGTGCTCCTGATCTCACCCTGTTCCAAGTCTCTCAACTCAGACACTCACCTGGGTTGCATTCCATAGAGTATTTGGAATGGGCTCTTTCCAGTGCTCCTGTTTGGTGAGTCATTGTATGCAAATTATGCTTGTGGCAAAATCTGATCCCACTGGTTATGATGTTCAGTAACTAGACTCCTTAATAAATTCCCCTAACTTCTATTTACCACTTCAGTCTACCCATCTGTCTGAGGGTGATAAGCTGAGCTGAAGGACAAATTCGTCCCCATCTTCTTCCACAACGTCCTCCAAAAGTGACCAACAAATTTTGTGTCTCTGTCTGAGACAATGCTCCTGGCTAGGCCGTGAAGTCTCACAACTTCTTTGAAAAATAGATTTGCAACATGCGTTGTGTCACTGGTCTTCTACCATGGGATGAAATGTGCCATCTTTGAAAATCTATCCACCACCACAAATATGGAATCGAATCCTCTTTGCGTTCTTGGCAATCCCAACACAAAATCCATTCTTATTGCATCCCAAGGCCTCTCTGGTATTGGAAATGGTTGATACAACCCAGTGTTCTGTCTTTTCCCCTTAGCATGTTGGCAGATTCTACATCTGTTCACAAAATTTATCACTTTTGTTCTCATACCTGGCCAATAGTATGAGTTTCTCAACTGTGCAAACGTTTTATCATGGCCGAAATGTCCAGCCAATCCTCCACTGTGCTTTTCCTTCATAAGATTATCCCTTATTGACCATTTTGGTATGCACAACTGATGTCCTCTGAACAACAGTCTTTCCTGAATCACGTATTATGTCCACTGACTTCTATATCTCAACACAGGATTAGCACATGCCTCATATGCCTCCTTGAAATCTACATCATCATGATACATGTCCTTAAGGTGTTCAAACCCCAAGGTCTTCACCTGGAATTCCTGCATGATCAAACATCTCCTGCTTAATGCATCAGCAAACTTGTTATCATTCCCAGCAATATGTTTTATGAAAAAAGTAAATTTTTTCATAAATTCAACCCATTTTGCATGCCTCTAATTCATTTTTTCTTGTTTGGTTATGAATTGTAAATCTTGGTTATCGCTATACAAGACAAACTCTTGCGGGACAAGATAATGCCTCCATTTCTTCAAAGCCTGAATTATGGCATAAAACTCCTCGTCATATGTGGAGTATTTCTTCTTAGTCTCATTCAGCTTCTCACTGAAATAGGTAACCGGTCTGTTATCCTGACTCAAAACTACTCCTATTGCAATTCCGCTCGCATCACATCTCACCTGAAATGTCTTTTCAAAATTCGGCAAGACCATAATTGGTCGTTCCATTATCTTCTCCTTTACTATATTAAATCTCCTTTCGGCCTCCTCTATCCATTTAAAATACTTGTGCCGCTTCTTTACTATATCCATCATGGGTGCACAAATCCCACTGAAGTCTCTATTGAACTTCCTATAGAAGCTCGCTAATCCATGGAAGATCCTTACCTCGAACATGCTTCTTGGTGATGACCATTCTCTGATCACTTTCACCTTCTCTGGATCCATCTTCAGTTCATTTGAAGAGATCACGAAACCCAAATAAATGAGTTATGTCTTCATAAAAGAGGACTTCTTCAAATTGATCAGCAGCTTCTCATGTTGTAGCCTCCTCATTACTAGTGTTAGGTGCCTCAAATGCTCCTCTTTAGTCCTGCTAAAGATCAGCATATCGTCCAAATATACAACCACGAACTTGCCAATGAAATCTTTCATAATTTCATTCATTAACCTCATAAAAGTACTTGGGGCATTTGTTAAGCCAAATAGCATAACCAACCACTCATATAGACCTTCATTTGTCTTAAAGGTTGTTTTCCATTCATCACCTTCTCTCATTCTAATTTGGTGATATCCACTTTTCAGATCTATCTTAGAAAAGAAATTTTCTCCACTTAAGAAATCCATTAAATCATCCATTCTTGGTAAAGGAAATTTGTACCTGATGGTGATACTGTTGATGTCTCTCAAGTCTGTCCACATTCTCCATCCTCCATCTTTCTTTGGGCTCAACACAGTTGGTACTGCACATGGACTCAAGCTCTCTCTGACCAAACCTTTGTCTAGCAACTCTTGGACTTGGTCCTTCACTTCTTCATTCTCTCGAGGTCTCAATTTGTATGTTGCTTTGTTTGGCAGACTTGCTCCTGGTATCAAGTCGATATGATGACTGATACTCCTGATGGGCGACAATGAGTTTGGTAGCTCATCCACCACTATATCAACAAAATTATCCAGTAGCTCCTGAACTTCTTCAGGAAAATCATCCATTGATGTACTCATAAGGATGACTCTGGGCTTCCTCACCACAGTGAACTGCATCTCCTGTTTTTCCTTGACTTATTTCAGGAGTTCCTTCCCACTCATGAGAAGTATGCTTGTGTTGGCTTCCTCCTTTACTCTCTTCTCCTCTATTGGTAGCAACATATGCATCCTACCATTCTTTTCTAATGTATATGTGTTTTTCCTCCCATCATGAATGACATTTCTGTCAAACTGCCATGGTATTCCCAACAGAATATGGCATACGTCCATGGGAATTACATCACATAGGATTTCATCTTTATATCCTCCTATTTTAATTTCAACCAAGCATTGTTTAGTGATAATTACCTGGTGTCCTTTTTGTAGCCATGAGACTTTGTATGGTTTTGGATGTCCAGTTGTCTTGATCAGCTCCAATTTCTCCACCATCTCTGTGGATACTAGGTTGTCAGTACTCCCACTGTCAATGATCACCTTGCATACTTTATCCTTAGTCTTGCAAGTTGTCCTGAAGAGATTGTTTCTCTGCACTGGCTTTTCAATTTCTGCCTTCGGTTTCAAGATAAATTTTCTCAACATTAGGGACGCTCCATCCTCTGCTCCCTCTGCTTCAACATTTCTTCATTGGGCTTCTGAAATGTGAGTTTCTCCTCCTTCCTTCTTCTTCTCAGAGCATTCCCAAGACATGTGTCATGTCTTTCCACAAGCATAACATCTTACTCCTCCTCTACCTCTTCCTCTAAAAGAATTTCTTCCACCACCCTGTCTTTCTCAAGAACTTCCTCCTCGTTCTGAGTGATTGTGTGGTTTATCAGCCTTGTCCTTAGACTGATGTGCTCTGTCATGGTTAAATCCCTTACTTTTGCTTGGGACCGAGCCTTTACCTATTCCTCACTGGTTCCGTTTTCTGGCCAGCTTCTCCTCTGCCTTCAGCGCAAACTGATAAGCATCCTCCATGGTTCTGACTGACATCATGTTGAGCTCGTCCTGGATCTCATATCTCAAGCCATTTATATATCTGGCGACTTTCTCTTTGTCTCTCTCCCGTTGTCCAATTCTAATGTTCAGCCGATAGAACTCCTTGGTGTACTCCTTAACTGTCATCCCTTTATGTCTCAAGTTCTGCATTTTCCTGAACAGATTTATCTGATAATATTTGGGTATGACCTTAGCCTTCATCTTGGCTACCATTCTGTCCCAACTCTTTATCCTTTGTTTGCCTTTGCTTCTTCTCTCAGCCTGTAGTTCATCCCACCACAACACTGCATGTTCTTTTAACCTGGTGATTGCTTGCTTCAGCTTCTTCTCTTCATCGACATATTCATAATCAAAGTGTATGTCCATGGATCTTATCCAATCCAACAGTTATTCAGCATCTAAGTTTCCCTCATACATGGGAACCTCTATCTTAGCTCTGCTCTCCCAGTCTAGCAACTTCTTTCAACAAACGTTCCTCTACAGTCTCTTCTCCTGCAGCTTCTTCAACTTCAACCTCTTCACTTTCTGCTTCACTGACGTCTCCACCGTTAGGTTCTCTTCTCTGCGTTGCTTCCATTGTTTCCAATCTGGCGGGAAGTTCTCGCATCTCCCTGTCTACAGCACGGTTGGCTAAAGGTGCCTCTAGTCTCCTTGGCGGCATTGTGTTGACTGATTTTCACACACAGAGTACAACTCTGAGTTCTCTGTCTCTTCCTCTTTCTTTTGCCTGAAGTCTACAGACTAAGAACTTATGCTCTGATACCACCTGATGCAGACCCCCTATCCCTCCTGAGGGTTGCGCGACCTCCTGGTCAGGATCTTCTGATTCAGGTCCGAAATGGATCTTCTGGTTCCGAGCTGGAATCTCCCTCTTCAAATCCACAGGTCCTTCTCTATGTTCGCCTGTGCGACCAAGCGCTAGGCTCATGCTCTCCACTCCTCGTGACCATGGGAATGACCATGGACTTGTCCCAAAAGGCGCGTCGCGTTTCCTGACCCCGAGCTTTCCAATACAACGAGTCCTTAGCTCCTCCAAGTCCCGAAACTCCAATGAGGGCTAACGGAGGTTAGCTCCTCCCTTTTCCCAACTCACGTGACCACACACCCATGACCACAAGCTTTACCACGAAAGCACATCATGGTTCATAGTATCGAAACCTGCGATGCAAGGTGCCTGACCCCTCCAAGTCACGAATGTTGAAATCCCGATGACACGAGATCTATGACTCCAATCTCTCTTGGATCGACAGCTATGCTTATTTCGGCATTTCACGTTTTGCGACTTCGCATCTTACAGAGTTGTCCACTCCTCTTCCCGATTGTCGAAATCATGAAATCTCCCCTCACTACAGATCAACGGCTCTAGGCCTTCAAAGATATGATGGCTCTGATCTTTTCGGGGTTCCATCAGTCGAGAGTCCCACGCTGTTGACCCTTGTACTCCCGGTTGCCGAAATGCTGAAAGCTTGAGGTGCTTGATCAACGGATCACAACGCCCTCCAGATCTACGGTCATATCTCTTCCCCGTCACTAACCTCCTCATAACTCTACTTGATCCAACGGCTTGCGGGGTCTCGTGTTCCTCCTCCTGATCTTTCACTCGCTTCAGACTCATAAGATTTTCTAAGTCTTCGAAGGCTCAACCTTCGCTTCTTCTGGGGAATGGTTCTTTGATCTCGATAACACCTTCTGACGTGTTGTTCCTCCTGAGATTTGTCTGGTTCAGACTTCGATTTTCCGCACACTCCTTGCGTATGAGGGATTTCGATAACTCAGATCCATGGTATTTCTCGCAGAGAAATTCCTCCCGATTTCCTCGCGTTCCTCTCTGGCTCGATGCACACCTTGGAGAGCTTCAAATGAAGAGAAACAATTGAAACTGAAAACTAGCAGTCAAAGTTCCGTTCTCCTCTGTGGAGATTCATTCACTTGTTCATGAAAACAGAAATAACAGGAAATCGCAAATAACATTCACACACACACATTTGGATCAATTTTCCTTATGTTATATTCACAAGTGCCGAAACGGCTACCATAACATATTCTGATTACAATGGCTTTGGAAGCTTGGGGCTTCTGCTAACTTGTAGTCCCCTTACACTATTCTCCCCTATCTTGCAGCCCCTTTTTTTTTTCATCTGGGTGTACAAACTTCTACTTAACTCAAATATTTCTAGGGTTTCCTCTTGCTACTTTCCTACTCTAAAATTCACCCTATGCTATCTTAGTCCAATCGCACTTCAGAGCCATAGTGGAAACCCCTGCTCCACTTGCGATTTTCAAAACGTGCCTCAAAGGGTAAAATTCGACACTAGTTCAAGCATACCTCCAAAGGTAAATTCTGATGCTGAGTTAAGGTGGATTTCAAAATCGGTTGCAACTATCAACGTTGAATTTCTGGAAGAACTCTCACGTGTTGAGTGGTCCTACCTCTGCGCGCTTGCCAACGATGCTCCTGCATCAGCGATGGAGCATGAAAGTCCCATTATTTTGGTAGAGGCGCATGAAGGGATTGTTGGAGGATACTACGCAAGGAAATATATCGCACAGAAGGTATTGCACGGAAGGTTATGGTTCCAACATTTCACAAAGATTCAAAGGAATACTATCAGAAGTACAATGTTTTTCAAAGAGTTGGGAAACCATCCAAGAGGGATGAAATGCCACTGAGACCCCAAGTAAATTTACAAGTGTTTGATAAATGGGAAATATATTTTGTAGGTCCAATTAATCCACCAACAAGAATATTAGGAGGCAGAGATATTATTACAGCGACATAATACTTGACCATATGGGTTGAAGTAGCACCAGTAAAGGATTGTAGCATAGAGACTGTAGCGCACATTTTATTTGATCATGTAGTGACAAGGTTTGGATGTCCAAGAATATTAATGACTGATTAGGGGACTCACTTTATTAAGAGTAGAATTGAGGCAATGCTTGAAGAGTTTAAGATACATAAACAGAAGAGCACTCGTTATCACCCTCAAGCTAATGAGACAGTGGAAGCCTTCAACAAGATTTTGGAGAATTCCTTGACAAATATTTGTAATGTGAACATAGATGATTGGGATTTGAAGGTACCAATAGTACTTTGGACTTATAGAACTACCTGTAAGAAGCTAACAAGGAAGACACCCTTTAGATTGGTGTATGGATAGGAAGCAGTATTTCCCTTAGATTATTTGATACCAAGTTTGTGCATTTCAAAAATTACAAATATGACAGAAATGGTTACAGTGCAGGAAAGATTGGCTCAACTAATGGAATTAGAAGAGGAAACAATCATAGCAGTTTTCCATCAAGAGGTAAAGAAAGCAAAGGATAAATCATGGCATGAAAGACATATCAAGAAGAAGAATATTAAGAAAGGAGATCTGGTTCTCCTCTATGAAAATAAGTATTTGCAGCACCCAGGGAAGATTAGAATGCATTGGTTAGGACCATATCAGATAAAGTTTTTCATAGATGGAGGTGTTGTACAGCTGCAAGATTTAGCAGACAAGGAAGTTCAAGGACTAGTAAATAGTAGTCAATTGAAACTATATAGGGACAATCGACCTACTAGCCTTTAGTAATTGTAGTGCAGCAATTAGACTTGTATATATTGTAAATAGTAGGAGACAAAAGAAGAAAAAGGAAGAAAAAAATAGAAAAATGAAGAAAAAGACAAAAAAAAGTAGTTAGAAGAATAAGTGATAGATAGATATTTGGGAATGAGAGCGTGCAACAGACAAAATATTGGTGCAAAAAAATTATTAAGACTATGCGCAAGAAAAATAAACATCGCACGACGGGACAGAGAATAATTGGAAAAGTGGAAAACATGTGAACAAAAAAGAAAGAACGTGTTAAAGCATTAATGACAGAGTCTATAAAAAAGGAAAATCTCGAAAGAGTTCAACACTTCATGATTTCTGAGCAACAGAGGACCTAAGAGCGCAAATTGATGGTGATTGAGAAAGAGAGATAGTCATTTGCATGCGAGGAAAGAAAGATGGAACCTCCTAAGGTTGGCTCTCCTGGACAATTTGTAAGGGTGACCAGACAATCAATGAGGAAGAAGGAATGAATGTTTGAACCAGAATGTTTCGTGGAGCTGGAGGATGTTACAATGTCGGAGACTGAATCCATCCGTCCAACAAGGGTAGAAGAATAAAAATCAACCGCAGAAGAAGTGAAAGTGGATCAGAACGTAGAAAACCCTAACGACAGAGTAAAACCTAATCCCGAAAACCCTACAAAAGCAGAGGAAATGGAAAATAACAAATAGGAAGCCATCACAGAAGAAGTCCTATTTTAAGATGTTACAGGTCAGTAATAAAAAGAGGATGAAGAAGAAGAAGATGTTGAGGAAGAAATTGCAGACAAAAACCTCGTCATGGGCCGAAAAAGGAAAACAGCAGGCGCCCCAAGCAGACAAACCTCATTAGATATCATCCTACCTCATATCCAAGATGTTGTAGTTGCAGTGGAAGACATGTTCGGGAAAGTGGCCAAATTGAAGTATATGGATCACAACACAACAGAAAGGACAAAGTTTCATGACCTTGCGCAGGAAACTTAATTAAAGAACAAGGAGGAGGCAAGACCCTCAGGAAAACCAATTTTGGAGCATGCACAGTGGATCACATGACTATACAATTCAGGTATTTTGAACTTGTTGTAAATACCACATTTCGGGCACGGTAAGAATGTGGGCCATTATGTTAAGCAACTGCTAGCAAGGGTACATTGATGAATATTGTGGATGGACAGGTCGGTCCATATAGATGTATACCTCATAGCAAATATCACAGGGTTGCAAACTAGCGACGTAAAACCAGAGGATTACTTGGACAACAAAGCAAGGGACAAGGAGATTGCAAAAGAAATCAAAGAGAAGTTTGGGACAAATAGGGGTAACAGGGGTATAGTGATAAAGGAAATCAATGACCCTATGACGAGGTTTTCAATGAAAATTATGGCATGTAAAATTTTGAGGAAGTGTAGAAAGGAAGAGGCCCTGGCAGGAGTCATGGCAGTAGTTTCAAAGTGAGCAAAGGGTATAGTATTCAACCGGGTGCCCTATTTATTGAACCAGTTTTTGATAAACTGTAGGGATGCACAGGATAATGAGATAGAATTCCATTACTCTTGGATATTGATATTGATAGCATTGGTAGGATGGAAGGAACTCAAATTCACATCCTTTCTAGATAGAAAAAGAAATGTTATGCAGCATGATATGTAACATTATGGCAGGAAAAAGACACTAAGAACCAACAGGTGAACTGCGCAATATTTGCAATGTTCCTGGAATATATGCAGTAGAAGATCGTTAACATCTAGAGAATCACAATTAAGGTAGTCAAAGAAAATGAAGGGATTGCTAAATTTAAGGCTTCAAGACACCACATGTGGATACAAGCTAGAAGAGATCCAAAGATGAAATGGCTAGAAATGAGGTACTGCATAACATGGGAGGAAGTAGAATGGATAAAAAAGGACTAGCTTGCGCAATGGAAAGTTCTGGCAACACAGAAGAAAGGAAGAAAACCTAAGGAACAAGCAGAAGAAGGTCCATCAAAGAAGATAGGAAGCCCAACAGAACATACAAGGAAGGTTACAGAGCATAGTCAAACCTTAGGGAATAGCGCAACAATCAAGAAGCCAAGGAAGAAAGACACAATGCCAAGGGAAAAATTGAAAGGAGATGGAGAGAAAGTAAAGGGAGATATCTTTCAAAAGAAGGAGGTACAGGAGGATGAAATAGAAAAGAATAAAATTGAGGCACATACCTCAACCCCAACCAAGAAGAGGACTGGAACACAGGAGGGGGAAATAAGAAAGAAAATGAAGTACCACAAGAATACCCCAGTACTCATTATCACAAAATACGATGCAAAATTCGTCGCAGACAAAGTCCAAGATAGAGGGGAGAATGAAGTACTTGTATCATAAGTACAATGAGAGAAAATTATGGAGAAGTTAGTAAAAGTACATGACATTATTCAAAGGTTGCAGCTAAGTATGAGGCATCATCCTACAGCACAGCAGAAAGAAAAAGAAAAGGAATCACCAATCCATAAAGAACAGGAAGAGATAGTACAGATAGTAGTAAAGAGCAGTGGTTGGTTTAAATTCACGCGGGAGATGTTGGACGTTGATGAGAAAACAACACAGAAACAGGTGAAAGACATAGAACATCTTGAGTTGGTGTTGGCACACATACCCACAAAGAAATTGTATGGGTTACAGGAAAGTGTGATGTAGGAAGTCTAGTCTAGAGCTAGAGTGGATGCTACCAACCTAGAGATTGGCAGGGAGGTTAAGGAGATAATGCAGGTAACATGTGAGCAAATAACGTTGGAGAAGGAGGAGGAGAAACAACACGTAGATAAACTAGAGAATAAACTCACAGAATTATACAGTAACATACCAGAATGCGCACAGGAACCAGAGGTCACAGCAGAAGAAAAGATACAAAATATTGCGCAAACCATGAAGAGATACAAGAAGGAGATAGCAGAGTTAGTAGAAAAACTAACTACAAGCACATCCCCAGAGGTGAGGGAACAGAGAGAGTAGGAGGCTAATTCGCATATAGATAGCATAGTGCAGAAAGTAAAAAAATTCACAGAATTGTATGACAGGACTACGAACATTTAGACTAGCCTGGAAGAAGATAAGAGGATCCAGCAGCTGGAGTAAAGAGAGGAAAAATCGAACATTGCAATTCAGGACCTAAAGAAGAGGCAGAAGACAATGCCCATATACTTGATACTAATGGTCGTACAGGAGATGAAAAACCTGCAGGCAAAGGTAAATGAAGTACAAGGAGAAAAACCAATTGAAGCCATTATAGCAAGAGGCCAAAATTGCAAACAGAGAAAGGAAGACTAGCACAGACACATGTAGAAAGTAGGGAAGTGTTGAAAGAGCACATGACAACACAGGTTGTGGAGAAATTGGTAGAGAATAATGTGCAAGCAAAGGAAAGATGGAAAATAAGTTTCATGTACTGGAGGTAGCGTTGTAGAAAGTGAGCTAAGTCTATGTGGCTTAGGACGAGCCACATGTTAGTGTCAGGGGCATGTTGGCGTAGGCCTATGATAGGAGAAAAGTCAATTTTGGAACAGAGATTAAGGACAGTGCAGCAAAAAATGTGGATTGGACCAAAGGCAATAGCGTGCGTCGAGAAAGAAGGAAGACCAGTGCAGCAAAGGGACAAAGGAAGAAACGCGCGACAGGATTTGTGTAAATCCATCGCATAAGTGGACAAACCTAACCATGTTAGGGTTAAGGTTTTGGATTCATATGGTAAGGGTTTTAACCCATTTTGTAGTATAAAATGAAGAGGTATGAGGTATATTGATGTATCCTTTTGATCATATCTGTAAGTGTTGACATATCTTTATATTTTTGGTGTCCTTGTTGAGAGAGAGTATCATAATTTTTTAGAGTTTGTATTTTAATGAGATTTGTGGAGCTCGAATGGAGTTTATGTAACTGAGGGTCAGGTCGCAAGATGGGGATCTTGGTGTGACATTGGTCTGCCTCACTACACACCACTATTCTATGATGTAATGTGTGCAGCTCCATTTTGATGAAGAAGAAGAAATAAAAAAAAGATCTTTGTGGAAGTAGCCCCAGGGGGGGTGAACCACAGTAAAAATTTGTGTTGCAATGTGTTTGAGTGTTTTTTGTTATTTCTGCAATTATGTTTAAATAGTTAGATGAATGAATGGTTTAAATTACAGTGCGCATTAGAAATATGTATGCAGAATGAATATTATGAATGAATGAAATAGTATATCTTATGAATGGTATGATCGAATGCATGGATAAGTAGAAATAGAAGTAAGAAGAACAACCCCAATCCCTTCCATTGTTGCAGACACTTGTGTCATGCAGTCACCCATAAACCATATCGAGTGAGATTGTGTTGTGCACTATGTGCGTGGTGTAGCCTTCTAGTTTACTAGAAGGGTCGATGGTGAAAAGGGTTTTGTTGGAGAACTGAGGTAGAACCTGGGTCAACCCATACGTCCAACAAACTTTCAAATAAGATGATTTCTTCATCTTGTCTCTTGATGGTATTTTCACAAGGCATGAACATCTTAATAAATATGTTCACTGACACAAATATATAGTTATGTCCTTGTCTACTTCTTGGAAAACCACCAACAAAATTCATGGAGATGCTCCCCCTTGGTCTAGTAGGTATAGGTAAGGGATGGTATAGACCTTGCTTCATATTACTAGGTTTCTTGGTACAACAAAGTATGCATCCTCTAATAAATCTAGCTACATATTCTTGCATTATGGGCCAATACACATATCTCTATAAGTTAGCCACTACTTTCCCAACATTAAAATGACTTGTAACTTTTGAGGTGTGCACATCTCTAATAAGTTCAAAACTTCATCCTTTAACAACAGAGAACTTATTCAGTTTGTAGAGAAACCCATTTTGTAGATGGTAGTCATCCTTTCTATCAACTTATTCTTCACAGACTTGACCTTCTTTCTACTAAAATACCTTTTTGAAGTCCTCAATTTCTTTGTAGTCATCTTTGTATGCATCATGGGTGAAAGGCTCCATGTGCATAAGAGCACCCGAAGTTTTGATTTTAGGTGTGGGTGGCCTTTAAATAATGTGACCACCGTATTAGCAGTACCCTTATTATACATGATGGTAAGATGAAATTGTTGCAAAAAAACCATACAGCCCTAGTGTCTTGTTCTTTCTTATTGTAGACTTGCAAATATTGTTGTGGCTAGTAACTAGTTCAGATGATGGTTTCCTTTCCCATTAGATAGTGCTTTGATTTCTTAATAGTGTGCACTATAGCATAGATATACTTCTCATACATGGGGTATTTCAATACTATGCCATGAAACATTTAGAATGATAGCATACTAGTTTACCTACTTGCATCAAGATCCCTCCCATAGCATATCCACTTACACATGTGTCCACTTCAAAGGTATTCTACAAGTTGGATAATGTGACAATTGATACTTAACTAATATTTGATTCCATCTCTTCAAAATCCTTCTACTGATTATTTCCCCAGTGGAATCTCTTACCATTAGTTCGTATGGCATGGAGTGGTGTTGTCGTGGATAAAAAGGATTCTATGAACTTATAAAGGTACTATGATGCTCCCACAAGGCTACTAAATTTAGTGACATTGGTAAGATTTCATCAGTCGATGATGGCCTCCATCTTTGTAGGATCAATCTTGAGTTACCCTCCACCAATCATGTACCATAAGTACATTATGGATTGTTGGGAAAATTGACATTTCTTAGCCAATAGTGGATTATTTTAGGGTTTCTAACACCTACATGATATGTGAGATATATTGTTCCTCAGTGGAGCTAAAAAACAATATATCTTCCAAGTATGTTATAACAAATGAATGTAGAAAGGGTAGCAATACATCATTCATCAAATGTATAAATGTAGTTGGTGCATTACATAAACCAAAAGGAATTACCAACCATTCATATAAACCTTTACTTTTCATGAAGGTGGTACTCCAGGTGTCTTCTTCTCTTACTCTTACTTGGTGTTATCACAATTTGAGATCCAACTTGGTGAAGTACTTTGCATGCTATGGATGATCTACAAAATCATTGATATTGGGTAGAGGGTACCTATTCTTGAGGGTGATATGATTAAAATCTCTAGATTCAATACACATTCTTCAAGTCCCATCCTTCTAGGGAACTATGATCAAATGTGAATGACAAGGTGAGGTACTTGGTCGAATTAATCCTTGCTCCAATAGTGGTTGCAAGTGTTTCTTCTCTTCATTTGCTTCTAGTATTCATAGTTTGTTTGTCATATGTTTGGAAATGGATAATCAAGCAACAATAGTATCTCATGCTCCACTTCTTTCTAAAACTACAAAATCTCTTCCAACTAGTGTTTCTTCTCTTTAGTACATCCCTCTAGGGATGCTTTTAAATTTCCCAATTCATATCCCTATCGATTATGTCTGAAGAAGAGAAATACAAACTTCCTACTTACGTTAAACAGTTTATTTGGTTGGTTGGAACTTACTAGAGATAATTTGGAATTTTTTTTGTGCACATTGATAATAAAGGATTTCCCATCTTTAACCCAACAATATTGGTTTGTTCTCCTCATGAAAATCACATGTTCATTTTCATCCAAACACTACACCACACACATCAAGTGGTACCACATATACCTCCACTTCATCGATGTAGTTTTCACTTATGGAAGATTTGATCTTACACTACTCTATGACCCTAATCTCTACATACTTATTTACCCTTTCGTTGATGGGTCCAAATTCGCCCGACAACAGTAAGGGGTTCTCCCCGGTAAGAAGTCTCAATTAGACCTCTCACTGTTTGGAATAGGGAACCCATCTGGATTCTAGCCCAACAACCATTGCTGGTTTGGTTCTACCGATTGTGGCCCGGTCTACCAATAAGGGTGAGTAATGGGTGGTTGTGCAAATGAAAGATGTATATAAAGACTATCTAAATGCAATCCTAATCTAATTCTAATCTAACATGTCCTATCTAGGAACGAATTAATGCAAGTGAATGAACTATGGCATGAAACTAACTCTAACAATAGCGTCACCCAGATAGATGAAATGAAGCAATAAAGTCAAATAACGCATTCACAAGAATATATAACCAGAATAGTCTAAGTTACTCTATCACATACATTAGCAGCTCATTCGCTCAGGACATGTAATATAAGAAAGAATGACAAAACTACAGGAAGACATATATTGCATCAGAATAGTCCATAAATAAACATGCTCTTACAACCGATGCCAACAAAAAACATTCTGCTTGAAATAGTTCGCAGCAAAACAACAACACATGGAAATCCTTCTCTCAGTCAAAAGTTTTCCCTGAGGGCTTCTCCGTATTAATAGTTTCATAAATAGTACATTAAAACTCTTAGGAAAACTCTTCAATTTTAGTTGACACTATATCCCAAAGTAGTTCAGAGGTGTACAATGTTTGAAGAGCCAAAAATCCCTTTCTTTGGGTTTTATTCTAGTATTTATTGAGGTTCAATAAGACCTTTGGCCTTCTGTCTCCCTCGATGACCTTTCGTCTTCCAGCGCTTGTCCTCATCCTCTTTTTTATGATGAGCAACAAGGACAACATTACAATTCGAATTTGTCTCCTAGAACTAGTGGGTCGTCATGGATTTTGGCCATATTTGTCTTTCGCATTATGAAGATTGGCTTTTGGTATGGGGGCATCTTCTTCATTCTGAGTTTGAAATTCGATCATCATGGAGTTTCTAGATCCCTGCTTCATGCATTTTCCTGCTATTTTATTTTTTCTCCTCCATTACTGCTACATCTTTCATTATTTCTCCTTCATCATCTTTTGTTGTAGATTTCATCATGATAATTTTGAGCGTGATCCTCCTTCACTCGGTACCTGACAACATTCAACATACAACAGATGAGAGTAACTACAAATAAAATATTAATAATAATCATTTGAATGTAAATAAATGAGGTATAAAATAATTTAAGTATAATTTATAAACTTCACTGAGTTCGATTCATGGTTCCTCTACTCGCGGTCGAGTTATGGTGTTCCTCGAGGTTGTCAACAAGGTGTCATATATTAATCCAAAAAATAGTATACCATATGTTATGAATTTATCAAATCATATAACAAGGAAGTTGTATACCTAGAAGATACATTTCCAATGGTATAAATAACACACAAAACGAACACCTGAGTCAAAAGTTATGGCCATTTTACGAAAGGTGGTTTTTCATGTTTCGGAGGAGTTAGTACTAACTCCTCCGACCTGGAATAAGTGTACCATTAATTAGGAATTTATCAAACCATATAAATAGAAAGTTTTACATCTTGGAAATACCTTTCCAATGGTATAAAGACAGTGCAAAATAGACACCCAAGTCAAAATATATGGTTGATTTACGAGAGGCAGTTTTCTTATGTTTGGAGGAGTTTGAACTAACTGCTCCAACCTGTTCGGAGGAGTTTGAACTAACTCCTCCTATATGTATCGGAGAATTTTGAACTAACTCCTCTAATATGCATCAAAGGAAATGAAGGGAAATATTTTGAATCGCTTTGGAGGATTCAAAGGGAAATTCTCCTTCCAGGGAAAGCAAAATTGGAAAAACTTAGTGTCGAACTGGCAAGAAACAATGAGAGCTTGAGTTCAAAATCCCGTAACTTCCTCATACGATGCCCGATTGAGTTGTCATTTTTTGAAACACGGATAATTCATAGAAACGCTTCTATCAATATAATTGACCATGGTGTTCCATCATTTGAGTGGATCCATTTCTAATTATGGCCACGACTATCGAGGCTTGCCTGGCAAGAAATCCTAAATGATCATTTTGGCACTTTCGAACCTTGGATTTAGATTCTGTTAATTACGTTGAGATAGTACTTGCATAATATATATAGTAGGCCTATTTTGGTGGTGAGAAATACACTTTGAATAATACCCAAAATTTGTGCTCAAAGGTGTTTTCAATGAAAGTATGTCCCTCGTTCTTGCTATTACTTCGCCCGAATCTGGTTCTGTCAGTTCCTGAATCATATATGATATGTAGGCTCTTAGATAATTCATTGAAACTAAGGTAATATTTCAGGGGAATATAAATATAAATACATAAAAACAATCAACTGACATTCAGTGCGCCTGGCACTATGTAGGAGCTGGGAGAACCATTTTTTTGTCGAGATGCATTTCAAAGCATGCACAAGACCTATATATGCTTCAGTTAGCCATAAAACCAAGAGTTGAAAATCAAAGATGATGTGGTACATGAATACAAGCTACTGGCGACACTAACAAACTTGATTATGATTGCGGTCTAGAGTGGATCAAGTGAGATAGCAAATCAATGACCAGTTGTTTATATAGGTGTGGATATTTTATTAATTGATAATTATAAGTATATTGATTGATGAATGCAACAAGAAGGGATTCGAGCTGGGAGGGAGACAAAATAAGCCTCAATGTGAAAGTGAGCCATATTAAGCTAGTCAGTGTTGGCGAGAGAGAGAATATCATATTCGATGTGATTAGCGATGATGATGGGTCGACGTCCTTCGACTGACGTATCGAGGAAAAGAGAGGGAAAATTATCAACATGAAGCACGTCGGGGAGGAAGAGGCAAACCTTGTATGTAAGCAATTTAATGAAGTGAAAGGTAGGGACACTGCCAAAATGTGATGCAACAGTGTGAGTGGAAGGAAGTCAGTTGGTGAAAGGAGTGAGCACAATGACGATAATCATGTGACCAATATCGGTGAGACTTCATTGATCATGCAAACTTCTCTTACGATGAAAATGTGTGTCAATGAGGTTTGGAAGAAGTGTGATAGTGTGTTAGCCAAGTTCAAAGGGAGGTGGGCGATAAACTGATGAAAAAACCAATGGCCTATCAATGGAAAGGTGGAATAAGGATGTGCATGTAGGAACGCTATGTATCAGCACAAGAAGAGGGGACTTACCGAAGTGAATATCATCGGGTATAAGTGATCCAAGGAGTAACCGGAAGTGCTAAAGCGAGGCAAGGTGAGGCGAACTTGGGCGTAGCTATTTTCACAAGAGAGAGACTGTGAGGGTTCTGATTAGAAGAATTAAAGGGGGGGGCAATTTATTGTCTTGGATAGAGGCTAATATAAGAAAACCATGAGGTTGGTGTGGGGGAACAAAACCATCCTCATGCAATAGGCATGGGAAATCATGGTCATGAACTTCCAATCCAAGACTACTCACCAAATCCTTTGATGCACAGTTGGCCTATGAATTGGAATTAAATAAAGAATACACATTTTTATTCTTGACATGGATCTTGATATGGAAGAATTTAATTATCCCCTTATCTTTTTCATGATGGAGGATAGTAAGGTTCACATCCTCTTATGTAGGCAATATTTCCTTCTACATTGGATATGCTCTCTACCTAGTTTCCTAAATGATGTTCTTCTTCTTGGCCTCCTTCTTGTGGTTCCTTTTAATTCATATCTAGATGTAGCTTCTAACACTTATCTATGGTATTTCCATCAACATTACATTGGTTATATTGGTTTCTTAGATCATTGCATTAATGTGCATTGGTTGTTGTCTTCTTACCCTTTCCTTTTAACTTCTTTGTTCCCTCCTTGAAAGCACCTTGTTTGTATGTCTACTTGGAACCATTTGGCTTTCCTTTCTTCTTTTCCATTTCCAGATACTATGCTTTCACACATATCTCATCAAGCGTATTCGGTTTGAAAATCACCACTTTCCTCCTTAAATGATTATGGAGACCACCCAAATACTCATCCAGGTGGATCTCGGTGGCCATCCACCTTTTCCACTGAATCAACATTTCAAACCTATGGTTTTGATAAACCATGATATTCACCCTTTTTTATGGGAAATGGAATGTAATGCCATCTTCATTTGTTTATTACAAACTTCATGTAATGATTTCCTATTGGTATTATGTACATGCTTATAGCATAGAATTAATGCATTGGATGCCATTAGAACTCCACAGTTAAGCACACTCAAGCTAGAGAAGTATTGGGATGGGTGACCGCCCAGGAATCCCTATTGTTTTACATGCCTATAGAATTTTATAAACTTAGACTAATTTGTCCCACATGAATCATGGGAATTGTTCTCCTCTCACTCTCTCATATATAATTGAGGTGAAGCAGACCCTTTAAGCATGCAATGAAGTGTGATGTAAAGCTTGTTGTGAATGAAGTGTATCCAACATCTCTTTCTTTTCATAGATAAGCTACCCCATTCTGCCAATTTGTGTTCTATAGTGTGTTAGTGAGTATAAATTTACAAAGTCAAATAAGTTTGTTTTGTTATTGATTGGGTCTTGCAGTCATGTCCTAGTATCCTAAAGATCATGTGTCAAGGTTCGATGGTATTTCTATCAATGTAATATCGACGAGGCATGTGGAGAACTCCTTGTCATTTTTTTGATTATTTTTCTATAATCGGCATTACTGTAATGTCCCTTTCCAAATAGGAGCTCCAGAGAGGAGTCTTAATGGTCTAAACCGCTCTGTTAGACTATAGTCAGGGCCAAAGAGGGGTAAACAGGGTTACTAGAGGTCACTCCAGTCACAGGTGTTATATTCGGAAAGTGGCATTGAACTAAAAAGGGTTAAAAGCGCTTTTAAGTCATTATAAGCTAAAAATAGAAGTCAACAGTGAATTAGGGTTTCAACAATGATTTAGGTTTTTGGAAGTCAATAGTGAATTAGGGTTTCAACATGATTTAGGGTTTTGGAAATCTATAAAGGAAGGGTCAGCGACCTAATTCATCATTATGTAGATTATGACTTTTCATTGAGCAGAAGAGGCGCATCTCAGGAGAGATAGTTCAGTGTATTATAGGAGGAAGACACCAGTTGGATGATTTCAGTGTTGAAAGACACACCCTAGTCACCGGGAAGATCATCCAGGTCTTCCATCATTTTTCATTGATTCAGCAATGCTCCCATATTTTGGGTATTATCTTTTAGTTGCTTATTTGTATTCCAGCTAAGATCCTTTTGTCTTTTGATCTAGCTGAGTGTTGTTATTTTATTCAGTCGTAGTTGCTTATTTATATTCCAGCTAAGATCCTTTGTATGTTGATCTAGTCGATTATTGTCAGTTATTCAGCTGTATTCGACCATTTTGTAATCCACAGAGATATCATACTATAAACTTTGCAGTCCTTTGTCTCATTTATTATTTGTATGATCATCTATATGTTGTAAACCTTTGATCCTACACACACATTAGCAGAGTTTCCTAGACTAGCCAAGTCAGAAACATTACAGTGGTATCAAAGCTTTAGTCCTGCCAGCCTGTGACTAAAGACAATGAGTGCAGTAGAAGACCCAGAGGGCCATGAACATGTAGGTGACAAATATGTCACTTACAACAGGCATCAGGAAAGAAGGCATAGGCTTGATTTCCCCCCTTTTCCTCCTAGCTCAGAGGAAGAGGAAGAGGCACACATAGAAGCAAAGAGAAGGGCAGAGCGTGAGGCTGAGCGCGAGGTAGAGAGGATGCTAGGAGATATATATGAGCGACCATAGGGCAGTGGAAAGGCCCCCGTAGATCCAGAGGCAGCTTTAATGCAGGTTATCAACAATATGTTAGCTAGTCAATGGACCATGTCTCAGTCCTTGGCATAGGTGGTTGATAGATTGGCTAGAGTGGGCACCCCATATACACAAGTCCCACATGCAGCACAGGGGAACTCGGGAGTAGGTAGTAGACCCCAGTCACCCTCTCGCACATACACCTCTGCGAGTAGGATTCCCAAACCCTTGTTTTCCAGTTTCCAGAGAGCACCCCCATTAGCAGCACCGCCACTACTTGGGAGAGCGAGAAGGTGTTGCAGCACCCTGGACTGGTATTGCTTGAGGACAAGCAATTTCGGGAAGGGAGGACTGTAATGTCCCTTTCCAAATAGGAGCTCCGGAGAGGAGGCTTAATGTCTAAACCACCCTGTTAGACTATAGCCAGGGCCAAAGAGGGGTAAATAGGGTTACTAGAGGTCACTCGAGTCACAGGTGTTATATTCGGAAAGTGACATTGAGATAAAAAGGGTTAAAAGCGCTTTTAAGTCATTATGAGCTAAAAATAGAAGTCAACAGTGAATTAGGGTTTCAGCAGTGATTTAGGGTTTTGGAAGTCAACAGTGAATT
>ML779190.1:654608-738412 GCA_009831015.1 Picea engelmannii
TGCAGTGCTCCCATATTCTAGGTATTATCTTTTAGTTTCTTATTTGCATTCCGGTTAAGATCCTTTTGTCTTTTGATCTAGTTGAGTGTTGTTATTTTATTCAGCCACAGTTTCTTATTTATATTCCGGCTAAGATCCTTTGTATTTTGATCTAGTCGAGTATTGTTAGTTATTCAACCGCATTCGGCCATTTTGTAATCCACAGAGATATCATAATATAAACTTTGCAATCCTTTGTCGCATTTATTATTTGTATGATCATTTAAATGATGTAAACCTTTGATCCTACACACACATTAGCAGTGTTTCCTAGACTAGCCAAGTCAGGAACATTACAATTACCTATGGCCTTCTATATGCAAAAATGGCAAAGACACTATCACATGTTGACACAGAGAGAGAGAGAGAGAGAGTTCACAAAGGAAACTACTAAAACAGATATTTCGCAGCAAATTTCCTAGTTGCTACGAAATTTTATTTTCATCATAACCTTAAAACTGTAAATTGGGTTTTTCCAAAAAACAAATCGGAGATGCATCATAGTGTCATTAATTTGATGAAAAGAAATCAGCCCAACCCAGTTCTCCATTTGGAAGAAAAGGTGAAATTACCAGTCGATGTGAAATCTCTTGGTTGCTGCGAAATTTCTTGTAGCTCATTGTTTTTGCAGTTGACTTCAAGATCTGATTTCAAGCATATGGTGATAGATCTCAACAACCTGAAAGAGGTTTTTCTCAAGAATGGGTTCATATACAAAAAAATCTCTCAATTTTTTCACGGTTGTCATGTTTTGGGATATTTGAAGGGATCTTTACAACCTATTTTACATATTTTTGCCAAATTTAATTAGTTAAAAACTAAATCCTAAAAAAAGGGAGTTAGTTTGTAACTCCTCTTTGAATGTGAAACCCTAAATATTTCATCCTTATTGAGTTTGAAGGTAATGTAATGTTATATATTGTGAAGGAAAGAAGGAGAAAATGGTTGGAGACTTGAGGAAAAAGATGCTTTGGTTGTTGTATATATTTTTTGATAATGAAAGCTTTCAAGCTGAAGGACTTGAATATTTTTTCTTCGATATTCTTGGGTTGGTGATGTGAAGTATGTTTTCTTTGTGAATTTTTTCCATCTTTTCAATCAGTATGTCTATTCTTATATTCTAAGTGAATAATAATAGATAGAGAATTCATTGTTGATGCTCTTTATCTCACATTCACTTTTCCTACATTAGTCTTCTGATATTGTGATAGAACTCATCTATTTCTTGGTGCTCAATTATCATTGATGTGTTGCCTTATTCCCACCACCATAATACAATACCTATGATGATTTAAATATTTCTATATACTTATCCTATGAAGTACATTTGTTCATATCAACTAGTTTTGAAATCTTTGATTTGACCTATCTTTATTATGACTCCATGCCTAATGGGTGTTTCACTCAACCCAACCAACACATTTTGAAAACCTTACTCAATTGAAAATATAGTCATTGTGTTTATTAAATAACCAGTCTTTTTTGTGGTTGAGTTATCAGAGAGAGCCCTCTCTGGGTTGGAATGGATAGCTTCTGATCTACAGGTTGGTTTGTGGTTACCTCTAGGTTTTCCTTCCACAGCCAAGGAAAATTACAAAGTGATAACATTTTGGCGTCATTGTTAGGGAACGAAGGTGAAATCTTCCCTGGGATAGTGACAATATTCAAATTTGAATTTTGATGGTAAATAGAGGCAAAACACAAAGAAGTTGTGCATCTTTCACCTGGCGACTCTACTGTCAGCAGAATCCAGAATTCAAAGTATCATTGGTGACTCTACTGTTAGCAGAATCCAGAATTCAAAGTATCATTGGCGACTCCATTGTCTAAAGATGGATTCCATGGAATCTTAGAAATATGCAAGGTATGTTCCTATGAATCATTCTCATATTCTTGGTTTTCCAAATCGCCTTCCTCGTATAGATTGGAAAACATATCTGCCAAAATTCAAAGACACAGAGGGTGATGATGTTGCTTTACATCTGATTAAGTTTTGTATGCATACACATAAATTGGGGGTTAAATTTCATGAATATTGCTTGATGAAGATGTTCATGGCTACCTTGGAGGGAAAAGAAAGATCCTAGTATGAAAAGTTGTCAGTTGCTAGTTTATTCTCTTTACAATATTTTCATACACTTTTCTATGAAAAGTACAAAGAACATTATTCCTCTTTTTCACTGTGTGGAAACTGCTGTGAATATTTTGAATTTTTTATGCAACACATAAAAAATGAATTTAATGATGAAGAATTAATGGATGAAGAAATCAAATAATTTTATGAAGATTATTTTCAACAGCAGGAAGAAAAAGTAGAAGATAACGACCATGATAATCAGGAAAACTTTCAGCAAACTGTAGTTTCTTCTCTGGATGAAAATGAAATAAATCATAATCTTGATATTCAAAGTCGTGTTCATGATGAAGATATTCAAACTTTAAGTAACCAGGATAAGGATGATGATAGTCTTTCAAATCTTTCTTCAGATCAACCATTTTCTGAAATATTTTTTGAAGAAACATGATCTTATCGAAATTAGAGTGTTGAAATTGTATGCATTGAAACTCTTCAATCTTCTCCTGAGTCATTTATTCATGAAAACAATGAATTAGTTTGTGACAGTTGTATCTCAAAGCCATGGGGAGGCAGTAAAGAGAATTTATTTTCCTAGAAAGTCAAGATAATTTTTTTGTTGAATTGTATAAAGAAGTACTTCCAAAAATTCCTCATATATATGATATGATTGTTGCACCTAAAAATTTTCAAGAATATTCAATCATTTTTCATGATGTGGATGGTAATGAAGAATCAATCAAACAAATTTTTTTTTTCCATTTGAGGAGAATCAACCAAATGAAAAACCTCATGAGGAAATAGTTCATGGTTTTGAAGATCCTTTTGCAAGTATATTGCAGTCATCAGTGAAGATGGATTTCGCAATATTTATGAGTTATGGATATCAATTATAGCCAAGTTTTGAGTTGTCACATTCCATATTTCTATTTATGTTTGAAGAAGTTAAAGTTGAGGATCAATCAAGTATGCATTTTCTTGACTAGTTGCAAGGGATTTATGTTGTCACATGATTTTGCAGTTGTCTCAGCAAGATAGAGTAGGAAGTAGTTTTCAATAAGCTTTATTGGAAAGCATCTCTTTTAGCATATGTATTTTCAGTGTGACGCATTTTGTTAGTTTCAGTTTTAGCATTCAATTTTCAGTTTGCAGTGTGCAGTTGTGATTTTCAGTTTGAATAGTGGTTTTGGTTTCAGAGCAGGAATCAAGTTGCAAGTTTCAAGAAAGAGTTGGGAACAACCCAATGGATTAAAGTTTGGTCTTCAGGTTCTTTGATACCTCAAAGGGAGGATAGCATCCCCATTGGAGCCTATGTTAGTGAGTATAAATTTACAAAGTCAAAACAGTTTGTTTTGTTGTTGATTGGGTCTTGTATTCATGTCCTAGTCTCCTAAAGATCATGTGTCAAGGTTCGATGGTATTTCTATCAATGTAATATCAATGAGACAAGTGGAGCACTCCTGGTCATTTTTGTGATTATTTTGTTATCCTTGGCATTACCTATGGTCTTCTAGTTGCAACAATGGAAAAGACACTATCACATGTTGACAGAGAGAGAGTTCACAAAGGAAACTTTTGAAACAAAGATTTCACAGCAAATTTCTTAGTTGTTGTGAAATGTTATTTTAATCATAAATTTAAAAATACAAACTAGGTTTTTCCCAAAAAAAATTGGAGAGGCATCATAGTGTCATTAATTTTCTGACAAAAAATCATCTCAACCCAATTCTCCATTTGGGAAAAAACGCTAAATTACTAGTCGTTGTGAAATCTCCTGGTTGCTGCGAAATTTCTTGTAGATAATTGTTTTTTAAGTTGACTTCAAGATCATATTAAGAGAATATGATGATAGATATCAACACACTAAAAGAATTTTTTCTCAATAACGGGTTCATCTACAAAAACCTATTTCATTTTTTGCACAAGTGTCATTTTTTGGGAGATTCAAAGGGATCTTTACATCTTATTTTACAATTTTTTGCCAAATTTAATTAGTTAAAAACTAAAACCTAAAAAACAGGAGTTAGTATGTAACTCCTTATTGAATGTGAAACCCTAAATATTTTGACCTTATTGAGTTTTAAGGTAATGTAATGCTACATATTGTCAAGGAAAGAAGGAGAAAAGGGTTGGAGACTTGAGGAAAAAGAGTCTTTGGTTGTTGTATATATTTTTTGTTAATGAAAGCTTTCAAGCTGAAGGACTTGAATATTTTGTCTCATAGAATCTTGTGTTGGTGATCTGCAGTATGTTTTCTTTGTGAGTTTTTTCCATCTTTTTCATAATTATTTCTATTCTTTTATTCTGAGTGACTGATTATGGATGGAGAATTCATTGTTGATGATCTTTATCTCACATTCAGTTTTCCTACATTAGTCTTCTGATATTGTGACAGAACTCATCCATTGCTTGGTGCTCTGTTATCATTGATGTGTTTTTTTCTTCCCACCACCATACTACAATACCTATGATGACTGAAAGATTTATAGCTACCTAGCCTATGAAGTACATTTGTTCATATCAACCAGTTTTGAAATCTTTGATTCGACCTATCTATATTATGACTCCATGCCCAATGGGTGTTTCACTCAACCCTACCAACACATTTTGAAAACCTTACTCAACTGAAGATATATTCATTGTGATTATTAAATAACCAGTATTTTATGTGGTTGAGTTATCATAAAGAGCCCTCTCTGGGTTGGAAGGGCTAGCTTCCAATCTACAAGTTGGTTTGTGGTTATCTCTTGGTTTTCCTTCCATAGCCAAGTAAAATTACAGAGTGATAACAGAATGTTCTTCTATCTTATTCATTAGTAGAAGTTGGGTTTCATTGTATTTATGTGTTCTTTGCTATATTTTTTTTCTCTCGTATTAGTGGTACTAGAGCAATTTGTTGCTTGTCATTTCTCAAAGCAGGTCCTCGATGAGGTCAAGGTATATAAATTTGGGTCTCCAACTAGTTTCGCTTGAGGGAAATATCTCGCTCTAGCTCAAGTGACCTCCCATGGTGAAAGAAAAGAGAGATGACAGAGCATGATATCCTTTCAATATGTTGCTCGAGGAATCCCTTGGGTGACAGAGGAACGCGATGATGGACAACTTCGCTCATATCCTTCGAAGACTACCAATGGAAGCGGTTGAGGCATCTTCAACAAGCAACCATTTTCGAGGTGCAACACCCTTCAAGGTATAAGTCAATTTTAATATCCCCTTATTTGAAGTCCATATAGAGGCAAATTCTCTAGAAAAATGGTTGAATCTTCCAAAAGGTTATTACTCCATCCAAAAAAAATCCGACAGTGAAAATATCACCTTCATTCTCCTTAAATCCCTTTCCCATGTGTGAAGGTTACTGAGAAAGGTACATTGCAGATGAATCTACACAGTTCAAGAGAGAACCCACTTGGGAAGCCTTTGTAGATAACCTAAAGGAGGAGTTCTACCCTATCAGAAACTATGATGACCAGTACATGAGATGGATGACTATGCATCAGAAAAGAGATTAAACGGTGCCAGAGTACACTACCATATTTCACATATTGTGCTCAAAGATAGGTATCAAATACTCTAAGTGGCACCTGGTTTTGAAGTATCAAAGTGGTCTGCACAAGTACATCTAAGAAAAGATGGATTTCTTAGAGATATCCTCACAGGGAGTTGTTTATCGATATGCAGTCAAAATTGAGCATAAATTCAAGCAGTAGAGTAAGCGGGAGTTCGGAAATCCAACCTCAAGAGAGTCATTCCAAGACACGGGAAGATAAGGGTAAACGAAAGTATAAGAGAGACATCGGAAAGTGGTGTGAGTTCCACAATATCCCCTGCACAACACCGAAGAATGTCTCTCAAAACGGTCATTGGTGGTCGAGCTCAAAGAAAAAGAATTGGAACCCAACTTGAACTCTGATTCAAATCACAATACATGGAAATAGATCATCAATTCAGAACCCGTTGCTACCATCACATCCACAACAATACAACTAGAAGATCCAAAGGAGCTTGAGGAGGGGGAGCGCCTCTTCCACTCAGAGATGTGGTTAAAGGGGACCCCACTTCATTTCATTGTTGACAGTGGGAGACATAAGAACCTAATATCAGTTGAGGTTGTCAAGAGATTGAAGCTGCAAATGGTGCCACACCCCTAACCATACAACATCGGATGGTTGAGTCGGGGACGAGACATCTTTGTTATCCAACAGTATCGCATGTCCTATGGAATCAAGCCCTTCAAGGATGAAGTAGTGTGTGATGTTTCTCCACTTGAATTATGTTATGTCCTTTCAAGACAACCATATATGTGGAAACGTCATGATATTTATGAGTTGCGGCCTCGTAGTGTCATTGTTACTCTTGGAGGTCAGCTCTATAGGGTACCAGAGGTAGCTCCAACTAATGCCAATTCATTGATATCAAAAAAACAATTCTGAAAAGCAATATATCATACCACAATTTTTTCCCTCTTCTCGATCCAGTCGGATGGTGAATAGAAGGTCACTACGACAACTACAGCCTCAACCCAAGACGTTTCTATCCAGCAAAAGCAGGTCGACAAAATTATAGAGGAGCAAAAAGAGAATGAGTGTCTTCCATATGTTCAACATAAATCTATTGGCCACGGCCCTTTTCAGGTGTGCTTGGGGTTCCAACATTAGCCCCCATTGATTTAGCTCTTCTTGTTGCATCTTCATAGAAAGAGTCCTCCCACACTCAGACCAAGGCAGATCATGTAGCCAGATTTTTTGAATGGATCCAACACCTCCAACGAGTTCATGACATCCTTCCATAGGAAAAGTAGAAGAAAGACATATACTTCAACAAGGCAAGCGGCTCACCAAGGTTCAGATTCAGCAGAAGTTTCCCCATCTCCCAAGGGAACTTGATGAAATGGGGACCATTGCTTCTTAAGGGGGGAGGAATGATCCAGGTGGATCTCGGTGGACATCCACCTTTTCCACTTAATCAACATTTCAAGCCTATGGTTTTGATAAATCATGATATTCACATTTTTTAATGGGAAATGGAATGTAATGCCATCTTCATTTGTTAATTACAAACATCAAGTAACGATTTCCTAGTGGTCTTGTGTACATTCTTACAGCATAGTGTTAATGCACTATATGCCATTGGAACTATGCATTAAGCATGCTCGGGCTAGAGTAGTATTGGGATGGGTGATCGCCCAGGAAGTCCTAGTGTTTTACATGCCTATGGAATTTTATAAACTTAGACTAATTTATCCCACATGCATCATGGGAATTGTTCTCCTCTCATTCTCTCATATATAATTGAGATGAAGGAGGCCCTTTAAGCATGCAATGGAGTGTGATGTAAATCTTGTTACGAATGAAGCGTAGCCAATATCTCTTTATTTTCATACATAAGCTACCCCATTCTTCCAGTTTGTGTTTTGCGGTGTTTTCTATCTTATTCATTAATAGAAGTTGGGTTTCATTGTATTTATGTGTTCTCTATTATATATTTTTTTCTTGTTTCGTTCTCAGCATAATCCAGATCAAATACTTCAATACATCTAGGTTCTTGGGAGATATTCCCAACATAATGGTTCATTTTATAAACTTAGTGGTGTACTCTTGTGCACGTTCCCCTTGCTTTTATTAGAATTAATGCCAACAAATAAATTATTCATCTTCATACCTAATAGGGTAAAATTGGGATTTAATAAGGGTTTTAAACACCTACCAATTAGTTACTAGAGGATCACCCTCCAATCTAAGAGTCTCTATGTGTATCTCCCACCAAGTTTGGACATGGCCCTTTAAATTCAGTTGGGAAAATGATAAAAAAATTCCCTTATGCTATGTTATGCACACTAAAATAGACTTCTAATTGTCACACCCATTGATTGAATAAAATTTACAGGATTGGTCTCACCTTGATAGGGTTTTATGTCCACTTTCACTTCCACTTTGAACAAGGATTGGGAATATGTGAGGTTGGAACTTGTTCTCTATTAGAGCTACCAAGCTCCCTAAAAGGTTAAAAATTGCTCTCTATATCTACCATGAGGTTCACCATGTTGTGAGATGTAAAGATACAAATGCTTAAATTATCATAATAGAACAGAAGTAACACCATGTACATAATGTGAGCGTGGAGCCAAAATTCAAGATAGATAAGTAACACAATAACTCCTTAAACAATAGGAGAACCTCCTCCAAATAACTAATTACATTCATACATCACAAGTCACCTCCCATAATAGTGAATATATGACCTCTATATATAACTATTCACACTTGCACATGAGGCCCATTTACCATTAAGCCGACCTTATTACATATATATTTATAAATTACATGTACATTTAGGCCCATAGATGTACATTGACGAAGGTACTAGGAAAAGAGCCACATGGGAAGTATTTGAAGAATTGTTCTCAAACAAATGGAGGAAATGTATAGAATTCAAGATGAGTTAAAAGAAGAAAAGGAAGAGATTAAGAAGAAAAATGATGAATTTTCCAAGATGCAATCCCTTAATGAATCACTCATTAAGGAGGTTAAGAACCTAAATAAAGAAAGGAGTAGCAAAGAAAAGTGGGAAAAGGATGATTCAAGGGAAGATTTGAAAAAGAAAGATGAAAAGATATGTAGATTATGAAACCATAATAAAAAAAACTATTGGATGAGGTTAAGAGATTGAAAGAAGAAAAGAAAATTTGTCAAAATCAAGAAGAAAGAAGAATCTTGGATGAAGAATCTACCAAAATACTTGAAGAGAGAATTTGCAAGAAGGTTGAATATTCCCTAAATACTGATGAGGTAAAATCATAAATGCAATCCAGAATTGAAAAATGACGTCAAAATTTGATAAACAGGGTGACATTGCAGCTTCAAAAAGAGAAATAAGACAAGATTCAAGAAGGTCACCAGAAGATACTTGAATAATTTGAACTCCATCTAGAGTATGTACATGCCAAATATGATGGTATTGTCTCCAAGGCTAGAGTAATCAAAGACCAAGCAAAGATGATCGAGGACGACATTGTCTCTTAATGATCCAAATGCTTAAATTATCATAATAGAACAGAAGTACACACCATGTACACAATGTGAGCATGGAGCACAACTCCAAGATAGATAAGTTACATAATAACTGCTTAAACAATAGGAGAACCTCCTCCAAATAACCAATTACATTCATACATCACAATTCACCTCCCATCATAATGAATACATGACCTCTATATATACATATTCACACTTTCACATGAGGCTCTTTTACCATTAGGATGACCTTATTAAATATATATTTATACATTACATGTACATTTAGGCCCATATATTCCCCCCCTTGGGGTCATGTCATATACATTTAGCCCCATATATTCTCCCCTTGGGTCATACATGAGAAATGTACAAGAATTTTTCTTCTATATTTCTGAATCTCCCCTCTTATTAATCCCTTAGATTTCTATTGTACTCATCTTCCATGGCTAGGGTTTGATACTTCCTTATTTAATCCACTTTTTTTTATCCTGCAATACCCCACAAAACCCCAAAAAAAACTCTATGATATAAATATGATCTGTAAATTGTAATGGATATTCCACTTGATAGTTCCCCATAATAGATCTTACAAGTTTCTCCAATTTGTTGTGTAGTTATCCTCTATTATGTAGTTCTTACTCATTATTATTGTGTAATATTACAAGTGCAATTCTTAGATTGTTGAAATGCACTTAGAATGAAATAAAATAAGTTAAAACAAAAAAAATACCACACCATCCATACACCGAACACAATATGTACCCTACAAAACCCAACATGGGAAAACCTAGTGAGAAGGTGAGCATTATGCCTTGATCCTTTCTTCTCAAATATAGAATGCAAATACAAAGAAATATAGTTTCACTATGGAGTTGCAATAGATTTTGTTGCTTGAATGCCTACTATTATGTCTTCTAATTCCTTTGTTTTGCTCACAATATCCAACTCCTTTGATTTGCTCAACTATGGAATTGTAAATCAATACAATAGGAACAAAAACCCTTCCTTTCCTAGTGACCCAATATTTAACATGTCTTGATGGTCATCTAGGATTAGGTTTATGGTTTTGGGGTGAAAATGTGAACATGGGTAACACTTTTTGGAATGAGGCATGGTTGGAGAAAAAAATTCAACAAATTATCTTAGCTGAAAATTTTATAATCTTTCGACGAAGATTTTGATTGACTTTACCTCATGTTAAAGTTTTCTTAGTTGAGAGTGTTGATGGATAAATAAGTTTTTTGATTGAGAATTTATGGTCTCATACAAGAATTTGAAATTGAACCACAATTCTAAAACTCTAAGAAAAGACTATCAGTTGAGAGTTTAGATTCTCCTCCCAAACTCTCAATTGAGAATATTTTTAAACTCACAATCAAGAATATAGTAAACTCTCAATTAATAATTGGTTAAACTTTCAACTAAGATATTTTTCTACTATAGAAAAAAATAAAAAATTGTTTGGTCAAGGCCCATTTTCATCATTTTATGTGAGCATTGAAAAAAAGGACCCTAACCGCTTCACGCCAAAATTGTACAAAAATAACACCAACTGCTACACACCCCCAAGCTAGCAGGTATTCTTTTATAATGAAGGAATATTAAAGAACATAATTATAAAGAATAATTATTAGATCTAGAAGTTAACATAACCAAAAAAACTATTCCTGGGACTTTTCACTTATTAAATTTATCATCCTTATTTGGGGTTATGTCTTTTTAAAGATTAGGAGAATCCATTTTTAATGATCATTTTAAAAAAATCTAACAAGATTAGGAGAATCCATTTTTTTAATGAGCATTTTAAAAAAATCTACAAATGTAGGGGATCAAAGAAAATGGTTTATCACCTGTTTAATGATGATGGTTGGTCTTCTGAGTCTGAAGATCAAATGATATCATTTTTTCTAGTCCTAAGAAGCCCTATTGGTCTTTTTTTACTATTTAATTAATCAAGGATCGAAGAACAATGAATTCTAAGAAAGATTCATGACAAATTTTGGGTTCATATCTATGTCATTTCTCATAAGGGGTGCAATCAACAACTACTCTAGAAGGATACATTTTTCTCAAGTACGTTGTAATGTGCAATACATCCATCCAAAACTTATTAGCCAAAATTTTGTACTGAATCATAGCTCGAACCATACCCATCATTGTTTTGTTCATTCACTTCATATTGTTTTGTTCACTCACTTCATAACCTTTACCTAACTAGGAATTTTAATTAGTTTCTATTTCCAAGTGACGGTCAAATAGAAAACATATCCTAGATAAGCTTCTTAGTCAATCCCAATACAGGAGACTTTTTTTTATAAGCACTTGTTTGTTTGGAGGGATCATCATAAATAAGTAATGACCCCACTAAATTAGATGATGCATTATATTTGATGTATTTCTCATTTAATCCATGAGAATTTTTGTTTCCAATTAACAAGTAATGATTGCATTAGTTGTTGCTAGCTAGATATGTTAAAGATTCAATTGATATGTGGTATCTCTTTCTTGGGTCAAATTACTAGAAGTTCATTGGATAATCCCATATTGTTACAATGGTCATAACAATTTCCAAGTTACTTTCGGATTGCATTGTAGGACGGTCAACCAATTGTAAGATCCTCACAGTTTTTGTAATATTTTTATATTGAAGTTTTTCATTGTCCTTATCATTATCATATTATTAGTTACACCAAGGTTATCCAAATATACTTTCTATATATAAACTCTATTTATCTGTTATGGGGTTGAATGGATCACCATATTTTGGGACAAGTTGTTTTCCTATAATCACATTTTAATCGCCTCAACGATGTGATTAGTGGTGGAATCCTTTTGTTTCTTTCTAATTATAGGATTTCATTGATGGATTAGGGTCTGCACCAAGGTAAGGTAATATTGATATGAAAAAATTATATTTCCCTTATAAAATTTGAATGCTAATTCTTTTGCATGCTTAGAGATAGACAACCATTTTTCCATCATGTGGATCTTTCTCAATATGCCAAGTTGTGCATTATTCTCTCCCTATTTCTTCTTTTTAACCATAATCCATGATCTAGTGTCGACTCTATGACTCTATTTGTTTGTCATGAACTTGGTTAGTCTCATTTCGATTATCCACTTTAGAATTTTGCATGATTTAAGTGTCTATATTTTGGGATAATGGCCAAGATTATTATGTTCATAATATTCTTTTGGTTGTTATCATGCTATTAAATGTTAATTAGGGCCACATTATTCAATTACACATAAATTCACTTGTTAACGATGGTTCGATTTTGAGACGAGTTATCTTTCTATGTTGGTTGAAAATGGTTCCGCAATTTCTTGGAATGAACATGATTGTAATACATTAAACTAGGTCAACATGAATATGGATACTTGTCACCTTTTTTCTTCCAAGAATAAAATTGTAGCTTCTATTCAAAGTAAGAAATTCAAAATTACATCCTCCAGTGGCGTTGAAGTTTTGGATTCAAAACTAGGGTTTAAATGGATACTAGAACCTTGTTATCGAGATAAACGTTCACAAAAAGGAAAACTATTATATAATTCTAATACCAAGCTTTCTTTTTGGCTATATGTCCATACATTTTTTATATCATGTAAGAAACATAGTAAAAATTGCACCATCATTTTCATGATAAACTCTTCCACCTTAAAGACTACAAGACAAAAATAAGACTAACAAGAAATATTTAAAACATGAATAAAACAGTTGTTTGGTCATTGATGTAACAATGATACCATGTCTACTTTCCTCCATGGCCAAAAGAGGATCTCCAATATTACATCCATATTTTGAAAATTTATCGATAACCTCATTCACCTCCTGAAAATTGTGTAAAGGAAATAAAATCGAAAGGGTACGATATCATCCTAAGTTGTTCACCAAATGGATCAAGACAAAGATCGTGAATTTGGGCACTTCCCTTCTGTTATAGCACAATTTTCCACCCCATATTGCATTTGTGAGATGGCCTAGTCCATTCCTCATCTTGCAAACCTTAATCCCAATCGCCTTCATCAAAATCATCTTTAAAAACGGTATCTTTGTTGATGTATGTTACTCATCCATGTGAAACTCGCGTACATACATTATTCTTCCATGTGAAAATAACGTACATACGATATTCATCCATGTACAACTCGCGTACATATGTTTTTTTCTAGTGTGCAAATCATGTACATCCCCAATTTCATGAAAAATAAAAATATTTTGTAGTTTTGGGAGAGGTTTACGGGTTTTCCCTATCCTAAACCCCCAATTTACCACACACAACGGAATGTAACCATCTCAACCTCTTAATGATGGTATATAAGAACCTATGGGGGTGTATATGAGGGGGAGACAACCCTGGTGCAAGAATATGTTGTCATTTTTCTCCTAGTACTATCCCTTGATCCGGAAATTTACTTTCCAATATATCTTCCTCTCTCCTATATGATTGTTGGGTGTGTTCCTATCCCTTCTGGATCATGTGAGGAAGTACTCCATTATTGATTTGATGCTTGAAGATTTCAATGGAGGAACTCAAACATTCAGTTTCAAGGCAATGTCATCAGTCATAATTAGGTTGTAACTTGCATGTTCGTGTTGATTAATAAAAGAGTTCTCTTTCTCTCCAATCTATGTGCAATTATGTTTAAATAGTTCTTATATGTTGAATTTTATTTACATGTTTAGATTTACATATTGCAATATCTACTTGGTTTCTTTTGCAGACTGGTAGAGAAAAAGGCTTGGAGCAAGTCAAAGGTCAAGAGCCAAGATCTTCATCAAACATTTGGACACAAGGTACGAGATCCTTCTTTCTCTCTTCTAAGTAATCATTTCTTTATTGATTTGTATATTGGAGGGTAGGTTTGATATTTTAGATACGGGTGTGATGTGTTGTGACATAGACCCAAGGTCATAGGGTAGAAAATCTTGAAATAGAATGGTGACCATATTGGGGAGATTTTTCTCCTAGTTTGGGTCGGTTTAAGGGATATTGTGATTTCTTATTTTTCTTCTTTTCTGGGCTTGTTGTCGAGCATTTACTACCTCAAAAGTCTTTTCCAGTTTCTAGAAGCTTCCTTCTTATTTGCAATTTCTCTTTTTGAGTTCTTGCTAAGGTGTACGTTCTTTGGCTTTGTATGAACCGTGTATATATGTGCTTCACTTCAGTGTCAGTCTCATATGTACATTATTAATAGTGTACGCATTCGCATAAACTTCTAAAAAGTTTCTCTTGGGGCCATTTTCTAATTTTTGGGAAGTTCTCGATTGGTACTTCAGCATTTCCTAAACCTTCTTTGGTTGGTTTTTGTCTTTGAATGTTATATCAATTCTATGTAAACTTTAAAATTTGATCAAAAGTTCTTGCTCTTTGATTGGTTAGCCTTTTTGTTTATAAGGTTTTTAGGTGGGTGGGAAATTCAGTCTTGAGTGTCTGGACTATACTTCCAGTTCATTGTTGTGTTTCAGTGATTTTGGACCGTCCTATTTCTTCCTCTTTGCCTTATTTCTTTTGTTCATAAAAAGAAAATACAAAATTGCATTGTAGTTGCATTTTGTTTCTTTTTAATAAAAAAAAAGGAGAAAATAACTTGGTTGCTAGTTATCTCTTCTCTTGTTCCCTTGCCTCTTAAGTTTTTCAAGAAAAGAACTCATTTTCTAGAACTCGGGTCTTTTATGCATTGTTCATGTTTTGAAAAAGTTGTTGATTTTGATTTTGAGTAGCCTTTTACGAAAAACAAATCTTGTTTGCAAAGTCCCTTTATACTTTGTTTTGCATTTAACCTAGGGTGACAGTGTAGTTTTCATTGGCATTCAAAAGAAAAGAGCATTTTAGGCTTGAATTTCAAAGTAATCTTATATCTTGCATATAAACAAAAATATATATTTTTCCATTTTGAAAATATCGTAAAATAAGTATATTGCACCTTTTCATTTGAAGGACAAGTTTGTTTATTAAGCACAGTGTTCTTAAATATTTTTCTTCTTGAGTCAAACAAACATCATTAGTTTCACTTCCATATCCTTTGAGCAAAAACAACCAATAAAATGAATGCTAAACCTAAAATTTACTAGACTTTGTTTCTAGGGTTCACAAACAAGCTTAGGGTGCCTTGGATTAGGATTAGAGAGATAACTCTCTAAGGTAGGTAAACAAACATCGGAGTCTGAGAAAGGGTGAGTTCAAACCCAACTGTCATATAGGCATATTTGAGAACCTCCTCTAACATAGGATCTAAAAACTAGGTCGTGTGAGGAAGAGTAGAGGAGATAAACCCTCTGAAACTCGACCAAGCGTAGTGGATTGAGCGTATTTGGTGGTTTTTTCCTAAAGTGAAACTGACTCATCTGGCGTCAGTCCTCTGCAAATTTCAAACTTGGTTGAAGTTTTCTTGAAGTGATATTATCCTTCTTGGAATCCATCCTCTGGAAGCTTCATACGTAGTTTGATATTTTTTGAAGTGACATTGGCCCTTTTGTAGACATTCCTCTAGAAGAGCTTCAGACTCAGTTATCCTACCAATACGTTAAATCTCGATTGTCAATTGTACCATGGCATGGATGTTGATAGTAAGTTGGTATCCATAGTTTCTTTTCCTAGGTATCTCATAGGTGACTGCGAGGGTTTTCCCATGGTACCTGAGGCAGACGTCATATCACACTTTTCAATATTGTTGGAGGGTGCCCCGCGAAGTGAGGGTACTTGCACCAGAAAATGATAGTTAGTGGAGGTCGGGGTAGCTTTTTCTCACTCCTTCGCTCATCGGTCTTGGGACTTGATAAACCCGAGCTAGTATATGGAAGGTCTCTTTCCACTTTTTCATTGCTTTGTACTCAAGACCTCATCCACCTGGGATGAATTTTTGAAGAAGTTGTTTGCTTGCGATGTTTCTCTTAGGACTTTTTAGTGGAGTGTTTCTTTGTAAATTTGGCCTTAGGTTGTGTCTATATCACCACTTTTGGATCCTTGATTCAAAATGGTCGACCAACTACTTCGCTGGTCAGGAAGGACCTCTGGTTTTTCTCTTGAAAACATGGAGTCGCCTCCTAAAAGGCATGGTTTTTTATACCACTGGTTCATCAGAGTCAGTGTGTGATAATTTTTCGAACATGAGAAATCCTGCAAGGGATGAACCTGTGCATAACAACGATATGTCCAAATTTCTTAAGGATGGAAACCAAGGGACCCCTTCCCAAGGGAATTCTTATTCTTTTCCGTTCTTTGGAAACATTGGTACCCCCTTGATGGCCACTTTGAACATTCCTAGGTTGAATATTGGGCTACCCTTTTGGTTGTGGACCACTCTAAATGTCTCGGATGCTATCGATGCTTCTTAGATAAGAACCTTATGTCATGAGTATCGAATGGATGTTGATCATTTATATTATGCATCCACGAATTCTACTCCTTCTCCCTCTTTCGGTGAAAGTCTAGCTAATAGTAACGATAAGTATAAAATGAATAGGAAGAGGAAGAGTAAGAAAAAGAAGTCATCAGCCTCTGCTAGTCATGTTGGAGACATGCAACCAACCTCTAAAAGTCATGTTGGGGGAACAAGTCTAGTCATTGCAATTCATATTGGAATTGTCTCACCAACCTACGCTAGTCATGTTGGAGACCTTTCACCAACCTATGTGAGTCATGTTGGGGACAAGAAACCAGTCACTACAAGTCATGCTAGAAACACAAGTCCAATCACTTCCATTCATACCGACAATAGTTCACCGACCTATGTCAGTCATGTTGGATACATGTTTTCAATCACTACAAGTCATGTTGGGAGAACGAAACCAACCTCTTCTATTCATGTTGGAATTATGTCAACAACCTTTGTGAGTCATGTTGAAGACGAACAACAATTTGTTGCAAGTCATGTTGGGGGCACGAGTCTAGTCATTGCTAGTCATATTGGAAAAAATTCACCAACATTCGCAATTCATGTTGGATATTAGCACCTAGCCATGCAATTTGTGTTGGCGGTAACCCACCAATTGTTGCAAGTCATGATAGGGGCATTGATATTGTTTAGAAACCTAGACGAATAGGATGTAAGCCCAAGTTTCCATGTAAGATTTGCAAGGGAGGTCACCTTGATCATTTGTGCCCTATTACTTCCATGGTATGAAGAGCGTGGTCCTTGTGTGAAGCACCTTCTGGTTCTAAGTCATCTTCAATTTCTCAACAATCTATCAATCATTGGTTGATGAAGTGGTTGTGTTGATGCAATCTTCAACAGATACAACTCTTATTTTGAGGGGTGATGGGTCTTTTTATCATGTTGTCCCATATCCTATTCAAACTGTAGTTGAGAAAGTGATTGTGTCGATGTAATGTTCAGCCAATCCCACTCTTCTCTTGGAGAATGACAAGTCTACCAAAGTGGTCTCATCGATGCAATATTCGGTTGACCCCACACTTTTTTCAGGGAGTGATGCATCTTTCGACTATGTCTTTAGCATTTCCAGTTAAGTACCTTCTGAAAAAGGGGAAATCCACTATGTTTGCGTCTGCTCCCTCTAAGTCCTCAGATTGTTTTCTTTGATTGGAATGATCTTGTTGAGTCTCATCTTCCTTCTTTTGCACCTTTCTAGATAAGGGTTATAGTTAATTCAATGGGAATTTACTGATGTATTATAGAGGAAGGATCCTCTACAAGTATTTTATCCTCCTTGGCTTGGAAATATTTGGGTTCTCCGAAGCTTGTGGCATCTACCAGTGAGTTGTTGTCTTTCGACAGAATATCTAGTGAATGGTTGGGGATTATTCCTTAGTTTCCTATCATGTTAGGTGGGAAGATTGTCGTAGTCGATCTATTAGTGGTCCGAGGCCCTTTAGACTTCAATATGATTATTGGGTGTGATTATGTATATGTGATGAATGTTGTGGTGTCGACACTCTTTCATGTGATGCATTTCCCTCAAAATGGAAGCATTGTCACTATTGATCATATTTTATCTGCTAATCACCATCCTAGTTCGGAGTTAGCTCAGGTTTCCCCTTTGTGTGTTCCTAGTGTTCGGGTAGAGTCTTCCCCACCACGGGTGAATTATGTGGCATATTATCCTTGATTTTCAATTGCTTCTAAGCAGGATTATTTATAGTCATGTTGGCCTTCTTGAGACAAGGTATCGGTAATTGATCAAGTGTTGTATCCAATGGGGGCGTGTGAGCCTTTTCTTTCCCCTTTTGGCCCGAGTAATCTAGTTTTTCCTCTAATGTTTGATCTTATTGTTTATGAGACATCGAGCCCTAGTATTTGTGTCGTTGAGCCCCAGTTTCATGGATGTTGAGTTTCCTTCAGATGAGGCTATCCTTGAAGATATGATTATGGATATTCTACCTCTTCCTAAACTGAAAACTTTACAGGTTGGTTACCAAAGAAACCCTTGGCCTAAGCTTAGTAATGGGATCTACCTAGAGAAACATTATGCATGATTTGTAAGGCTATGTGTTGCTCTGTACATACTGTACTTTTAAGGTTTCTTGTTTTCAAGTTCTATATTCCATAGTACTTGTTTTTATCAGAGGTTTTTATATTAGAATTATTAACTTCTGGGTGAGTGTTTTTGGTCTTATATAGAGGAATTTGAAGACATTTTTCTTTGGTACCTTTTCTTCCATGTCAATCTGTTCTGACAGGTAATGATCTTGAAATTGGCATATAGGTTAGATTTTCTCCTTCATGCATTTTTTCATTATCCGTTTCTTGTTTCATTTTTCCTTAGAATCAACCCCACTGAGTTGTGACATGAAACCTTCTTTGTTGTTTACAAGTGTTGTAATTCATGTGGTAGAGACTATTGTTCATGGGTGCCCTAGTTAGAACCTTGTTCACAATTTGGAACCCATGCTAAATTACTTTCATAGACTCAGGATCCTTGTTCAATCCCACCATGACTTTGTGTTGAAGCCTCATATCTTCTTCTCAATATTTTTTTTGCCAATGCCTATGGGGCTCCCTCATTTATTTGTTGCTACATATGTTAACATTTTTGGATTCTTCAACGGGTATTGTGTTCCTTACTGGCATATAGGGTAGGTTTCATCTCACCTACATAATGCATTTATCCTTACCAATCACATATTTTCCCTAGGGTCAACCCAATTCGTTTACGGCATTATACCTTCAAGATACTTTAAAGGTTTCATTTATGGATGGTAGAGCTTACCTCTTCATGGGTGTCCTATATAGTACCTTGCTAGCCATTTTTCCACCCATGTTGTAGTATTTTTTGTAGGATCGGAAGCCATGTTTAGTCCCGCCGTGACTTTGCGTTGAAGATTCATATCTTCTTCTCATTTTTTTTCTGGCCAATTACCTACAGGGCTTCCAAAATTGTTGTGTTCAGTTGTACTTTCATTTCATATTGAATGCTCACGCTTTTCGGGCCTAATGTCAGCTTAAGTTTGTTGTTATATAGCCAATTCTATATGCAATCTTGAATAGTTTTCAGCCTTGCAATACTAGCCTTTGTGAATTAACACCTATATCCCTGGAGGAAAATTTCCCTTGAGTGTCCATATCCTGCACATGCTTTCCTTGTATTGAGCATAGGTATGCTCCTTGCGCTTGGAACTAGTTTGCTTCTTTGTGACAATCTTTTCCTCTACTGTACTATAGCATTATTTTATTCTTTTTCAGGCTTTGTAATATGAAAAAGACAAAAAAAAAAATCAAAAAACAAAGAAAGAATGGTGGAAATGAGTCTCGTTTTTTATGTGGAAGCTACTTTTGGCACCCTTGAACAGAACACAATCTTATGAGTTTTTACCTCATTATTGGGTTTAGTATGGATTTAGGAGGCCTTTACTCATTTTTTAGCATAATCTCCTCCCGCTGGTTATTCTTCCAGTTATATGGAGCGTTTGTTGATGCCTCTTATATCGCAAAAGTGTCCCAGTTTATAGTAAATGCTTCCCAAGTCACATTTTGTGTCATGTTTCTATTAAAGGGAATTTAATCTTAGTCGACCATTCTGCAGAAATACTTGACTTTCCAAGTCAGCCTTCCTGTGTCAATCAAGTACTTATCAGTTTCACAAGTATCTATGTATCTCACTCGTGCTAGTATAGAAGGTACTCATTGACTTCTTGTTGGTGGGCCTACTCTAATCGACTACGACTCATTTCTCTAAGAGTATGGCCTAGAGTTTCACCCTGGACCTATTTACATCAATGATAGGTGACCTTGCGCTTAGAAGATGACAAACCATCGTTGGTCGTTGACTAAGTAGTTTCCATTATGTTCGATGTCAACAACCATTATCACACATGGGGATTTGTGCAGTACCTTGGTTTCCAATTGACCCCATTGGTGGATTCCTTATCTTTGTCAATAGTATTCATTATTGGATACTATTCAGAGAGTCTATGTCGTGTGTTTTTCCATCTAGTACATGTCGGAGTCATACCTTGATTTAGTCCTTTCAATATTTTCATCCTAGTTCTTCCAAATATCTGGCCTTATGCTACCCCTCATATTGGATGATGGGGGATGCTTTAATTCCCTCCTTCTAGCGGATCTCTTCCTATCGAATTCAGCACATCTTACTCTAGGACAGGGATCTAGAGTCATTTTTAGAACTTTGGGATTTGCAGTCATTAGTGGTAGGTTCCCTCGCTATTAACATTGGGAATACATCAATGTCCCATGATCGATAGATTCTATCAGGTGTTTGACATTGGCTCCTTTATTCACACTTTTTAGATTGTACTAGGTACCTTTATTCCCATTATCATTATCTTTAGGTTGTCTTACATTTTTTAACGATATACATCAATGGTCAGTAATCAAACAGTGTCTCACTCTATTCGAATTCAACACATTTATTCACATAGTGTAGACTTGTGCCAAGGAGGGTTGTTTTGAATACTTCAGGTGAAGTACGAGCATCACATATTTTTTGCTCCTACCCAACCTATGTTTATTGTACCACCCTCAGTGACATCGATACTTGTAGAGGATCAGTTTGTTCACTTCATAATTGGCTCCATATATTCTCTTATTTGATTCTGAGACATAGTTCCACTGTGTATCCATTTGTGGATATGATCTACATTTGCATGGATCCACTATGTATTTCTCTCGTGGCCATGATTGCTACTTTTATATATTACATGGATCCATTGTGTACATTTTTCATGGCCATGGACATCATTTATGCTTTTATACTCCATGGATCTGTAATGTACTTTATTTGGTGGCCATGCTTGTATGACTTGTGAGCATGGGTATTCCCGACTCACGAAGAGAATACTCTTACTTGATTTCTATTGTAGGTTCTGTTCTTGGATCATTTTTTTCGGTACTTTCATTTGGACTTACTTCAGTGCATCCTCAGCTCTCATGGTTATAATATATTTCGGCCATTGTTTCTCTTCCGACCTCACACATTAGGGGGAATTTGTTATAGCACAAATTTCCACCCCATATTGCATTTGTGAGATGGCCTAGTCCATTCCTCAGCTTGAAAACCTGAATCCCAATCTCCTTCATCAAAATCATCTTTAAAAATAGTATCTTTGTTGATGTACATTATTCATTCATGTGTGACTCACGTACATACTCTATTCACCCATGTGCAACTCGCGTACATACGCTATTTTCTATTGTGAAAATCGTGTACATCCCCAATTTTGTGAAAAATAAAAATATCCCATAGTTTTGGGTGGGGTTTATGAGTTTTCCCAATCCTAAACCTCCAATTTCTCGTACACAATGGAATGTAACCATATCAACCTCTTTATGATGGTACATAAGCACCTATGGGGTGTAGATGAGGGGGAGACAATCTTGGTGCAAGAACATGTTGTCAGTTTGCAAGCTTCTTAATTCCCTAAATCTTTGAGTAGTATCCCTTGATCTGGAAATTTAGTTTCCAATATTTCTTCCTCTATCTTATATGATTGGTGGGTGTGTTACTATCCCTTCTAGATCATGTGAGGAAGTAATCCATTACTAAGTTGATGATTGAAGAGTTCAGTGGAGGAACTTGGACGGTTGGTTTCAAGGCAGTGCCATCAGTCAAAATCAGGTTGTAACTCACCTATTCATGTTGATTAATAAAATAGTTCGATTTCCCTCCAATCTATGTGCAATTATGTTTAACTAGTTCTTATATTTTGAATTATCTCCACATATCTATATTTACATATTGCATTTATAATTTAGTGTGACAACTACCTTGTTGTAGTATCTACTTGGTTTCTTTTGCAGAATGGTAGAGGCAAAGGCCTGGAGCAAGTCAAAGTCCGAGAGCAAGTATCTAAATATTTGGATACAAGGTACAAGATCCTTATTTCTCTCTTCTAAGTAATAATTTATTTATTTATTCATAAATTCAAAGGTAGGTTTAATATTTTAGATACGCTTGTGATCTGTTGTGACATAGACCCAAGGTCATAGGGTAGAAAATCCCAAAACACCTTCATCCAGTTTATAACAAGGGAGGATTCAGAAAAAAAATGAACTTGAATTGCATTCATATCTCTAGTAATTGTTAGCAATAAATTCAAGACTATCATCTCTGCATAATTATTGGAACTTGACTCTAATATAGCCTTAAAATTTACATAATGGAACTCTAATCATAAAAGAATGCCTCCAACACTACTAGATTCAAGTGGTCCCTACATGGCTCCATCAAAGAAGCCTCGAGATTTTGACTTATAAACTAACAAATCTTACAATACATGAGGAACACTTTTTTAAACAAGAAATATGATACTTGAGATCATATATTTTATTTGAGAGAGAAATTGAAAGAGGGAGATGCATTTATCTTGAAATTTTTGAGAGTTCCTAGGTATCCAAATTCCCAATAGTATGAGGCATGGTAGTGCCATGAGGTCTTTCAATTATTTTTTAATAGACCATTGTCTTAGACGTTCTTCCATTAACTCATATTTCCAAACATTGGGAATGCCTATAAGTTTATTCATCCCCTTCTATATTTTATGAGCATAAGGACAACTTATCAACAATTGTGAAATATTTTCATCATTTATTTTACATAACATAAAAAAAAACCCTATATCGTGTCCATTTCACCTCTATAAGACCTCCCAAGTTGAATCCTTGTTCATTAGTGATAACCAGAGTAAGATTCAAGTTTTTTTGGTGCCTTAAGCCTCCAAATCTAACCACAACACCAAGATAATTATCGAGGGCTTCCAAACTCACATATTCTCCATTACAACCATTGCATTGACATAATATTAATCCCTCTACAATCTTACAATTGTGTTGTTAAACAAGAAACCATCTATGCTTTCAAATAACTTGTATGATATACACCTAGACAGTTTATCTATGTATTGTTAGCCAAATGTTTGATTACACAACATTGTAAAATATCTAATAGTACGTTTAGAGCAAGTTGTTTTGTTTATAGTAGCTTCTTAATTATATTTTTGGATAACACCACCTTTACATGAATTTGTTTTCCTTAATCTTATCATGCTTTGGATAGTGTAGACAAATGGAAGAAAAATATTTTGAGTGATAGACTAGGTTCTTATAGATATTCTTAGAAGAACAAAGAGTGATTTTACTCTCCATGCCAAGAAATTGGGGAAATAAATCACATGTGAGAATGGCAATGTTGTGTAAAGGAATGTGTAAGAATGGGGAATATATGTTTGGATCAATCTACTAAAATATCTCAAATCCCTTGGATCTGGATATTTACTGTTACGTTGGTGATTTGGTTGCAGATCTGATACTCTGGGGGTTTTTGGATGCGTTTTAAAAGGTTTATGGTTATTTTTGTGGTTATATTTATATGTTTTATACCATGCATGCAATTTTTTTTGGAACCAAAAAAAACTCAATAGCTTTATTAAATAAAATAACATGAATTACAATATAGCATGCAGAAAATAAAGGAAATAACCTTAGCTAGATCTCGTAGAGAGTGACCTTAGCTGGAATACAATGCAAAACTCTAAAAAATATATCCATAACAATAGATATAGGTGGATATATGGTCATCACTGAGTATCCACTGCATGCGTGGTCGGATCTACTAAATGCAATCAAAAATACCCACGACAACTGCTGCTAGAAACTGGAAAACTCGCCCGAGTGGATATACTCATCTGATCGGCTTGAAAAATGTCTCAAAATGGTCTCATTGCTTCCTAGTTCTCTTAATTTGACCCTCTTCTTATCTACCGGAACCTCGGATGGACTCCTCAAACCCCCACGCACTTCCTCAGCCAAATGGTGTGTTTTAGGTGTTTTGCCCGACAGAAATCCATGGGATCTATCTCACTGAATTCGCCCTGGCCTACTCTCAATTGGGTCAGAATGGATTTTTCTCCCATGATCTGGTTGGGCCTAGCGACCCTCGGATGTTGTAAAACCCTCCTCAAATTCCCACACTAGACTAGAAGAATTGTGCACTAGCATGTGATGGGTCTCTCTGTTGTTGTAGATGGAAACTGAAGCTCAATGAAGAACCTGTATGGTCCCTACGATGGATAGGGTGTGTATCTCAACACCAAAACCAATCTGCAGTGGTGGTTTCCTTCAGAAACCCACAAAACAATTGAGTTTGACTTCCTCTCCTCTGGAACCTTTTTCTCAAATCAATAATCGTCAATAATCGTCAATAATCTGGAATTAGGTCGAATTCACCCCCTTTATACCTCCTATGTCTAATTCTTTGTTGACATGCATAACTTAAGTGAATTTTCCCTAGGTTATTATTTATTATTCACTTAAGTCGCTTAGACCCCATTTTTAGTCAATTAGACATTCACTTTTCCCTTTTGATGTCTCTTTTTTATTAGACTTTGATGAGATAGTATTCAATAGAGAAATGATTCCCCTCTATGCCCGACTATAGTCTATAGGAACTGGTAGACTACTAAGGCACTCCCTACTGGGGTCACCATTGGGAAAGGGACATCACAATCTTCCCTTCTCAAGATTGCTTGTCCTCAAGCAACATCAAGCCTAGGTGTTGTAGTATCTGCTCTCCTTCCCATGTGGCATCCTCCACTGGAAGTTCCCTCCATCTAACCAAGCACCCCCTGATGATCCTGCTCCTCAACCTACACTCCATGTGTTTGAGTACCTCCTCCGGCACCAAATCCAACTGGCCCTCCTCATCTAATGGTGGTAAATCCTCTGAATTAGCAACATGTTGACCCACCTCCTTCTTAAGGAAAGAAACGTGGGACACATTGTGTATCTTGCTACCCTTTGGTAGCTCTATCTCGTAGGCCACTTCGCTCACTCTCTTGATGACCTTGTATGGCTTGTAGAATATGGGTTTTAATGTTTTTGCTCTGCTTCTCTTCAACGTAGACTGTCTATACGGATATAGTCATAGAAAAACCAAATCCCCCACCTCAAAACATCACTTTATCCTCTATCTATCTGCATACATATTTTGTTGGTTATGTGTTTCCTGCAGAGTCTCTTTTACTTCCTGTAGTACCCTATGACTCTCCTCTATCCAATCCTTGGCCCCGGCGACCCTGTTATCTCCAAACATTGTCTCCACAAATAAAGGTGTGTTGTATCTGTATAAATCTATAAATGGTGACATTTGGATGGACATATCATATGTCATGTTGTAATAGTACTCGCCCATATGCAACCATATCACCCATGTCCATCGTTGTCCTCCTACATAGTTCCTCAGATACCCTTCCACCCATTTTTTGATTATCTTTGTCTTCACATATGTCTGGGGATGGTAATTGGTACTCGTGGCCAACCCTATGCCCACTAACCTGAACAGCTCCTACCAAAATGTGTTGATGAAGCACCTATCCCTATCACTAACTATCTTCCTGGGTAGCCCCTGCAACCTGAAGATCTCCCTGAAAAACATCTATGCCACCTGGTTGGCCTTGTAGTCTGTGGGTATGGAAAAGAAATGAAAACATGGTTAGTCTATCGACCACCAAAAAAATAAAATCCCTGCCCTACACCCTAGGTAGTCCTGTAATGAAATCCATGGAAATACTCTCCCACTTCTGCTCCAGAATGGGTAGAGGTTGAAGTAATCCAGCTGGGTGTGTCTACTTGGACTTCTTCTTCTAAAAAGTCACACACTCTCGGATGTGTCTCAGAACATCATCCTTGAGACCCTTCCATGAGAATCTCTCCTTGATCTTCCTATATGTCTTGAAGAACCCCTGATGTTCGGCTATGTGTGAGTCGTGACAGGCCTTCAAAACCTTTTCTTTCAAGGTAGATTCTAGAAATAAGTATATTTGGTCCTTATAGAAGATGACATCCTCCAATACCCAGTATCTATCATCCACCACCTTCCCATCCATTACCTCGCAAGCGAATCTGTTCTTGGAGTACTCTACTAGCAAGTGTGTCTTCTAGTCTATGCATATATCCATCATCGCTCAACCCGTTGGCCTCATGGATAAGGCATCTACTACGAAATTCCTTTTACCTTTAACATACTTGATGTAAAATTCAAATGCTTGGATCTTAAAGACCCATTTATGTTGCCTCTCACTGAGGTCTTTCTAATCCAGGAAACACTTCAGATTGTTGTGATCTGTCTTCACCACAAATCTGTTGTCTACCAAATATTGTCTGAACTTTTTCAATGCATGCATGATGGCTATAATTTCCTTGTCATATATAGAATAGAGTATCTTCGACTCATTGAGCTTCCTACTCTAAAAAACAATGGGGTGACCTCCCTGCATCAAAACTGCTCCAATTCCCACTCCTGGTGCATTGCACTCTAGAACAAAAGGCTTTGAAAAATCGGGAAGGGCTAGAAGATGGTATGTGCTCATAACCTCCTTCATTCTCTCAAAGGTGTGTTGTGATTCCTCGGTCCACTGAAAATCACCCTTCTTCGTCAGATCGGTGAGTTGCACTCCCAACTGTGAAAACCCCTTTACAAACCGCCTATAGTAACTACACAACACAAAGAATTCCTTCAGCTCTGTGATGTTCATGGGTGTTGGCCAATCCATAATGGCCATGATATTCTCTTGATGTACTTGTACTCCATGTTCATAAATGATGTGCCCCAAGTACAAGAGTTCTCTCATACCAAACTTGCACTTGGATTCATTGGCATATAATGACTGAGCCTGCATAATGCTCAGGACCTCCTCCAAGTGTTCCAAATGTTCAACCCAAGTCTTGTTGTATATCAGTATGTCTTCGAAGAATACTAAAATTTACTTCTACAGTTGTCCTCTGAAAATGTGATTCATACAAGACTAGAATGTGGGTGGTGCATTGGTCAACCCGAAAGGCATCACCAAGAACTTAAAGTGCCTAAAATGGCATCGAAAAGTTGTCTTCTCTATGTCCTGATCTATGATGTTCATCTAATGATAACCTGAGCATAGAAATATTTTGGTGAAGAAAAAATTCCCATGTAGCTCGTCCATTAACTCGTCTATGTGTGGAATGGGGTACATGTTCTTGATCATCTCCTTATTAAGGGCCCAATAATCTATGCACATCCTTAGTGTGCCATCCTTATTCAGTACCAATACAATTGAAGAAGCGAAAGGAATCGTGATGGGCCTGATGTGCCCCATCGCAATCAATGCCTTGATTGCTTTCTCAATCTCATCCTTGAACCTTTAAGGGTGTCTATAAGGTGCAGTGATCACTGATGTTGCCCCTGCCTCTAGCTCAATAGTGTGCTCAAACCCTCTATTTCATGGTCTCCCTGGTGGTATTGATCCAAATACTAGCTCATACTGACTCAGAAGTGACCTGATCTTTGGATGATACTGCTCTCTTCCATTTGAATCTCTCTTGGTGGTAATTAGGAACTCGGCATCATATGCTACATCACCATGTCGGAATATCCTCTCCATCCTCTTTGTTGACACTACTCAGGGTGCTCTTGTAGACATTCCCCTCAACACTACCCTCGACCCATTGGTGTCCCGGAAACTCATAGTCAAAGTATGGTAATTGAACACAATCTCTCCCAGCAAATATAACCACTAAATGCCCAGTATTGCATCTGTGTCTAATAAGTCAACTACATAGAATGTATATGTCACTGTGTATTTTCCTAGCTTGACCTCTAGGTATGGAACCATATCCAAACATGTCATGGTATACCCATCCACCACGGCTACTATAAACCCCTCAAACTCCTCAGTGTGTAACCCCCTCCTGGCTACTAAGGCTGGATCTATGAAGTTATGGGTTGCCCCACTGTCTAGCAATGTTGTGATGTGGTGTCCCTATATGAGACCCTTGAGCCATATTATGTTATACCTGGGTGCTCTTCAAAGGGTCGCTATGGTACCCCCTTTTGCAATCCTTCGAGGTTTTGTCTCCTCCCTCGTTGGTGGTTCTACCTATGGTTGGGGTTTCTTTGGAGGTTGCTCTGGCTCCTGTGTGTGTTCCTCCTCTGAGTCACTTCATGTTGTTGATCTGATATCCTCCTCCTCCTTTTCACTATATGACTCCACCTCAATGTATTGGATATGTCCCTTGCCCATGCATCGATGTCTTGGGACCCATGGGTCTCTTCAAGTGAAGCAGATATTCTTTCTAATCAACTCCCTCCTGGTCTCATCATCCAGTTTAGTTTTTCCTTTCCAATCCCTTTGACGATTCCTTTGATCCTTATCTCTTTGTGGTATAAAGGGTTTGGTGAAAGTATTATGTTTATGCATTGAGTCCCCCATGTCTCTAGTGTGCATGATATCATCATGTAGTGTGTGAGGCTTAAAATCCTTAACCCGTCTCAATGGCTATGTCAATGCCTGAATGAAAAGCATCACCAATCGGTGCTCATATATGACGAAAAATGCAACTGCTTTCTGTTGAAACTCTATGATGAAGGCCTCGACTGATCCGGTCTGCCTCAATTGTGTCAAATCCATGAAATGGAGCTCTAGATCCCTCCTGTAAAACCTCTCCATAAAATTCTCAGGGAAATCCAAGTATGATGTGATGTGGCTGTGACCCAAGGTCACCATCCCATGGTACCACCACTCATGAGCTTCCCCCTCCAAATTCAATGTAACTAAATTAATCACCTCTAACTTTGATATCTTATTCAGCTTGAAATATGTGTCAAGCTTATATACCCATGCTTGAGAGGAACATTTAGTCGAACCGTCAAAAGAGGGGATTGTCAATTTCCCGACTTTCCTGATAAAATCTATGTTTTGTGGCTGCATTGTTTCCCTTTGTGCCTCCCTAGGCCTGTTTTGATACCAGATCGAACAGTATTCCATCAGACTCATGTTTGCATGAAACTTTAGACTTAGTGCCAAGTAGTCTTGCATGTACTCTGCAAAGGGATTTGTTGGCAATGTCTTCCCCTGTCCTGGTTGCCCCTATCCTGCCTACCCTTGTCTTGGTTGTCCCTATCCTGGTTGTCCTTGTCATGGTTGTCCCATCAGTTGTCATATCTGAAACTATGGGGATAGAGGTATGGGTATCCTCCCTACTAAAGTGTAGATATGAGTGGGTGTCATTTGCCACTTGTACCTGCTACATTGCCATTGGAGCCACTTGCTCCACCTCACTAGTGTCTTTTATGACCAACTGCACCCCCTGCTATGCTAGAACCAATCGTGCTCAAGTTGTTATAGATGATCTGGGATTTCAGCGCCATTTGTGCTATGGAATTCTTCATCTCGTGTTTTCTTCTGGCTAAGCCATCATGCATGCGTGGTCGGATCTGCTCCATGCAATCAAAAATACCCACGGCAACTGCTGCTAGAAACTGGAAAACTCACCCGAGTGGATATACTCGTCTAATCAACTTGAAAAATGTCTCAAAATGGTCTCCATGATTCCTAGTACTCTTACCCTATCTTATTCTTTCATATCCGACCCTCTACTAATCTACCAGAACCCTGGATGGACTCCTCAAACCCCCACGCACTTCCTCAGCCAAATGATGAGTTTTAGGTGTTTTACCAGCAGAAATCCATGGGATTTGTCTCACTGAATGCACCTTGTCCTACTCTCAACTGGGTCAGAAGGGATTTGTCTCCCCTATTCTGGTTGGGCCTAGTGACCCCTGGATGTTGGAAAACCCTCCTCAAACTCCCACGTTGGACTGGAAGAATTTCTCACTAGCCTGCATTGGGTCTCTCTACTACTATAGATGGAAACGAAATCTCAATGAAGAACATGTATGGTCCCTCTAATGGCTAGGGTGCATCTCTCAACACCAAAACCAATCTATGGTGGTGGTTTCCTCCAGAAACCCACAAAACAAATGAGGTCGACTTCCTCTCCTCTGGAACTTGTTTCTCAAATCAATAATTGTCAATAATATGGAATTCGTTCTAATTAGACAATTCACTTTATCACTTACTCGCTTTTCCCAATTTGATGTCACTTTTTGGTTAAAGTTTGATGAGCTTACATTCAATAAAGAAATTGTTCCCCTCGGTCCCTGACTATAGTCTACAAGAACATGTAGACTACTAAGTCACTCCTTGTTGGGGTCATCATTGGGAAAGGGACATCACATATACTACTATTATAGAGGATTAAATCAATCACATAAGTCATCTTTCATTAATGTGATGGATTGTACTTGGTATGTCCAGTTGTAATTTTCCTTTACTTTGTAGAAAGACATGTCAGTGTAGGAATCCTTACAAGAACATCACTCAAAAGAGTTATCTCCACAAGCTACATCACTTCTGCCACAAACATCTACAATTAATGTAAAATTTTTATTTGTATATTTAATTTGTAATAGTTTTCATGTTTTAGTGTCATGATTGGGTCCTAGACCATCTGAGCATTGTATCATCAAGAGTGCACCACGTGTTATATCATTGATCAGGTAAAAGAGGCAGCTACCAGTCATATTGTTAATATAGTCTTATTTGGTTCATGTATGTGAATATCTCTCATCACACATGGATCCTCTTGATTCAACTAGCTTTGTTGTCAGTGGCCCAAGCACTTGTAGACACCATTCGGAGGGGTCTATTAGATGTAGTGGACCAATTCACGGTAATTGATTTTAAATTGAAACTTTTATGGCATTGGTTTTAATAAATATATATGTGCACAACTTTACATATAAATATATTACTTTTTTCTGACAAATGTCCATATGTCTATCATGTTAATCAAACTATAGGTGCACACACTTAGCATTTATAGATTTTGCATAGAATCGTCAATACACCCCACCTGCTATCCCTCACACCCAAAGGACACACTTAGGTGCATTCATTTATTATAGCATGTTCAAGTATGTTATATTTAATTTTATTTTAACGATATGCATTGAACTTGATTCATTTTTTGTGCACACATTTAGTGTCTTATTCTTCCAATGTACTTAGCACAGCCATCCCATCGCCTAACATGTTTGGTTTTAAGTAAAACAAAACACAAAGCTTGTTTAACTGTTATGTGAAATTTTCATGTTATCCATATATGTGGGATTGACAATTTATTTGTTTTGTATAAGGGCTAGTACCAGTATTCCTCCTGCACAAGGGTATGTTGTTGGTCAAATCAATAAATGAGGACAATATCTTTTGAAGTATTTTAATGAACCATTTCCATTCTTTTCACATGTGTGTAGAGTATACATAAATTAAATACATTTTAACACATGTTCATGTTTAACGTTTTACAAGGTTTGGTGCATCCCCTCCTTTTCCACCTTGTGTGAGGGCAGGAAGTTATAGGGTGTGACATTTTGTTCATAATCCATCCTATGAACTTATAATTGAAAGACAAAAAATGTCTAAAGGTTGCAAGGTTGGTGATCCAAATATTACTCCTTTACTTTATGAAAAAATGTTGTATACATATGGGAAATTCTAAAATAATGATGAGGTGCCTCAATACTTTTCTAGAATGATTTATGCTTAGTTTTGAGAGAACATAAACCCTGATTATAAAAATATAGGATCCAAATTCTATGGTGCTCGTAAAGTTCGTACATATTAAAAATCTGACTCCATACAAGATATTGGTTTTAGTGTTCCACAGGATACCTTGTAGGATCTACGGGAGCTATTTCCTCCAAGTTGCAGGATAATTTCCTCATTCCTTATCTTATAGCATGCACAAGATGTCCAAAGTTGAGTTTTTAACTTCACTAACTTTGTAGACGCAAGCAACTCATATTTATGTTATGGACTATTGTGCCCACATTGAACATTTTTTTGAGAAAATTGATTTTATTTCTTTTGAAATTCGCACTTGAAGAGGCCCTCCTGTAAAATATTTACAAGCATCAGTATTATTGAATTTGAAATTTTTTACACTCACACATGTAACTATGCTTCATTCCAGGTTCTGTAACTTATATGTTTCTTACTATTGAGAAATGTTTTCCCCTTTTTTTCTAAATGGAGGGAGTGATCTAATAGACAGATTTATGGTTCTTAAACTACTTGGAAGATGATTAAAATATTTTCATATTTTCTAGACAAAATTTTCTTTTATATTTGATAAATTCCCAAAACCTCTCACCTCGTAAATCAGTGATTTTCTTCTTTCCCGACCCTCCTACAAAATGGGAGATGTTTTTTTGCCAAATAATTTGTATTAGAACTTAGAAATTAGCAACAAAATCTCTGTGTGTCTATATATAAATGTAGTTGGAAGGCTGCAGGTAAAATCTGTGAAATATATCTAGAGGTGCTAATGCAATTTGTTAAAGTATCTGTTTGTTGAAGTGTTAGCATTACAATTATATTGTATATATTTTTCCACAATATTTTGTATTATTAATTTTAGGGAAGCTTAAACAAATATGTTTGATCTTATATTTTACCAAGTCTCATATGTTGATTTTTAATTAAGTTAGGCTCAAGTATGAAGTTCATTTCAATTTTAGCATTTTACTTGAACCATAGACAATTGTAGTTACACCATAAACAATTTGTTGCAGTAACCAAGATCACAAGAAGAAACATCATGCACAAGTACACAAGAAGTATCCTGGGAAACCCTTCTCAACAAGGGAAGAAAACCCAGCCAATGCTTTGTTATATTGTTCAAGAGAAAGACCTCCCGCACCATAAACCTAGCACACAAAAGGGTGCCCACAAAACCTATAAGACTAGCACCCAAGAGACGTACGCACTTCAGCCCAAAAGCAAGTACTTGCTGAAATTTCCAAACTCACACTTGTGTTATGATTCCTCAATGGGGAATTTACCTTTATTTATATTAGATTGGACACATCAAAAGTAGTTTCTATTGGCACAACAAGGCCAACCTCAATAACTCACAATATAATTAATAATTACCATATTAATTATCTTTTACATTAATTATCTTTTACTTTATGGTGTGGTCGACCTGTACCCTTTACATCACAAATAGGGTTACTGGTAAGTCTGACTCTCGGAAAATATAACAAGGGATCGCATACACCCACTAGTGCTCAGCCACTAGGGGCACATCCATATGTGCTCAACCACAGGGACATCCACATCTCTATCTCACTACATCTCATAGGAGAATTACACTCACTAGTGCTCAGCCACTAGGATCATGTTCACCTGTGCTCAGCCACAAGGACGTCCACATCTCTATATCATTGTGTCTCATAGGAGAATCACACTTACTAGTGCTCATCCACTACGATCATGTCCACCTATGCTCAGCCACAGGTACGTCCTACTCAACAGATCTTTTATCTCACTGCGTCTCACAGGAGAATCATCTGGAGTACCACATCATCTCAACTATTTTCACAGAGGAGACCAGTACATCGTTTCATATTTGTCTCAAAGAGAACGACACACCCAACTTGTGGGCTTCCTCACCCCACACAAGGGCACACAACATTTCATCTTTGTCTCAGAGAGGAACCACACACCCATCTTATGGGCACACCTAGCTCATGGGCTTCCTCACCCCACACAGGGGCACATATCGTTCCATCTCACTCTCAGAGAGGAGCTACACACCCATCTCATGGGCACACCCAACTCATGGGCTTCCTCACCCCACACAGGGGCACACAATGTTACTTCTCTGTCTTAGAGAGGAACAACACACCCATTTCATGGGCACACCCAACTCATGGGCTCTCTCTCATGCCGACTCACTCAGTCTGTGTCCTGGAGGATGTCTCACACAGTTGTAATCATCAACATCATAGTTCCTTATCCATTTGAAATGGTAGAGTACAATAGAGAAGTAGTAGACTACTTAAGAAACAAGCATCTATATGATTTAGTTGTCTAGGTATAACCTTTTATGGCAATTGATCCCTATCTTAGCGAATGCTTATGATCATAGTGCAAAGCAAATGAATGACACACACAAGTCTCATGTCCACCAAAAGTAAGAGGTTTGTGGGAAAGGGAAGGATTAAGAAACAAAAATTTGTATTCTTAGAAGATCCTACATGTTTTGGGCATAGTGAAGGGATTAAATTTTCTTAAAAGATGAATATATTCAAGATTTTCTTGGACATGGAAGCGATGTAAAAGTCTCACTTTGTCATGTTTTGTGGGCAGAATTGTTGGCTACATATAAGCCACTAATAAATATGGTTTACATAGGTCATCTATTTTCAAAATCAATGGCATTGATTGCAAATTATAATCTTCTTATTTATTTTATTATTGGCTTGACATATGGTTTGGCAAAGTTTGCATTAAAAAAAAAACAATTAGATAGCATGATGTGATAAGGAATACTAGATAACTAAGTGACTTTCACTAAGAATGCATTTGAATTTCCTTTATATGCATTTTTTCCATGCCAATAGTAAATAGAGTTCATTGTGCCAACAAAAAATCATTACTTGCGATTTATTCCCAAAATGTTGATATTAGCCGTACTTCAAAATTTGATTATTTTTTAATTCAAGTAAAATTTAATTATGGTTTCTCACATGGCTTCTCTCCATATCTTGGATGGGTGCTAGTTATTTGAATGCTTGAGAGAGTAGAAATAACTTATAATGTGGGTTGTGATAATTTATTTAATAATCGTCATGATGTAATTTTTTTGTTCATAACGAAAAGGAAAGCATTGCATAACAACGATGCTCTGGGTTAAATATTCAATTTTAATTCATGTGTATCTAGCACCACCACAATTGATTTTATTGAACGCATTAACCTTTTAGTAGAGTGACATTTCCTTATATATGCTTTTGATAATAAAAAAATTTAATTGACTTCATTGCATCAGAACAAATTTTCTTGGATAGTTTTGTAAGTGTCGAATCTTGATGTCATTTTCTTTCTACTCATAGGTGAAAGCTAATAAACAAGTAAGAAGGGAATATTTTTATGGACATATTGCTACTTCAAAAACACAAATGATTCATCAAGAACTTGAGGATTCCAAAGAAAGAAAGAAATTTATCACTTTAATAAAATAGATGCTAGGTTTTATATTTTAGAATTTATGGATAAATGGTAAACATTATGACTTCAAGAATTTTTTAAAGAGCATCAATTGACCTTCTTCTATTTTACCATCTTCTTAAAGGAAAGCAGTATGATCATACACTTAGTATTATTAATTTAAGTTGGTTATTTTCCTCATATGCAAGGATAAGGATATTTTCAATATTGATCCCACAACCCCAATGAGCCAAGAAGACATGATCTTGAAGGGCATGAATCCATGTCTCATGCCATATTAAGGAAGAGCATAGTTATATATCTCATAGTAGGAAGAAAGGCATGAATCAATCCACAAAAAACATGTTTATATAGATGTTAACTAGATGCAACAATTACTAGATTAGAGGAGACTATAAAATGTTGCAATTAATTTGTTTAGAGTTGTTGCTTCTAGAGAGATGGAAATGTTTGCAATGCATTGTGATATTTCATTATACTACTTGACCTAAATTATTAGTTGGAACCTTTTACTTACAATTTATTTAATAATGTATATTAAAGTAAAGTTTACTCATTTTGTAACCCATAAATCATTTACAATGCTACTACTCAAATCTAGTTTATACTTTATTATAACGAGGTGGGGTAGTTCATCTTCTATTAAGTTTATATATATATATATATATATATATAGAGAGAGAGAGAGAGAGAGAGTGTTTATGTGAGTTTTTACTAAATATAAAATAAGGTTTGTTCAATCGATATTCCATTGCCCAATTTGTGAATTGCAAGAGTACAAGGTGATTGGATTTGGTCTAACAAATGTAGAAAATTTGGCTAAATATTTACGAAAACTAATTCATGGCTCTGAACAGAAACAAGATGTGTTATGGGTGCATTGTTTAAATGTCCATTGTGTATTTTGTACTTGCTCTCCTAGTGTCAGAAACCTAATCTTTGATAATGCAATATGTGTTAGTTTAGGCCCTAATGATAATAGGTTAGGCCTTACAAATTTTTATGGTGAGGCTCTAAATCAAATATTGTGTTGGAATTAACCAATCAAATGACTATTGTGTCATTATTGTAAGTTGTTGAAGCTCAGCAAAATGGAAGCTTTGTATTTTCCTTTGTAGGTGAAGCTTGGTTATTGATACAAAGTAATAGAATATATTTCGTATTATTGCAATTTTCCTACGTGGTGTTTTCCCAATAGACAAAATACCAATGTTTTCTAAGTGTTTATTTTGTACATCTATTATAGTCATATTTAAGCATGAAAAAAATTACAAGTATTCTATTCTCTATCTTATTATCAAGTAGCTTAATTTTGTAAGGGGGGCAATGACAATGGCTAAGTTTGTGGTGCAATTGATAATCATCTGCAGTCCTATCTAAGGATTCATTGAAACTATGAGTACAATTGTTAGGTATCATTTCTAAGGGATTCTTGTTTTGAAAGGATGTCCAAATAGTTATTCATATACTCTTGAACAAGGCCTTTATATATAATAGATATACAATTAGTTGCACAGGAGCTTGATAGGGTAACCAAAACATCCCATCTCTTAAACAACCATCGCTATACAACCATCCTTTAGCCCGCCATGTTCATTTTTTTTAATAGAAATTATTGACAAGTTGCAAATAAGGAAGGTCAAATTTCATTTAGAGGATGGAGTTTAGGGTACTATAGTTACCATAGGGTCCACTATCCATTTAATCAAATCCAAAAAACTACATTAAGTTGTTTCTATTTATATAATATGTAATGGTGATTTATGCTTCAAGGATGTATCCTGCTCTTTTTGAAGCAAAGTTGATGAGATTGGGATTCAAATTTGTGCCTCACTCTTGTTAGGTGCCCATGCTTAGGTATGGATATATTTGGTATGTATTGGCTTCATTTGGGTTGAATTTCACCAAATGTTTTTTCTAGTCAAAGATCCCATTAACACATATCATTAAGATCTTATATTAATAACAAACTGCAAGGAATGTATTATTAATACCAAATAATATGATTTATCAAAACCTTAAAATAGATTCTAGGAAGATTTCTTGTTGATAAAGTAGTAAATGGTAAAATATTAGTTGGATGATGTTATTGTTTGCCATTAAAAAGCCTTAAATTGTAAGATGTTGTAATGGCCCTATGAATTTGTCTTGTAGTTGCAATGCCTCAAGTGAGACCTACTAGTAATTAAACTCAAACTATTTGAATATTATACAAGATGGACCCATATCAATTTTAAAAATGACCCATATATAAAATAGTCTTGATTGAGTCATCCTAATCCCAACCATATCAAGTCAACTCAATGTACTAACTTGAAAGATAAGAAAAGTATGAACTATATGACATTCTAACACTCTCTTCGAGTGAGTACTTGTGTTGACGAAGGATCGAGTGAGTACTTGTGTTGATGAAGGATCAATAGGAAGCATCTCATACTCTTCATGTTTTAATTCTACATGAATGTGTAGTAACTTGGCACACCCTCTCGTAACCTATGAGAATAGAAAATATGTAAGGCCATACAATGATTACATAAAGATAATCAATTTATAGCAATTTATATGTCACTAGTACATTGAGTTGTCTTGATATGGTTGAGATTATAATGACTCTATCAAGACTATTCTAGATATGGATGGTTATCATGTTTATAACCTATAAGTAATAATAATAATAATAAACACTTTTATGCTTTGGTTAAGGTTGCATAATTATTGACATTTTTGAATGTTTGGAGAAAAGTTAACAATAAATTATTCAAATATAACCATCATCTTGCATTAGTCAAAACATCATTTAAATGAATGTTCTATAACAAATATTAGAAATATTATCTAAACAAAGAGTCAAACTATAGAGATATTTAATACAATTCATTTTCCTTCAATAAATCATTTTCTCTTATTTTAAGTGTTTGCCTTTTAATATAAAGGAACACATTTTTTTCTTATAGTATTATATTTAAAATTTCATTATTTAATATACAATAAATGCATTATTTTCTTGCAATATTATATTGATATAAGTACTCTGGAAAGAACTAAGAGCTCTTAAATAGTAGGCTAGGATAGGGAGAGGATACAAAAATATTTGAGTGTGTTTTGATGTAACCATAGATAAGTGTTACTTGCACAAACAATAATGAAAAAATCTATTAAGGAAAGAAATATCAACCAAGGAATACTATTTTCTTCATAAACTTTAACTTGTAATGAAAAACAACATTATAATTCATAAATTTTAACTTATACTGAAAAACAACATTATAATTATATAGCGAGAACTTGACTTTAAGATGAAAATAACAATAGTTGAACAAGAGTGTGTAACACATGTTCATTTAAAGAAAAAATGAAGATAATAATTTAGCCAAACACAAGAGTGTAAAACATGTACCAATTCAAATCTATTTAAGCCAAAATTCACCGAAATGACTTAAATATAGCCCAATGCTATAAAGTCCAATATATAACAATTATATCTTCTAACCCCAAGCAAAGAAATGGTCATTGAGCAATGTGCTTCATCATATGAAATGTGATAGTGACATATTTTCAAAAATGGTTTCATGATCTTCTATTGACAATTTCCATTGTTGCCTCTTGGACTTTTCCACTCTTGACTTGTTTCAAACGCAACCAAGCCGCTATGACCAAACAACTATATTGAACACATATAACATCTGACTAGTAGTCTTGAAAAAGAATGTGGTCATTGAATTTATTAACTTATTCAAAGAAACGTCTCATTAAACCCATTGAATTGATTGCATATATATGATTTGATGGATCTTTAAACTCTTGCATCAACGTGCTTTTTGACCTAGTGCATAGCATTAAATAGTGGTGCATTTTTCCTGGATTTTTTTTTAGTGCAAGGACAATGAAAGCATCACCTTCTCTAATCATATCATAAACATGATCATAATCTTTGTTTATCACAATATTTTCATTATCCATCTATGCATCTATCACATTTCCAAATGGTGGCAATCATCTCAATTCTTCATGTTTCCATGGTTTGACAATTTTGTTAATTTAGTTTTGACACTCAACAATGAACTCTACATCATCAATACAAGCAAGACAAAAGCAAGAGTACATATGTTTCTCAATTGCATATACATTTTTCATTTTCTCACTCCTAACAAACTATAAATACCTTGTTTCAAGCATTTCAACACAATTATATGGCATCAATCTATCAACCTTGCCCATCACAAATTCCAAAAGAGCCTACTTAAGAAAAAAGAATTTGCACATCTCATATTTTACAAATAAATAATTTTTCAATATGAAAACACATATATCTACATATATAGTTAAAATTATTTAAACTTTTTAAACATCATCCACATTTACTTATGCACATGAACCATCCCTAAGTTGAATTCATGGTTTAAAAAAAATTGCACTAGTTGACAACATCAATTGAATCTACAAGTTGAGAAGTAGATTGATTCAATTGATACTACAAGTTGAGAAGTAGATTGATTCAATTGATACCTCCTAAGTGCATGTTTTACACAACCCAAGCACCATCATGCTTTTCATTTCCATTCCCCATCTTAAATAAACTCCATGTGTGATGAATGTTCATTTTCTTATGAAGGCAACACAAAATAGAATGATCATGTTGAATTAAACTAGCCAGTGCAACTTTCTAACCACACCCAATGTTCTTTAAAAGTGACCCCATGTTTCACTAATTCTTTATAAAGTAAATCAAAACAACATTAAACAAAACATGTATCATGTGTACGATCATCACTAATGTAAAAATGATACTCCTTAATCACTTCACAATTATCTATGTTGTGATCACAACCATTGATACCAAGGTATGCATGTCTATACAAAATATGGACAAGTCTAGAAACCTAGTCTAAATGATAATACTCGTTTTTTATATCCTTATGTGCAATGAAAGTGTAATTTTCAGCAAAATCAACCATTAATAATATTCTTCCTTTTGGAAATGTGTCATGTGATTTTCTGTATAATTTATGCCATAGCAATGAATGAGAGTATATCAATATATTTGATCCTTGAACTCTTCATGAAATTTGTCACCAGAATATCTTCTTCAAGTAAATCAATATTTTTTTACGTTGAATTTGTGATAGGAGTGTACTTCATAGTGATATTTGTTGAAGTAAATGTCATATTATAATGGTTAATTAGATATTAAACATAGGCATTAATAAATCACTTTGACTTTGGGTTATTTTATAATTTTATGCTTTATTTGACTTTAGTGTGTTTATGGGACTATCCCACATTCATAAAGTGGATTGACTCAACTAGCACGTAACCCTTTATAAGAAATATTTTGTTTTCTCATTATGAATGCAATATTGGTTTTGTTTATGTATTCATGTTATCGTTATATGGTATCAAAGCCCGTCATTCTTGAAGTCATATCAAAAGTCTCGGACCTTTGAAAGGCAAGGTTTCCAATCTTGTAACTTCAAAAACCTGGGTGCCATGGAATCTATGTGAGCATAAAGACCTAGGGAATACTATCGGTAGAGATGGATCGAGAGATCGGCAATGTGACACATCAAAGAACCAAAAGGATTTCAGAGCATTGGAAACCAAGATCGATTGATTTTCAGTTTTAAAAACCAAATTTATCATAAATATGCATGTTTCTCAACAATATGTGGCTATTGTTGCTATTTAGAGATAGCATCTAGGTGTTCTTACTCGAGGATTGCAAATTGAAGGATGGAAGAAGATGTATTTTCAACATTTTACTCTATTTTAGTGTCTATTTCTACATTTGTGATTTGTACCAATGGCCTCTTTACCCAAAATTATGCTAGAAGGAAGCGAGAGGTTCTTTGGCAAGAACAACAATACGTGGAAGCAATGTATGTTGGCCATATTTGAGTACAGGTGCTTGGCTACTATCATCCTGGGTAAAAATACACAACCACAAGTTACAGGTAGAGACTAGGACAACTTTGATGAGCAATGTGAAGACGCAGTAACGTTGCTTAAGTTCTCTATGATAGATGAAATGCTTCATGAGCTCCAAATGGGGAAGACTTCAACAAAGATTTGGAAACAATTGAAAGAGTTACATGATACTTTGGACAAGGGAAAAGCATTCTTCTTGAGGAATGTGTTATTTTTTATCATAATGGATGAGAGTGCATCATTATAGGAGCACTTGCTCAAAATCAAGGATATCAAAGAATAGTTTCCCACCATTGATTGGAAGATATAAGAAGAGGACACCGTGGTTGTAATCACATTGAAAATATTATTGTGTGTTAAGAGAACTTTATTAAACCATGAACATCATGGCTAGAATTTTGACCTGGAGTTTGATAAGCTATGCAATACACTCTTACAATGGAACAGATGGAAGAAACAATTTGGTAGTAGCAGTGAGACAAAGGGTTCAAAATAGGTCTTTGTAACCAATGTCAAGGGAAAAGGCAAATGGACAAATAAGAAAGGTCAAGGTAGTGGTAAAGATGCAACCAAAAGTTGGAAAAACATTGTGTTTCACTATTGTGGCAAGGTGGGCCATATGAAGAAACATTGCAGAAAGAGGTCGAACGATCGAAAAACCAACTATGGAGGGCCCCAGCAAGAGGCTCATGTTGCAAAGCATACAGAGGAGAAGGAATCAATGTTATATGCATTAATCACCAAAGAACCAACGAAACAGCTAAAGTCATCCACTTGGTACATTGATTCAGATGCATCATGAAAATTCACCAACAAGTGAGATTCTTCATGAAGTAAATTGCTTATTCCTACAAGGATTCAGTGATCTTCAGGGGTGGGAAAGAGTACGCAATAGTTAGAAAAGGTAATGTGCAAATTTTCATTGGAGGCAAAATCTTGAAATTTCTTAATGTGTACTATGTGCTAGGCATGGCTCTTAGTCTACTATCATTTAGTCAAATTATGAGACACTTCCCCCCACTATGTGTCAACTTTAGCAATCACAAATGCTACAAGTTGACAAATATATCAAGAAAACGATTTCTCTTGGTGTGGAGGATCATGGACTGTTCATATTGGTTGACATTAAACAAGTCAAGGAGCATGCATTAGTATCCAAGAGTGCATTGGGAATCAATACACTTTGGCATCAGTGGTAGGGGCTTATTAACTTGCCTACCTCACTCAGTTAGCTTGAAATAACTTGTTATATGGACTTCCTGACATCATAGCAGCAGATTTAGAGTGTATGTGGAGCTTTCCAGGTAGGGAAGCAACACCAAGGACCATTTGATGAAGGACAAGCTTGGAGAGCACGAAAAGTCGTATTTGATGAGGAAGTCAAACCTTTCCAGACTTCCTCGTAGATCAAAATCATAGAAAAATAGCTTTCTTTTGCTTAGGATTTGGGTATGCTTCTACTAAGGATTTGGGTATCAAGCTTCAAGAAGCTCCACATTTAAGTGGGAGATATTTTGAGCATGAGGAGTTTCCAATATCTGATTTTGATGATACAAATATAGGTACAAGTAGTCCAAATCATGGTGACACCTTCGATGGGGACGATCCCAAGAAGATACAAAAGTGATTGCAAGACACCATTGGAGATGTTCAGGTAGGTGAAATGATTGAGGGATGAGCATCAAGAGGTAAGATAAAACAACAACCAAACATGGTTAACTTTTCTCTAATGGCCAATGTTCAAGAAGTATATGAGCCACAAGTGTTTGAGGAGGTAAAAGGGAGACCTGAATGGGAGAAGGCTATGGTATTTGAACATGAAAATCTAATGAAAAATCAAACTTGGGATCTCACCTCTCTTCCTCCAAAGAAGAAACCCATCCATTGCAAATGGGTATACAAGGTCAAGTACAACATAGATGGCACAGTTAGTCACAAAAGGGTTATCTCAACAAGAGGGCATTGACTATGAGGAGACCTTTGCTCCTATAGAAAAATGAGCACCAATCAATTAGTTATATCCATGGAAACACAATTTGGCTGGAAGGTCCATCAGATGGATGTGAAGAGTTCCTTCCTCAATGGAGATTTGGAGGAAGATATATACATGTATCAACCACGGGGGTTTCAAGTTATGGGGAAGGAGCATATTGTTTACTAAATAAAGGCTCTATATGGATTGAATTAGGCACCATGTGCATTCTATATTAAGATTGACGAGTGCTTGGATGAATAGGGGTTCCAATGGAATCCTTCATATTCCAATATGTATGTCAAAATCATTGGTAATGATATCATTCTACGGATCATTTATGTCTATGACATCCTTATCACATGTAGTGAGGCAAGTGTTATTGAACAGATCAAATCTAATATGAGTAAATATTTTGACATCACTAATATAGGCCTCCTATATTAGTGTCTAGGTGTAGAAGTTTGGAAAACATGTAGCATCATTTTTGTCTCACAAACAAAACATGCCAAGTGCTTTCTTAAAAGGTTCAGAAAAACCAATTGCAAAATTTCATCTACGCCTATGGAGAAAAGGTTTAATCTTTCAACCAAGACCAAATCTAAGGTAGTTAAAGAGATAGTCTACAAGCAGTTAATGGGCAGCTTAATATATCTTATAGCCACTAGACCTAATTTGAGTTACATTGTGTGCTTCATTTCCAAATTTATGACATCATCGAAGGTAGAGCATTGGACTGCAACAAAGAGAGGGTTGAGATATGTGAAAGGGAAATTTGACTTTGGCATTTTGTATAGCTGAAGCAAAGATCCTAAGCTATGTGGGTATACAAATTCAGATTGGGCAAGTTGTGTGGATGATAGAAAATAAACTTCTAAATATGTAGTCAACCTTGGCATGGGTGCGGTCACATGGATCGGCAATAAACAATATGCAGTAGCCCTTTTATCGACAAAAGAACAATATCGAGGAGCAATGAAAGGAGTGTGTGAGGCAGTTTTGCGTAGGAGGATGCTTTCAGATATGAAGATTGAGTAGACATAACCAACACCCCTATTTTTTGATAATCAAGGGTTGCTCAAACTAACCAAGAATCCAACCTTCCACAAGAATACCAAGCATGTTGAGATATATTACCACTTCATTAGACATCTTATAGAAGATGGATCTATGAAGTTGCAGTATTGTCCCACAAAGGACCAAATTGCAAACATTTTCACCAAGTCTTTGGGTCGGACCTGAAAAATATGTAAAATTTCAAGACAAACTTGGTGTAGTTAGTAGAATGACCATTAAGGGAGGGTATTAAAATAAATATTAAATTAAAATGGTCAATTAGATATTAAACATGTACATTAATAATGTCACTTCAACATTAGGTTATTTTATGCTTTATTTCACTTTAGTGTGTTTCCCAATCTATCACACATTCATAAAGTGAATTGGCTCAACTAGCTTGCAACTCTTTATATGAAAGCCTTTGCTTTCTCATTACGAATTTAATCTCGGTTTTCTTTGTGTTTGTGTTATCATTATAATATTTGACAATCAAGTATCATTTAGATCAATAAGATGCTTAGTACTAAAGAGTGCCAAATCAAAACATTATTTACCTTTTCTACCACCAACACATTGTTTCTTATCAAAGAACTGATGATTCTCTCATGCACATAATATCTTAGATAAAGAAAAATCACAAACACTGAAAGGAGGGTGGTCATTTGACCAATATTGTATGGAAAAATCTAGAAATGTCTCATAATACAACTAGAATTCTACATGGTTCCAACATGCGTCACAAACAATGATGGGCCTAACATACCATGGTTTAAGATTCACAAATGTGTTGAGGGAAATTGTCACATCAATATTACTTTACTTAAAATTGTGGAACAAATCCACTTGAGTAACTTGTGTTATATGCTTGGAGTTTCATATTTCCCTCTTGATAGACGGTATTGAATGACGTCCTTGTCATTTGGTGAAATGTGAGTATTCAAATGCCAAAACTCTTGCACCCTAGCCTCTACATTATCTAGAATCCTATCTTGGTAGGATTTCCTATCAAGATAGCCCAACATGTAAGTTCATCGTCCTCGTCCAATTGAACCCTAAATTTTTAATGCTTCCACAATGTTGTCCTTAAGGTTTTTAACACTATTGCATTCATTGACATCAAATAGCTTGATACAATGCCTTTTGCAATTACACCTATTATTAATGCTTTACTACCAGCCTTAGCCTCTATGGATCAATTTTTTTCAAGCGAGGGAAGGGCCAAGTTCACATTTTTTTATAACACCTCGTTTATCTTAGCTTCTTTGACACTTTCAGTGCCCAATAATCGAACTGCATCTCTTAGAGCTTTGTGTTTTAAAAATCTACATGACATTTGAGCTTGTGCTCTAAGAGATTTACGTTAGAAATTATTTTAACCATCACATTTACATTATCTTGAACTACACAATCACTCATCACCAATCTCATTTCTTCAATTGTAGTTGAATCCATGTTCTCTAGAAAATTGTCATTAAAGTGGGATGTTGTTGCAACTGTCAATTAATTTATCTAATTTGCTCAATGTGGTGGGATCTTGTTGTGGGTTAGATATTGTCCCTGCTTAAAAATATAATTTTTTTATAATATATATATATATAAACTTAAACAAGTCAAATCTAGGAACTACAAAATTCAAAATTTAGGGATTTCTTGGTGTCAATACCAACATCTTGATCATTCTTAACATTGATAAGTTCTTCGACATATGTCAACCTCATTTCTTTATCATCTCCATGTGCCACCACATATTTTTCATCAACTTCATTCGCTATTCATTTTTTTTTATGTATTCATGATTTTTCTTATTCCTTTTAACTAAACCACCTCTCTTGGTATCATAGTTTTTTGCATTTTCTTTGGCATCCCATATTCAAAAAATTAGAAACTTGAAATCCAATGCCAAAATTAGAGAAGTGAGAAACCTAATTCCACAAGTGATGAGATAAATTCCAATATCATAGAGCCAGAATTCCACAAGTAATATGCAAAATTTAAATATCCAAAAGTCAAAAAACAATTAAAGCCTTTATCCTCTCTTTTCTTTGGAGGTAATTCAAATATGAGTGATATAAACAATATTTCGGCCAAGAAAATATATAGAACTCTTAGACAAAATAATAAAGTGACTTAAAGCATAAAATAATAAAGTCACATGTTATAATAATTAATAAGATTACGACATTTATTACCTTCAAGGTATATCTTAACACAAAGCTAGTTGGTTGTACAAGGGTTTGTCTCTCGCTACATGTACATTTTTTCTCATATTAAGTAATATTATCAATTCTTTCTATGATTTAATATTCTATGTGCATAACTTAATATAGTATCAAATTGAGCCCATCATTAGCCTTTGGGGAGGGAGCGTCTAGCACTAGGGTATTTGGGAGTCACAAATAGGATTAAAAATCAATGTGGGCATACTAACATAGGCATAATCAAGGATCAGGACATGTGGGGGGCATGTAGGTAGTAAATCATATCGGTAACAAAGAAAAGAGTAACATTGTGGAAGGAAGCATTCCAAACAAAACAAAAAACAGGGGTTTTCCATGCTATATTTATTTATTTATTTAGTAAACCAGAATTTGAGAAGAATAAAAGGTTTAAAAAATAAAAGTAAAAGCAACTTAGTGAGGACAATGAGCCCACAAAAAAAAATTATGTCAACAACTTTGTAGAAATTATAGCAGCTGATTAAAATATAATTTACTCAACAAGGAGGGGGGTCATCAGTGTAGGTAGCAAGTAGGAAGACTCATATGCTCACAAACGCTAGACAAGCCCACATCGAAGGGTGGCAAGTAGACATGGGGGATAGTACAGAACAAATTGATGGAGGACTACATATTGATGGAGGTAGTATGCATAATTTATTATTAGATACAAAAAATATAGAACTTGATTGGGAGTTAGAATGATCTTAATTGTGTCACAAATCGCTCATGATTAGGAAAGGTAGTTGTCTAATAGAGAGCACTAAAAAACAGAAAACAATTAAGATGGTTGTCTTGCAAGCGCGCACGCATGGCAAGAACGTGAGGAAGCAAACTAGTTTGTAAGTACACAAGCATAGAGTCACATGAGCAAGCCATGGTCTTGTGAGCAATAACAGGGAACGTCAAATTTGTATTTAATCATAGGTGAGAAACAAGGAGATGATAGAAATCAAAAGACATTTCACCACAAACAAATTATAATTAAAAAAAATGATAAAAATGATCCCCTAGCGACAGCTCTGGGTGGTGGCTCTATGTGGATGTTGCAGTGGCAGCATTTGGTCACTAGGAAGGGCCTAATAAAGCACTAGGAAAGCAACAAGAGTAGTGAATTTATTGATTTACAACAAGGTATTGCTAGAGTTACAACATCCTATTGGTTGGGCAAATAAACATGTGAGTTACAACCGGTGATAATGTTCGATGGGGAGTGTTAGTGCTAGAATATTTTTTTTAAACTTTGTTGAGATAACAAGAATGTTAGGTGTTGCAAGGTGTTCGGTAAACAAGGAGGAATATTAACATGTGTAGTAGTGTGTCATAGATCTGAGAGGAAAATTAGAAGTTCATAGTCTATGTCAAGTAGCAATGGGCGATGTGCATTACAAAGTTGTATTTGGGGTGGTGACCACGAAATTTGACATGTGTACTCGTGTATAGGAAGCTGTATGCTTGAGCTAGTTAGATGGTATTTTGACATAGACATATAAAGGCATATGGCATATACGAAAGCTCAATGTGCTTCCCTTTGTGGAAGTTATGTCCAAGATGGAGACAATTACTTTATGTGATGGCAAGGCCATGCACTAGAAGGGTGTGGGATGTACAACTATAATTGACAAGTGATAAAAAACTCATATTCAACAAATGTTCTTTATATTCTTGGTTTGAGTAGAAATTTGTTTTATATCAGTGAAATTATAGAACAAACTCTACATGTTGAAGTCTTTTTTACACTGAACAAGTGCATGGTGAAAGACAATAGGAGCAAGCAAAGCATGGGTTATGGAGGCTTGAGGATGTAGCAGTTATTGTGTAGTGATAGATTCACAGGAGCTGGTGGCCAACGTAAATACCAATCTCATTTCACTTTAGCAACAAAGGTATGAGTATTTAAACTTTCAATATTTTTCACTTATAAGTAGGTTAAAAGTGGTTGAAGGTTAACCTTCTATTTAGGAAGAGGAAGGGGTATCAATAGTTTATTTAGTAGGGGACAACACAATGAGATTTTTGGCACGAAGAAAGTTTGAATAGAAAGCAAAGTATCAGTGCTTAAACAAGCAGAGATATGTGATCCAATGAATATATCATTATTGGTGCATGTCAGGTAATTTCTTTTTTCTTTTTTTATTGGTTTTCACAAAAAAAAATGGGTTTCCATCTTAAGGAAAAGTAAGGGGCATTTGGTGTATCTAAAAAATATAAGGTGACAAATGAAAATGAAATTGGGGAAGAGTAAGGATTCTTCAAACATATAACTGAGAAGAGTTTGTTATAAAAAATAAATTTTGCAAGAATGAAGGGATCTAGAGGAAAACAGTGGACAGTGAAAAACGAATATGGTAAGAATGGCAAAGAAAATGCTATAATAAAAGTCACTTTTATATAAATATTAGGTGGAAGGAGTGCATACAATGGGATATTTTTTGAATAGGAGTTCCACTTGAGAGGTGTTAGAAGTCGCACCTAAGAAGCCATGCTCGAAAGGAAACCAAATGTAAGTCAATTTGTAATCTTTGAGTATGTTGTCTATAAGGTAGTTCTAGGCAAAAACGGGAGTAAGTAAGAAATTGTCGTTTTCTAACTATTTCAACCAAGCAAGCATATAGACTTTAGATCCTTATACAAACCAAGTTGTTGTGAAAAGGAAAATAAAAATAGACAAGAAATTGGATATAAATCAGGTAATTTAATATTCTGAAATGGATGATGATCATTGCTTTGATGCTGAAAAAACAGTCTCTATAAGGAGAACAGGGGCAGGGTGATATGCAATCATCATGTGATGATGCACATGTTGGACGGGAGGCAAGAGAAGCTAAAAATGCTTCAAGAAAGCAGGAAATGTTGTTAATTCAGAGGATATAAAGTAGAAGTGTATGCATGAAAATGTTCCACTACCATATTCATTTATTGATAGGTTGCACTATCAAAAATGGACTACGAACTTTTTTTGCAATATGATTCATCCAAATAAGTAATCGGGGACAAACATTTGTTTTTGATATGACGGAGGGTGACAGTTACATAATTTAATGGCCATATCATATGTTTATTAGGTGCTAGTATTAGATAATAAAGTCACTTTATGTTGAGATTTGGGTACCTTAGAAAGTGGTGCCCTTGTGTTTATGAGTCTCTAAACACAAAGGGGAGACTATTACCCTTAAACCTTTACTTTATGTTCTAATTTCACATTGACTTAGGAGACTTGAGTCATAAAGTGAAATTTGTCACTTAAGTCATAAAGTGACAATTAATTCACAAGTGATTGAATTAATAGACATAAAGCAAACTATGGAAACTTAAGTAAAGTGGGTTTCTAAGTGAGATTTATGAGAAGTGATATCACCCATTGATTAGACTTGGCTAGATCTAATCTAAGCCATTGATATTTTAGGGTTTGGCCTAAGGAAGGCTAAAGGAGGCAAAGGGGTAAGGGTGAGATTCATTCTTCACTTGATCACTTGAGAGATTTGGGTGAGGAGAAGAGGAGTGAAGAGGAAGAGAGAGTGAGGGTTTGGAGCACACTTGGGTGCATTCTTAAGGAGAGGAGGGCGCACAAGTGTTGGAGCAAGTCTTCTTGGGCAAAGAGGGCGCAAGCTTTCATGGAGGGTGCATACAAGGTGATGGGCGTGCATGTTTGAGGAAGCATTCATGGAAGGGAGGCGTGCTTGAGTATATGAGGGTGCAAGTATCCATGGAGAGCACAAGCATTCTTAGTGCACACTATGGGTTTGAGGGTGCACAAGAAGTGAAAAAGGGCGCATGCAAAAAGGAAGGGGGCGCACCATCAATTGAACGAGTTTCTGAAGGAAAGGAGGCGCACCTAGAGCAAGGGCACAAGCTTCTACACATTTGGCAGTCCAAGAGGGGCGCAAGTCTACTTCTAGCAAGCACATCTACAAGGAACTCCAAATCATCCTGATTTGGGTTGTTATTGTACCAGGTTCACTTGTATTTATTTCCTTGTTGTACTCTTGCTTTGAGATCTCCAATATATATCTATCTCTTTTACTGGTTTCCCCCATGGGGCTTTTTCCAAGGTCATGTTGACCAAAAACATCATGTGTACATTTGTTATGGTTTGCTCATTTACTTTCAGCTGTAAGTAGTTAAAGATCTAGGAGGGTGTTTGATGTTTTTGAGTTACATGCATGTGCTAATATATGGCAGCTTAAACCACTTGATTAACCCATGCAAGGAGCAACCTCAAAAGGGCATCAAATCACAAATCAAGGGGCAGTTTTGTTACTAAAACAACAGACCTGTTTGCTGTCCTAAAACCAGCAAGAAGACAGTCCTAAAAACTTTGGTAAACGTGCCCAACAAGAGGTCATGTGACAAGCCTGTTGGGCAGTCCCTAGAACCTCGGAAAAATCTTCACTTTAGACATACAATAATAAAGTCACGTGTCATTAATAAATAAGGTTAAACCATGTAAAATGTTAATCAGCTTCTAATTATGTCTTAACAGTAAGGTCGTTGTATGAGTGGTTGCCTCTCATGAAAGAAATGAGTTTTGTACATTTCTTTCTCATATAGAATAATACTCTCTCCCTACGACTTCATACTTTGAATGTGCATAATGTAAAAAGTATCTCCACGGGGAGCTTGGCAAGGCATAAAGCATGTCGCTGAAGGCAAAATCCCTCTTAATAGATAATATTAGGCTTAAAGTGAAGGATAAATATAGTCCATTGCAGACCTGGAACTGCAAGGGAGATAGCATTGTCCATATAGGTGAGATGGCCCTATTAGTACACCGTACGCTTGTAGGGTGTACCATCTCACATACAGGTAGGGTACAACACCAGTATGACGTGCTGATGCCTGCCATATTACTACATTGACATTATAGTGCTCCTACACACCGACGGACCACCCAGCCACCCTGCCAGGGATGACCATACCCCCAATGCATAAATCCTCTGCTTTAGCGTAGGGCTAACTCTATTAATCTTGCTCCTAGACTCAATTATCACAATACCCTTAGCACTGAAGTATGCCCACACCAGCGCTATTAGACCACGTTCGTCTCTGTGTTCAAGATGATGGCATCCAATATATTACAAGAATGAATTGGATTATTATGTAGCATTTATTTTAAGCCACTACAAGAGAATGACATAGGAAAAAGTAGTAAGCAAAGTCACAATGAAAAAAATAGATATTTTATTACAACGAACAGTTACTAAATTAGTTCAAGTACTAAATGGAATTTGCGGTAAGTTGAACGAAACTTGGAAAAGGGTAAAACTTCCAAAACGAGGACGGTGTCAGAAATACGACCACCCAAATCTTAGGGCACCGAGAAACAAATTTAATATATTAACAGGTAAAATTAAAATACAGTCAAGAAGTTTTCTCAAACCAGAGGATAGGAGGTATTATAAGCTTTGGATGCCTCAATCCTCATAATGCTAGAACTGACAAAGTCTAGATAAAACTTGTAATAGCATTTCATCTCTTCAATGTTGTAACTGGTAGATGCGCCTTGCATCAAAAAATGACCTACATAAAACTTGTAATAGCATTTCATCTCTGCAATGTCTTAATTTCCAAATATGCCTTGCATCACAAAATGAGCTTTGGTTGCCTCAATCATCTACTGAATTACGATTTGTTATTTTGTTGATGATATTGGATAGATCGACGACACTAATCAATCTCATTGATCACAGTTTCAAGGCACAAGCTCCAAGGTCCTTTACACATAGATAAGTTCAATCAACATAACAATGTTAACACTTAACTTAAGAGGGTTGATACTACAATAATGGTATGTGGTTATGAGTTTTTCATTAACGTAGAACTTTTGATACAAGTACATTTTCGGTTCAGATAATTTGTATGAAAATGAGTGCATTAAATATGCCTAGATGACAATCGTTCACATAAATAATCCTTCCAAATGAAAGACGCATGATTTGTTTTTTAAACCTTGCTTTCATGTCATATTGAAAGGCAAATTGCTTTTATATGCACTGTAAATTATACTGAAATTGCTTTTATATGCACTGTAAATTACACTGAAATTGCTTTTATATGCACTGTGAATTACACTGAAAAGACTTGGCTGCGTTCTCGTTGATGTTTCAAAATGCTGCTCAAACTCGAAACGCCTTCAACCAAGAGGATTGTTTCTCAATACGTAAGTTGGAGAGCCAGGAGTGTCAAGCTCATGTCAAAACTATAAATTTGCATGCTTTGTCCTGACCACTTTAGCCCCGAAACAGGGGTTGGGGGCTGGAAACATCCCCCGCTAGACCAGGAACAGTCAGAAAACAGCCCAGAACCGTTTGCAGGCCATTTCCAAAACTAGAAACAGCCCGGAAATATGTCTGTGCCATTATGAAATCTGGAAACTGCCCAGAAACATTTCCAGCATTTTGGACCCATTTCAGTTTCTAAAAGGTTTCCAGTGTTTTTATTACATGTAAAATAGTTTCTCCCTGTAAGCAATGAGGCAATGAAAAGCAATCTTCCTTAAGTTTTTGGCTCCAAAACAGAGAATATTCCTTAAAGGCTACAAAAAGAATGTTAGATAGGTTGGCTTGGTTGAAAGAGCAAAAATCCAAACGCATGATCGTGAAAAGAATGTTCCTTTAAGACTGATAACTTATAACTTTTTAATTCTAATCTTAGTTTTGGATTCATGTTGGACTAAAGGAGATTATCTATACAAATTTTAATATAAGAAAGTTGTTGGAGAGTTGAAACTGCCATTTGAATCTAAGTTCTCATACAAAGGTAGAAATGGCTTTGTGGCAAGGGTCCCTTGGGGTTGTCGTTAAAGAACCATGACAAAGTTTTTATTGGATTGATGTCCTCGGGCCATTTCAGAATGAGGGCAGCTTTCCACTACAAGAGAAATTAAGCTCAATTCAATGTGTTTTATCTTTTTTATTTTTATTCTTGTACTGGACTGATGATGAATCCCGTTATAGATAAAAGAAAGGAAGATTTAGTACGCTTAGTTTTTCCCTATCCTTAATGTACCTTCAGAGGTATTTTAAAGAAAATATTAGAGGGTATTACATTTACTCTTTACAGAATTTAGTTAAAGATTGTCATTTTCTTTTATTTTACATTGGCCCAAATTTTCTGAGAAAAGTTTTTGTGGATTGATGTCCTCAGGCCATTTCAGAATGGGGGGGCAACTTTCCACTACCAGTGAAATTAAGCTCAATTGATGTGTTTGAACTTTTTTATTTTTCTTTTTGTACTAGTCTGATGATGAATCCTGTTATTGATAAAAGAAAGGAAGATTTAATAAGCTCAGTTTTTGCCTATCCTTAACGTACCTTCCAAGGTATTTTAAAGAAAATATTAGAATGTATTTCATTTACTCTTTACAGAATTTAGTTAAAGATTGTCATTTTCTTTCAATATGCAATGGCCCTAATTTTTTGAGCAAAATACTGCCAGATTAGGATGGATTTAAAGCAAACAAGTAGAACCTGAGAAGTGGAAATGAAAAGAGAGACAGCTAGCCTCTGAGAAGGACTACATAAATAACAGCTGAGAAGCATCAACAATGATCTCCAGTCCTTCATTAATGCAAGGCAAAGCATGAGTAAATCCTACGCAAATACTGGGCACAATGTGGCCTGTGAAGTGGAAGCAAAGACCTCTTGCCAATTTATTGATTTTAATCATGCACTGCTATCTCCTATGTGCAGTCTTATGGTTCCTTAATACAATGGCAAATAAATGAGGTAAGTTTGTTCAGCTGTACAGGATAGTTCAACAGTTCAAAAGTGTATACCATCCAGAGGACGGCATGACAGTAATGCAATTATGCACTGTCATTGTGTTATGGATCCAGAGGACACGAAATGATTATGCAAAGTTTTATCCTCACATACAGGTAGGATATCCTGCTCGGTTACTTAACCCAGCAGAACTCAAGATATTTTAAATATATGTTGTTTCTTAGTGGAATTCATAGTCACCTTCAGAAAAAATTGTTAATGCAAATACAAATTCAAGCTTATACATTTCAGTTGTCATATCCAAATGCCAGATTCATATCCACTAAGTATTATTGTAAACCTGTTATTTGTATAATGTATGTAAAGTTACATACATTTCAGTTGTCAAATCCAAATGCCAGATTCATATCCACTAAGTATTATTGTAAACCTGTTATTTGATTAATGGATGTAAAGTTACATGAAAACTTGATGTTCTGCTCACTCAACAGATGATCTCTACAAATCAAAGATTCAGGAGGCAAAATCAATTAAAGAAATAACTGTGCAAAACTTCAAGTTTTTGTCAGAGGACTCCCCCACAGCTATTGTTTGATTCTCAACCATTAGAAATTTTAAAAACAACTGCAGAAAGAATAATCTGATAACTGTCAGTTGCTCTTTTATCCCTCACTTGGCTGTGCTAAAAGGCTACAACCAGCAGAAATTGAGATTGTAGAAAACCAATCTCTCCTGTGAAGATTATACCAACAAATGTCCGAGTCTAAATCATCCTTAGTTCATATTCGCCTGCCATTGTGATGTACCTAACCCAAGGCAACGCTTGGTATCCACTCTTTTCAATGATTTTGAGGTACCGAACCTGCAAACAGAACCACGGGAGAAAACTTATGACTAAGTGCAAAACCAAGAAATCTTAGGAAACTCTCTAGTGTATAAATCACTCATACTGAAACATAAATAAGGCTGCCTCTATACGCAGGTGCAGATTTAAAAGTAGTGAAAAAACGAGTACTTTACTCAATATTTTATAGCAATACCATTAAGAGATGGAAGAAAAGTGAGTTTAGAAGCTTCACTAAATCATCTATGCGCAGAGAGATTCTCTGTGATCAAAAGCTTTGTGCCCAATTAAATCATTTTGAATATAAATAGTCATTTCATCACACATAAAACTTGTTTCTTCTCCAATAGTACACCAGATTCTTCATAAAGGTAATGTATGTCATACAACAGCAGTCTCTCATAAATCAACGAATTCTTCCTTCCAGTGCTTTCTGGAAATTCAACCCAATATAACATTACAGGTTTACGAGGTTCAATCCCCTCATTTTTCTCTCTAGCACTCTGCCTATTTTTTTCTGCACAGAATAACCCCTTGCTTGATTTTATTATTGTTGACATTCTGAAATATTTCTAGGGGTCCAATGTGCTATGGTTGAGTGGTTGAGACAGCATCAACACGCTAAAGACCCAGGTTTAACCCCTCGTTAATATTTCGCTTAAGCAGTTAAGTATATTCAGTATTCTTTAACTTTTAACAATTAGAACAATAACTGCATGCATCAAGATCACTGAAAGAAAGACATACACAAGATTTATCCTAGGAAACCCTCTTGGGGGAGAAAACCCAGCAAAACTTCTTCAATATAGATTCATCAACAAGTACAATGTCTCTCTCAAGAGAGATCTCACCAAACAGAAGATAATCAGAAGATATACCAGAAACCCTGACCAAAATAGGGTAGCGCACCACTAGACCAAGATAGTCCTCCAAGAGATAACCAAAACCCTTCACCAGAACACCCTTACTTTGTAGTTGCATCTCCTCCACAGACTTGCGCACTTTTCCATGTGTGAGAGAACTTGTGTTGTGTCCTTCAAGTCAGGCACATAACCTCTTATAAATACAAGTTGAGCCACCCTTTAATTAGGTCAGGGCCGACTTGTATACTTTACCCTTTCTAATTTACAATTGACTTTTACAAAGGCACAATACGACCTGTATACTTTACCCTTTCTAATTTACAATTGACTTTTACAAAGGCACAATACGACCGACTTTTACAAAGGCACAATAGGGCCGACTTTACATATAACATAATATCATTCTTTAGGGTTTTGTCTTGGTCTAAGACTCTAATACAATATTGATACGATAAGAATATCTTTCGAAGCTACTCAAACTTCAACACTCCCTCTTAGCAAGGAAGGTATTCTTCTGGCACAATCATCACCACTGCTTCTGCACTTCTATACACTTGACCATTGACTTTTTGACTTTCCACAAATCTATATTGAATAATTTTTGTAACCATGTCAGCATCCAGGGTCTCATCATCCATCTGGGCTTTATGTCATCACGGGGCTTTAACTCGCCGACTCACACAGAATCTGGCATCTAGTTCATACAAAACTAGTAACTCATCAGTTCACATAGAATCCGACATCTAATTCATAAAGAACTAGTAACTCTCCAGCACACACAGAATCTGGCATCTAGTTCATAAAGAACTAGTAACTTGTCAGCTCACACAAAATCTGACATCTAGTTCATAAAGAACTAGTAACTCGCCATCTCATGCAGAATCTGGCATCTAGTTCATAAAAAACTAGTAACCTCTGGTTGGCACACCAGGCAACCGGTCCACAATGACCAGGCATCTAATCACAAGGATTTGGCGATGTAGTGCGCTCACACTACCCATCTAGTCCAAGGCTAGGAAACACCTCCAACCACACAGGTTGGCCCACTAGCTGGAAAAGTTGGGTAACTTGTCATCCCGAAGGCTCGGCATCTGCTGACCTTGTGTGAGGTCATGTTGACTGGTGCCACACTCAGTAACGTGCTCGTGAATGACTACCCGCTGCTACTGCCACATGTTGATGTTGTTAGTTGGAATCGCAACTGTAACTCATCACTCCCTCTTACTAGCGAATTCCTTCTCGACTACACCAAGCTTGTCTTTGAAGTACACAAACTTCACTCTCGACAGAGGCTCGATCAACACGCCTGCTATCTGCTCATCTGTAGCGACATACTGTAGCTTCACTGCTCCCTTCTGTACCATATCTCTGATGTAATGGTAATTGATCTCAATATGCTTGGACTTGTCATGAAACACCAGGTTCTCTGACAACCTCACACAACTCTGGTTGTCACACCAAATACAAGTTGCCTCTAACTCGAGATCAAACAATCTTGTAAGCAACTTTCGAAGCCACACTGCTTCGCTACTAGCTGAACACGCTGCTATATACTCTACCTCAGTCGTACTGAGCGTCACACTAGTATGTTTCCTGCTAAACCATGAGATCATAGTTGATCCCAAACTGAAGCAACATACAGATGTAATCTTCTGGTCTGCAACACTACCAGTCCAATCTGAATCAGTAAATCCTTGCAGGCTTATCTAACGATCTGATACATATTTGAGTCCATAATTAATTGTACCTTTCAGGTACCTCATCACATATTTTGTTGCAATCAAGGGAACACCTCTCAACTCAACCATATTGACTCAATGTGTTCACCACAAAACATATATCTGGCCTTGTGTTCGTTAAGTACATCAACGAACCAATCATCTATCTATACATGGTGGCATCCTGTCTCTGAAGTTGTATCACTCAATAACTTCAGATTTGTCACCATCAGTGTAGGCATGGCCTTACAATCCATCATTCTAAATCTCTTCAGAATCTCTACAGCATATTTTCCTTGGTTAAGGAAAATCTCACTCGGTCTCTGCCATACCTCTAGACCTAAGAAGTAATGCATCATACCTAGGTCTTTCATCTCGAACTTTGTAGCAAGCTTCCTCTTACTTTCAGTGATGAACTTCTCGTCTCTTGTTAGAAACAGATCGTCCACATATAACAGTAATATCACTGGTCCACCATCTACAACCTTGTAGTAAAGGTTGGTATCTTCTTTACTCTTGGTAAAGCCCAAGCTCATCAAGAAACTATCAATTCTACCATACCATGCACTGGGTGCTTGCTTCGATCCATACAAGGCTTTCTTCAGTATGCACACATGTGTCTAACTGTCATGTGTCTCGAAACCTTGTGGTTGCTCCACATACACTTCCTCTTCTATTACACTGTTTAGAAAGGTTGTCTTCACGTCCATCTGGTGTACCTTCCACTTCATCACTGCAGCTATTGCAAGTATAGCTCTAATCGAAGTGTATCTCTCTACAGGAGCAAATGTCTCCTCATAATCTATTCCTTCTCTCTGGGAGAAACCACGTGCCACGAACCTTGCCTTGTATTTCTCGACACTGCCATCTATTGAATGCTTCGTCTTGTAAATCCACTTAGAACTTACTAATGTTTTCTCTTTCGGTCTCGGAACCACATCCCAAACATCATTCTTTCTTCTCTCATGGCATCCTTCCATTCTTTCTTCTCTGCAGCCTCTTCATAACTGGTAGGCTCTGCATCAATAATGTCACTCAACAATGCCACGTAACTAGAGTATGGTTGTGGTCTCTTGCTTTCTCTGAGAGATCCATCTGGAGCACCATACTTCTCTGCATCCTGAATAATTTCTCAGGCCCGAGTTGGTCTTCTCTTCTTTGTATTCGTCTCTCGAGATGAATTTGCAAGTCTCTGTGGTTCTTCTGTATCATGATCTTCTAGTACAACATCATCGCCTGCATCTGTATCTGTAACTCTGGGAGCTTCAGGTTCCTCATCATGAATCTCATCTAAATGCTTTTGTCTCGATCTACTGAAAGTTGCATCCTCATTAAAGGTGACATCTCTGCTAGTCTTAATCTGTCAGTGACCAGGGATGTAGACTTTGTATGCCTTCGATGTCTCACTATATCCAACAAATATTCCCTTCTTACCTGAAGGGACCAACTTCGATCTCTTGTCCTTGGGGACATGTACATACACTGGAAAGCCAAATATCCTCAGGTGGTTGACCTCTGGCTTTTCACCTGTAAACATTTCTTCTGGTGTCTTGTTCCCAAGTACACGATGGGGACTTTTGTTCTATACATATACTGCGGTTTTGGTTGCTTTTACCCATAGGTGCATCGGTAAATATTGATCATGAATCATGGCCTTCACTGCTTCCATGATTGTACAGTTCTTTCTTTCTACCACACCATTCTGTTGAGGATTGTAGGGAGTAGAGAGCTCCCTCTTAATCCCAACTTCTTTGCAGAATGCCTTGAATTCATTTGATGTGAATTCTCCTCCATTTTCTGACCTTAAGATATTTATCTTCTTCTCAGAAATATTTTCAACAAGTGCCTTGAATTCTTTGAACTTGTTGAATACTTCACTTTTAGCTTTCAAAAAATAAATGCAAGTTTTACGTGAGAAATCATCAATATATGAAACATAGTATACATAGCCGCTAAGTGAAGTGGTTGACATCGGTCCACACACGTCTGAATGTATGATGTCCAAGGCTCCTTTGGCTTTGCTATCACATCTTGGAAATGGTTTCTTCACATGCTTGCCTTGTGTGCATCCCTTGCATATGCCTTCATGATTCACTTGGATTTCTGGCAGACTTGTCACCATCTTGCTCACAATCGGTAGTGCTTTGTAATGTATTTGAGCAAATCTTCTATGCCATAGCTCACTTGGAGTAACTGTGCTATGTACTAATGTTGAGTTTGAATGTCCCTTTAATTTGTATAAGCCTCCTCCTTGAACACGAATAACCACAGCATCATCAATAGACTTTCCTTTTGGCCACATGAGAACTTCACCATCAATGAAAGCAACTCTGAATCCTTTATCATCCAAAGTTGAGATAGAAAGGAGATTCTTCTTCAAACCAGTTACATATAAAGCATCCTTCATCTTCATAGATTTTCCGGAATCCAATCTGTAAGATGCTTCTCCTACTCCTTTAATGGGATACCGATAGTCATCACCGAGCTTCACCGTGTGAGGTGAATCCTTCTGAACTAATTCTGAGAAAGAATCCTTGTAACATGTCATGTGCTTAGAAGCACCACTATCAATAAGCCATGTGTCACTTCCATCAGTGACTATACCTGTAAGAGTTGATATCATCTTTGCTTGAGTCATCTTCTCTGGCTCTCTCTTGATCAGGTTCATCATCTTCTGCGCCATGAGCATGATGTCTTTTATACTTTCCTTTTCTGGCTTCACTTTTAGAGTTGGGACAGTTTATTGCAATGTATCCCATCTTCTGACAGATGTAGTATCTGTAATTTGAGAAATCCTTTCTAAACTTTTGAGTCTTTTGTAATCCATGAGGCTTCTTGTGCGAGTGAACTTCCTTCTTGCTCTTTCCTTTTCTTGCATGCGCTACTAGAGCTTGATTTTCCTCATCGCCTAGTTTCTCTTCCCTTGCTGCCAATCTAGCTTCTTCCTGAGTGCAACCTCTCATAGTCTGCTAAACCTTGTTAGCTTTCTTCTTGAACATATTCCCTGAATGAATGATTCCCAAGATCTGAGGAGACTATTCAATGTAGTCATTACCAATTCAACTTCTTCGATTGTGTCTCCAATGGCTTCCAGTTGTTCTTTGATTTGAGACACACTTGTGCAATAGGATTGAATGGTTTCTGAACTCTGCATCTTCACATTCTTGAGTTGTGTTCTCAAGGTCATCTTCTGGTTGATATTCTTGCCTTCATACAATCGGGATAAGGCATCAAACATTTGCTTTGGAGATGTCAATGATGAGACATGAGGGATCAAATGATCCTTGATAGAATCAGCAATGATTCTCTTTACCTTAACCAGGTTCTTTTTGTACTTTTCTTTGTCCTCATCTTCGTCTGGTTCTGGAACTTCTTCTTTGATGAAATCTTCTAGATCATTCTCTTCCAGAATGAGCATCACTCTATACTTCCATGCTCGGAAGTTATTAGCACCCTCAAGCTTCTCATCAAGCTTTGTACTGGGTGCCATCTTGTCCTTGAACGGTAATACAATAAGAAAAATGAAAACTTTTCAAAGAAAGGTTTTGAACTTACCAGAGAGTGTGCTATGCCAAGGTGAACTGCTCCAACTTCACTTTGCAGCTGTCAAGACGTCTTGATCTAGGGTTTATGAGGAAACCCTAATTTTTCAAAATGAGAATTTTGGAATTCTGCTACAAGGGAAAGATGTGCCCTCCTTAGGCGAGCTTCTTGATGGCTTTGTCTTGACCAGCATCCTTCAGAAAGTGGGAGAAATCACCTTCTAGGGTTTTATGCAATTGTCGACAGTTGTTGCAATTGCAACACAAATTGCAGTTTTTCCAATCTTCGTCAAACTGAAAATCTAAACCCAAGGAAAGATGTGCTAGGGTTAGGAGAGGCTTCCTATGGTCTTGACTTCCCCAACGAGTTCTTCTCTATTATGAAAATGGCTTCTTTCAGGCCTACTCTGATACCATGTTAAAATTTTGCTTAAGCAGTTAAGTGTATTCAGTGTTCTTTAACTTCTAACAATTAGAACAATAATTGCATGCATCAAGATCACTGAAAGAAAGACATCCACAATATACACAAGATTTATCCTGGGAAACCCTCTTGGGGGAGAAAACCTAGCAAAGCTTCTTCAATATAGATTCATCAACAAGTACAATGTCTCTCTCAAGAGAAATCTCACCAAACAGATAATCAGAAGATATACCAAAAACCCTAAACAAAATAGGGTAGCGCACCACTAGACCAAGATAGTCCTCCAAGAGATAACCAAAACCCTTCACCAGAACACGCTTACTCTGTAGCTGCGTCTCTTCCATAGACTTGCGCACTTTTCCTTGTGTGAGAGAGCTTGTGTTGTGTGTCCTTCAAGTGAGGCGCCTAGCCTCTTATTAATACAAGTTGAGCCACCCTTTAATTAGGTCAGGGCCGACTTGTATACTTTACCCTTTCTAATTTACAATTGACTTTAACAAAGGCACAACAGGGCCGACTTTTACAAAGGCCCAATCGGGCCAACTTTACAAATATAACATAATATTCATTAGGGTTTTGTCTTGGTCTAATACAATATTGATACAATAAGAATATCTTCCGAAGCTACTCAAACTTCAACACCCCTGTGGGCAGACAGCCCTGGAAATTAAGTTATGAACCAAGTTTGACAGTGCATTCATTCAAAAAAAAAATTCTAAGGTGCACACTGGACAAAAATTAATTTTATGCAGTTTCTCCTGCTTTGGAGTCATTCCTAGCTTGGCATGACACCTATTGCCTCAAACTTGACAAACAAATTTGGATTCAAAATGTCATCAGTGCCTGCCAAAAAGATTCTGTAGGCTATAAATATTTTCTTAGGGATTTAATTGATTGTTGTCACAGTTTCCAACCATGAGTAATGTTCTCAGTTAGAATGGGAAAAAAGGATAAGATGTTGAGGATGTGAAAATGTATCAAACCCAGGACATAAATGTGACTTTGCTACTACATCCATGAAAATCAAGAATGGAGAGGTTTTCAAATTGCTTGACATTTTTTAATCTCCGTAATCTCTAAGGCAGTTGAACACCCTCTTCCATCTCGATATGATGGGCCACTTCTGATTATGTGGACACCCCATCAGTAACAGTTCTGGAAAGATTTTCAGATATTCTTTCTATATTGGAGTTACTTCTGTTTTTGAGTTCCTCATGTTCGTTGCTGAAAAGGCCATAACACTGGCTTCTGGATTCTTTAGCAAATCTTTCCAATAGAACAGACAAAACAATAGGTATCTAGTAGTTCTTATGTCAATATGTATTGTAGTTTATAAATTTATTATTCTGCCTCTATAGAAATCCAGAATTAATCACAAAGAATATGTAGGTCATACCCCACGACCATTTTTTCCCAAAATAGCATCTTCTACTTTTAATCATGTCAAAATCAAGATTCAAGACAGCCATTTTATCTGTTCTCAACTTTCCATTCTCTTAGTTCAACTTCATCTTATAACGGAATGATTGTTCTGGTAGTTAGCCTTGGTAACAAATTCTTAGGACACAAAATTGTGAGCATAACCAATGACATTATTGCACCAACCCAATTAATATTTCCTCTGATCATGAAAGGCTATCCAAAAAAGGAAAAACCTTTCGTTATGGACCTTTCAAAACATGTTATTGATGCTTTCTTCTTGATACAGTTACCTCGACATTTGAAACATTTCATCGGTAATCTCTACTCAATTTCCCGTGAAGGTAGGTTTTCCTTCAAAGGTTTTTAAAAGGAAGACTACGAAAAGAGAATTCTGATAAGTTAATATGGTATTGGTGTATATTTATAATGATCTGTCCTAGTGAAATCCTAGTCCCTCTTATAAAATGGCTTCCTCAATGTAACGAATATAATATAAATAAATAAACATTACATCATAATAACAATAATTAATAAACTAAGGGACACAACCCTAACTCTGTGACTAGTCAATGCATATAAATATACTATCGCAAGGCTCATTGTAACAACATCATCTCATCCCTTCATTATCAATTATATTAACATTTGCATTTGGCATGGATTTCAACTATTTATCCATCTTATGTTAGATATTTTCTCATAAATGAACTATTGTTCATTAAACTCAACTTGCATTGCATTTGCTATAGCTTCCTACATAGCCATAGGTTTAGAGGTTGAGACACTTGTCTCACTTTAAGAAAAGACTCTTGATGTTGTTCCCCCAGCATACACCCTTCACAGACAGCACTAGGTGGTTCAATCTATGGAGATCATCAGCTATTTGTAAATGACTCATATATCGCAAGGTCCCAAAGTTTGTATGATCCAAACATTGATGCGATAACTTGCTAGTGCCATTAGCATTAGCCATAAATAGGTCAATGGTATTGCTAGGTTCATCAAAATCAGTGTGAAGTGGGAATATAAATACAATGCCTATAAAAGCAGATATAATCTACAAGATCTAAAATATAACAACCAATAGTAAGATACAAAGCTAGGAACCACAAAGAAGCATTGCCAAGAGCTCAAGACTAAAGGTACCCACCTAGGAAGAGTGCTCGATGTCCCCTGGTGCCATCTCCAACCGATGAGGAGGAGAAGTTGCTAAATTCTCCTCTGAGGGTGTACTCACAGTAGTGGAATCTCTCCTACCATTTTGACGTAGAAGCAAAGAAACTCCTAATGGAAGATTGCTTGAACAAACTAGAAGATCTGGAAGAAAGGGTCTATGGTGCATCTTACTGCCTGGAAGAGGTCACCCTTTATTGATATTTGGACGAAGTGGAATATCTATTGTGACTGGATGAGTTGTCCTGAGTCTGAACTTGCAACACTGCAAGGGTCTGACAAGCAGAGGCCAAATGACCCCTTGCAATCTCATGGATCTAGAATTTGAGGTAGCACTACTCTATGCCTACCTCTTGGTGCCTTTGTCTGTAGGCACAAGGTAGAAAGAGATGATTTTCCTAATAGTGTCTAGTGGGGGGTGCAATCTGACAGAAGAAGATCTAAGACCAAGAGCCTCCCTTGTGTATAAGGCCAAGCATCGTTGGTCTAAGTATCTGAAGAAGATGGAGAGTGAGTCATGAGACTCTCTAAAAGGMAATGGTATTAGCCTCGGCTCTTGTAATAAATAGGGCACCAAAAAAATGAAGTGCTCCTCCATCTCTATCTCCTGTAAATAATAAAGTAGGAAAAAACTATCTGCTYATGGGATATGGTGATTATTTTTCACACGAAGTCAATGTGAACCAACTCAAAACTTGGCCCAAARGGATCATGCATGCATGCATCCAATGGCAAAGCATGTAAGTTGGTCTAACAACRAGGTCATCCCTAAGCTCCATGAAGTGCTTTGYAAAGAGACCATCTTGGGTTTGAGMCCACGRGGTGGATCTACACTAAGTGCCCTAGATGTACTGTCTATAAATATCTTCTCTARTGATTATGTTCAACTCTTGCTTGCTTGGCAAGARTTGRCCAACGACATTCAAAGAGTATCTAACCAAGGAAAGTCAATCCATCAAGATGTCCACAAACAGTATTAGGCGTGTAACCACAAAGCAATAATGCACTTGTCGGGAAGAACTAGTTGAGGGAATCACATTCGAGGAACAGTACATAGGGTAAGGGTACCACTCTACATCGACATCTAAATCAGGAAACATCTAAACCTAATAAAGTAGGGAAACTAGTCCAAAAATGACCTCAACTCAAAAGGGGAACAATCCTCTTGCATTTGATGATGTGGTGAAGCATGAGAACCTCCATCCTAGCCCAATCCTCCTCTAATAAACTAGGTCTGCAAACCTCAAAGTCATATAAAGTCGTGGACCTAATAATATTGTCCAGAAGGTCCATCTTGATGAAATGTCCAACAAATTGTATTGAAAACATTGTCACTCAAGAAGGACTAGGGAACCATAACCCTTGTTGATCTAGGGATGGATAGCTTGTCTCAATCCAAATCAGGGCCCTAAAAATTAAACCCCCCCAATAGGTGTAAGCAACGGTGATCTCAAACTCTTCACCCTAGAAGTAGAAATGGTAGTCAAAGAGGACATTCTTTGATCCATTGAAAATAGTAACCTTAGTTTTACCAAGATTGACCGTCAACAGTCAAAGATCACAAAAATTGAAAAAAAAAATAGGAAAGAACTATCTTTTTAAACCCTACAAAGTGGAGGCCAAGGGAACCACGTCCTATGCAAAGAGAAGGATGAAGATCGAGACATGGTGAAGGAGAAACCATCCCCTAGTTGGATATTCTCATGAAGGAAAGATTCCAACTCATCAATATGTATCCCAAACAATGTTGACGAAAGAGGGCACCCTTGCTTCACCTCAATGGTGCTCCTGATAAAATTTGACAATTCGTGCGTTGTGCAAATGCAACCAAGAACAAAGTCATAGAAACACATAATAAGTAGTGATCAAGGTCTTTGAGATGCAAATGTTTCTAAGCCTCTGAAACAGTGCCTCCCTCGAGATCAAGTCAAATACCTTTCGAAAGTCGACAAAGCAACAAAAGGCTTTCAAAGAGCAATGTCTTGCCTCCTCTACAATGGCCCAAAGGGTGAGGATATGATCAATGGTCTAGTACTAAGGTCGAACATTGACCTAACCCCTGGCCCCAAGAACTCTCATATCAAGCATCTATGATAATTGTCGATGGAGACCAACAAGCTTATAGAATGTGTGGCCCACCATGATCATCCAATAGTTATTTGGATCATCGCTAGACCTCGATTTGTGGATCGGGTAAATAGCATGGTGGGACCAAGTTAGTGGAAACCCAGAACATACAACATGGTTATATAGATCAACAATGTAGGGAACCAATGAATCTATGCCCTGATTGAAGAACCCCACCTAGAGACCCTCCTCATCTATTTCTTTGTTAGTGTTCATCTCCCAAATCCCCTGTCGGATATCCAAATCCAAGAAGATGTAACATGACGGTGGGGGGGAGGTGACAAGAATGAGAGGTTGCCCAAGAACATCGTAAAGGGCAGTGGTATGGGTGAACATGAGTTGGGGACAAGATCAATAGGTAGACTAGTATGGCAAGGGAAGAGGGTGCACCAAACAGTTTTGGAAGAGTGGCTAAGGGACACAAGCAATTCATGTCTCCTCTGAGAGATGAAGACGTGTTTCTTGCAACAAAGACGATAGTGGTAGGATTTATGGAACTAGGGGTAGGATGTAGGGACATGGAAGAAGACATGGCAATGTTCTCTATGGTATGCCTCACACTCATTATACTATCAGTTCATAGAGACAGATCTAGATTTCAAGGAGTGGGAAGGGGGCTTAGTAATATGGGGATAGTGACGAAGGGTCACTTCCCAAATAGTTGAAGAGAACAAAAATTATTTGGAGGAGGGAAACTCAAAGGGCAAGAAATAGAAAAAGAGGGGAAGAAGTTGTCAGAATCAGGAAGAGTAGGCATCAACATCTCGATCGTTGAACAAGATGGTTGTTCAAGGGAGCCTCGGTGGGGTTGGGATGGGGAGTAAGGGAGGATTGGCACAAAGGGTAAAGGATAAGAGGGTCTGGTCTGATAGGGGATCCGGATGACTGAGAACTAACAAATAGACAGGACTAGGCTCTTGTTTGCCAAGATGTAGTCAACCATGCTAGCCTCCCCACTGTGAGGAAACATGTAAATCTATTAGAATCCAAGAAACAAGGAATGACATTCAGGATCAACAACTCATGGGACTCACCAAGGTGCAAGAGGTGCCTACCATATACTAAAGTAGGTCCCAATGTATCATCTGATACCCTGAAGATCCACTAAGACATTAAGTCCCCTAGAAGAATGATACCCCCCTAAAGTAATGTCCTAGATGATATCAGCGTACAAGTCCAAGTATGGGTTCCTATTTGAGTTCATGTGTAGAGCAAACTCTAATGAAGTAGGAGGGAAGTAAAAAACTGCAACAAATATGTCCTAAGGAAGGGGGCACATGCTACTAATCCAAACCAACATAAAACAAGCAAAATCATCAAAATCAAATGACCACAAAAGTAGGTCAAAAGGACTAAAAGATGCATCCAGTGTGAATACAATGTGGGAGTGCTAAATCAACTCCTAGAATATGTTGAAAGCAAGAGAAAGAAAGCAAAAAGAGTGCAACATAGTGTCAAGCTAAGTGAATCACTAAGTCTACCCAAAAGATATATAACAATGGTATAAGTGCAATGTACAATGGGAGAGTCCAAGACTAGAAATCTAGAAATCTCGTTGTTGAGCAAGAGAGAGAGATGGAGGTGAAGATGATGTCAAGGTCCCTTGATCCTGATGATCGAGGCAAATGGGAGAACTAAGGTATCCAATTGTCGAGTACCATGAGGGGATCGAGTTGTACAATCTTAGGGGGACGAAGGAGCAAGGAAGCCTGGCTCTCCGACCATCCATTGCCATCTCTAAGTCTCTCATCACGACTATCATAAGGCTTTACAAGTCTGTTATTGGTCGACTTCACACTTCACAAGCCCATTTTTATTTCATTTGAAGCACTATAGGGGTAAAATAACGGTGCCCCCTCTCACCAACCTTGTTTGGGATCTATATTGATGAGCTAGAGGTATATCTCAAGAAGCATACATGTGTAGAGGATGGTTGTCATTTACATCATGTTTCGATTGCTCTTCTCTTGTCCACATATGATGTAGTCCTCTTGGACTTCTCTCCTGAGGATTTACAAAGGCAACTTGATTTCATCACCAACTTTTGTGACCTTAAACAAATGGTGGTGAACCTATAGAAGATGAAGGTTGTGATCTCAATGTATCCAAATACAATGTTAGACTTCCATTTCTTCTTTACAAGGAGCGATATAGAGATCACAACAATGTATACATAATGGGGGTCCAATTCACCAACCCCATATTCAGTTTGAGACATGTCGTCCAACCCCATCTTAGCAAGGGGTATGGGTCTCTATCCATGCTTGAGCACTAGTGCTTTCCTACACATTTTCAGGATACTTCTATTAAGATGCACCACTTCAACACGATCATTAGGTCGACCATTTTTTATGGGGCTAAGATCTAGGGCCCCATCTTGCTACTAGCAGATTGGACTCGCATAGAGTGTAGTCAATCATGTTATAGTGTATTTTTGTTGCAAGAAAATGATTCCACAAGCCAATGTTCAAGTTGAGTTTGGCACTTGGCCCCTGTGTCTGGAATGTATATTCAATCTTGTTTTATTTCTACACAGGATATGTACCATGGAAAATTCACCTACCAAGCATGAGAGAAAGCCCTACTTGGCCCTTTGTTCCTCAATAAAGATGGCCTCTATCCCTTCAGGACAGAGACAGGGTTGGCTCTCTAAAGCCTCTCCACTTCTTGAATCTATTGGCATCTCTATCAAAGTTTCTTCCTCCATTCAGCTCCTCTCTAGACTCCCCTGGACATATTTTGCCCCTTAAACCAATTATCAACGGGGCTATCAAGAATGGCATCTATCGACAACACATCCAAGTCACTTAGATATCCCTCCCTCGAGCTCTTAGCCGTGAGATGGGATTCTACTTGGAAGACTTGTTGTGGTTGATGTACGAGTGTATCGTCCACCCACAGTACACTTGGTGCCATTAGCCACATAGCCTCAAGTTCCCACTCGACCAATTATGGATTTTCTCTCATAAGCTTCAAATTGAGTAGAATCATTATATTCCACAAGATGAGAGAATATTTCAGTTATGGCACCTGCAAGAGGTGGAGTCTAAACTACATTTCGTTTTTAGGTTCCCCATTTATTACAGGATCCATGGGAGATATCTATGTTTGTTCCAAGACTCTAGAGGATCCATCTTCGCCTTCTTTCATTATCCTAAACAGCGATGCCCAACGCTCTTCATGTGGGTGGCAACGACACTCAAACAATTGACCTTGTAAGCTTTGTCCACATCCTACCCATCAAATGGATTACCTCCTTTCATTGTCTAACAAGGCTTGGCGACATTGACTAACTTGCAGATCCTCCAAATTTGGGCACAACAAATACTAGATCAATAAGACTATGCATAGCCTTGCATTTAGCCACGCTATCCTTCCCTATGAGGACACAGAGGAGTACTCACACCTAGCATCGATCTGCTCGAAAATTCCCCTTGGACATGCAACCTCATATCACTATAGTCCTTCCATCAACGATGATGTTAGGAGAGTATTAGCAAGTTGTCTCCAAGCTCCTAGGGTGATCCAACCAAACCCCCTCAACCTTGGGCACTTCCCATAAAACCATCATCAACGAGCAGTGTATTGGCACCTTCTAAGTGGTTGATGCGGCAACAGATACTCATTATCCCCACTCTCTTCTTTGTCTTCTCCTCCTAATGATATGTACCAGTGTTCTTTTCTTGATTGTATTATTTAGTCACTTGTATTTCATTTTCTAGTATTTTCAAACATTTTGGATTAGCCATTTGCACTCCTACAACAAGGTACAATTATTTGTACTTCTAAGTCCCTTTGACCAACTATGTTGGTCATTCATGAAAATTAATAAAATTTTGTTACCTTATTTATAAAACATAATATAAGTACGAAGTTATGCAAGACAATCATTTTCAATTTGAGGATTGTATGATTACACGTCAACGAAGAAAGGTTCAAGAAAGAACAACACTACAAGTCCAAACCCATTAGATAAGAACCCTACACTATTGTATTAGCTAGAGGATCTAATGCTTTGTCTGCACTTCCCAACGCACCTTGGCATTCATGATGTTGTAAATGTCAATATTCTTAAACCATATGTTTGACCACACTTTTATGAGAAGGTTACAATCCTACATCAATATGATGACATTCCGAAATTCCAACATATTTGGCCAACTGCAAAGGGTCCCTCTCAAGCAAAATGGATTTCCCAATCTAAATACAAAAAAACAATTTCCCCATCTTGAACAGAATTGGAGACAAATTCTTCTAAGGAAGGAGGAAAAGATGAGCACTCAAGATATATTCTCCCTAAGTGTATAATATTTTTGTAATTTATTATTGTAGTCATGCATAAACATATCCATGTTTCCATGCCACCCCTTTAATTAGGCATTGAGTAGAGTAGTTGTCCAATGCCAACAGTAATCAATTCCATGCTAAGAATATTTGACATTAGGATAGGCTGCATGGCACTCTCATGCAAAGTTCCACATTCTATTAAGGGAGTTCTTCTCCCATCTACCACCATCCATAGTTTGTTGAGAATACAATCTTTGAATTCTCTACGAGCACGTTTGTGGTGTCTACACTCAGAAGTTCGGTTCAACTCTTCTCATCTTGCTCCATCTTTGGCCCATGTCAAAAGACTAGTCACAAAAAGTCCATTGATCTACATCTTCACATGGAGCACTTTCTCTTTGATTTGCATCAATTTGAGACTGCAACATAGCCATCAATGCTATTCTATCATCAATTTCCTCTTCCCCATTCACTTATTGTCCATCAGCTTGAGTAAGCAATAATTTTCTTCCTGTACAACATTTAAAAATCAACATAGGGTGTGTTATCCCCGCTTTTTAGGGATAACTAGGAGATCATGTCTCGAGGCCCGCAGGTCCTAGACATGGAGTACCGAGAGCAGGATTGACCTAAGCATGGCCCTGGAGGGCCCATCCTTTTCTTCTTCCATCAGCTTTATCTTGTTAGCAGCAGCAACATCCATCACCATCGGATTGGTCCTGTATCAGAAAAGGTTCTTGCTCCATGAGGTAATTGGTCCAGGTATCATGGTATGTGTCACTTTTGATCATTGAAACCTTTAAATATATGCATCTGATTCCTTTTATCTCTAACAACTGCTTGGATCTTACATTGGCCCACTTGACCATGATTGGGGGAATTGACAGGGTGTCCTAGCAAGCCTATGCCCATAAGTTTTGGTTTGCCACTGGGAAATTTCTAAAGAGCCATCGTCCGCTCCCATCATAGCACCACTGTTTCATCTTGTCTCTCGCTCATTTATCCCATTCCCCTTGTCCGGGCATTGGGTTGACCTATTTGTAGGATTGCACCTTATCTCGTGGGAAGAAGGGGCTAAAGGCCCAGAAGGTAAAAGCAGCTGGTAAAAGACAAAAGCCTAAAATGAAACCTCGAGATGCTTCGCCCAGGGATCCCCGAGAAGGCAATAAAAAGCCTCTCAGCAAGAAACAGGAGGGACCCAAAAAATAACAAACAAGATCTAGTCAGAGGATAGGGGATCTCATCACGAGCCAGCCTATTAGGTTCATGGGTACCTAGCAGTATGGCATTGCCACCATCTAGTTACCACACTAGGGCAATGACATTTGGTTGCATGGCCAAGGGAAAGGGGGTCTCATCACAAGCCAGCCTTCTCATCTCTGTGAAAGTACTTGTGGGTAACACTGTCAGCTCTAGTCACCATGCCAAGGCAGTGTCATCTGGTTAGCCCTTGAATAAAAAGAAAAAGCAAATAAAAGAATAAAGGCAAAAACAGGCTTGGAAAAAATGCATCCATGACAGGTACAGCTCGCCTTCTGCAAAGGCACCCATAGATAACATTATGCATCCTTGACCCTCACTGCACCCACATGTCTGGACATCCCCTAGCCACATCACCTCACTTACATGGCTTGGATGAAAACTTCCTGGAAACTTTCCTTTTCTTGTGGATACTAGCCCAATAGGACGTCTTGTCTTTTTCTCCAATCTTGTATTGCAGGTTTTTGTAATGTCTTTGAGCTATTGACTGGTGTATCAAGGTTTTATGCATATGTTTAATAATATTGATGATGAGATGTGATTAACATTGCTATGATCCCGGTGACTGATGAGCCCATGGAGGGCGTAGCTTTTGATGTGCAAGACCATGCCCGGCAGACAGGTAACATTTGGACCGGTACACATGGGGAGATGACCAGTTTGGACCTCCATGGGGCTGAAGAGCCCACCAGATGGATGTTGAGACCCCATCAGGGGGTAGAGATAGGATGGAGATGGATCAGGGCATTTGCGCCGAACAGGAAGAGGATGTTCCATTAGAGGCACTCCGGCAGGACTAGACCTAGGGGGAATGACCCATTTTCAGTGGAACGCTAGCCTTGGAAGGCTTAGGACGTCCCCATCTTCACCATGATGTCATCCAGCGTCATCCAGCTTCATAGATGCTTTTGGAGGTAGACTGGGTAGCAGTGGCACGTGTGGCATGTTGAAGAGGCCCCTGGGGGGCTAACATTTTGCTCCTTGGTGTCTCATTTGCCCTAGAAGGGGCTAGCGCCTCCCTTGAAGGGGCTCTTACTCCCAATTTTACTTGATTAGGGCTTTTTTCTTAGCATTTAATGTAAAAACAGTATGATTTTGACATTATGGCCTTGTCGGCCTTTTTATGACCTAAAAAGTAAAATTAGGTCATTGATACACTATATATTGAGGGTTTTGACTCTCATTTTATCATCATTGATCACTCACTCATTAGTGAGGTCTGATTTTAGTGCCCTATTGGGTTTTTTGGCTGATTTAAGAGAGGTGCACTTGTTGAAGGAAGAGATTTTTTGGCATTTATGGTGTTTCTCTTGAAGGAAGGTGTTACAACTAGGGTTTGCATGGTTATTTCTTCATGATTTGTAAGTATTTTTCTGCAAAACTTCTTGATTGAATGGTTGTAGTTTGATTTCTTGCATCTATTTATAAATATTGTTGAATCAAAACCCTAGGGGACAAACACACAAGTAGGTCGTTGTCTCATGTCCCCTGATAGAAAAGCCTTAAGCCATTGAAGAGGAAAAAGAGAGCCTAGCCATAGCTACACTCCTTTTTCTTTCTTCCTTATGCTAGCCGTACCCTTTTGAGCCAAGAAGAGTGAAACATCCCTGGCCTAGGCTTACTACACCAGGGTCGTACTGTTCTAGGGTTTGATGATAGGCCTTGCTCTAGCAACACCTCCCTTAGCAAAACCTCTTGTCTTGGTCTATTTTTCCTGTTTTTGGGCTAGTCGTTTGCCGAGAAGGAGGAGAGAGCACGAGGCCTTGCTTTTGCAACACCAGAGTGAGCCTCTCTCCCCTAGGGTTCTGCTTTTAAGGCCCTGCTCTAGCAGCACCTTGAAACTTTTCCCTCCATTCCTTTGAAATCTCTTTCCCTTCAACTCTCGTGTCCATCATTTATTGACTCCTTTAACCCTAAGGCACTGATCTCAAGCCTCTAGCATTGAAGTGAAATGAAATCCAAACACTCTCAAACTTCTTTTAAATTGAAACCCTAACTACACTAACCCTAACCTACTAACCCTAAGTTGTTGACATCACCCTTGGTTATTTCATCTTGATGCAGCAACGTTTCATTCTATAAGAAATTGAATGGTAGTTAAGAGCATTTATTGGATTGAGTGTTGATTTGTTACATTGAATGCTATATCGTTCTAGTATTTATTGACAAGTGACATATTTATCATTGCCATTTTGCAAACATTGATTTCGTCAATATTTACTGTCAAATTGCTTACATTGAATGTCAGATAGTCACTTACATATGAAGTACTAATCCCATTGAACATAGCTTGCATATATCTTTCTTGCTGTTGTCTTGTTCCAGGCAGGTACATTTTCTTTGGGGGTTACTTCAAATTGGCCTTTGGTCGGACTATCTAATTGGCGGTAATCTGTGAGGGGGGAATTTGTCTTTGTACTATTAGCCTTTGCCCTTTCAAAACCCCAGGTTATCGAGGACGTCTCCCCTGGGCCTAGCCTCCCTAAATAGAAAGAGCCTCCCCATTGTGGTGACATTGGGTGGGGAAGGTTCCTGTTTCGCCAGTTTGACCTGCTATTCTTTAGCCTTTCTTGCATCTACAAACTGTGCGATAACAGGGTGCAACACCCTATGGCCATCTTCGTTGTGCACAAGCTTCTTGGAATGCTTACAAACCTTGCAAGGTTGATTCCCTCTATTCAGAGCCATGGGTTTTGAAAAGTGTTGGCAATTTTCTGCTTTTGATTCTCTTTGCTGAGCACCTTCTTTAGTGGAGCATACTTAAATGACTTATTTGAACTTTCAGCCATAAAGGGGTAAGTCTTCACATGTTTCCACTTGGCTTTGACATGCATGGCTTTCATACAGCCCACATAAATGTAAAATAGCAAAACTCCTTGTTTATGTAACTACTAACTATGTATCCCCCCTATACACTTCAGCAATGCTGTCATTCTTCTTCAGAAATATGGAGAAGAATGGTGTACTAGTGAAATTTAGCAGTATAACCATTAACTTTTTGCCCTGATTTGTGTTTAACGTAGTGCCATTGAATTCATAACCTACACTCGTATCTGGTGATGTAGAACTTCTTTCATAGAACTTGCTTGAACTCATCCCAGTTGAGTGGGAAACTTTCCTTGTTGCCCATCACAGGCAAACACTATCTGCTCATAATAAGGCACAGAATATCATCTTCAATCAAGTAAATCAGATTTTCTACAAGTCCACTAACCCTTGACACCATTAGTACACTTTTAATTTTCGAAGCCAATTATCATGCTTCACAACATCCATGCTTCCATAGAATAGGTTGATTTTCAAATTTCAACTCAGCGTTCACTTTAAATGGACATTGCTAAAGTAATTAGTTCATTAGCATTGATGTCGAAGTAATTAGTTATTACTCGTCCATTCAGCTAAAAAGGAAGTAATTTAGATTTCACCAAATAAAGGACTACTGCATTGCGAATTTACAAAGGGTTGTTACAAAGAAATGAAGGCCATTTACCTAACTGGGCAACATTGTCTGCTCTTTGATTATGAGTTGGAGCTCCTCCAAGACCTCTTTTAAGCAAGCCAAGTTTTTTTCTTGGGAGGATGGGCTTCTTGTACCTTTTCTTTCACCACCTTCCCTTTTGAATTATGACTTATCTCTCTCATTTCATTCCAACCTTGTCTGACTACTCTTCCTCTGCCTTATATTGGCTTCTAGAATGTACCATCAACCAGTGTTACTGGTGCCTTATCTTTCCCACAATCGCCGATTTTTCTTCAGAAACTAGAATACCTTTTATACTGTTAGCTTTTTAGCTCGGGAGATACTCCGCATGTGTGTCTTGTATGCGGAAGTTACCTTGTACCTACACTACTAAACACTTGACTTTGTAATGGGTTTTTATAAAGTTGTGATAAAGTGGTTCTTTTATGTTAGTGACTTTTTTATTAAAGTGTACCTTCTAATATTAAAGTGATTTTATTTCATAAAGTGCACTTATGTTATAAAGTGAAGAAGCACTTTAATATTTTATGTGATTTATCATGGCCCTTGATCTTGTAAAGGCAAGATTAAATCTTGGCCATTAGATTTAGGGTTGGAGAAGGTGAAAGGTCACTTTTAGATTATAAGAGAATGCATTGGGTAGTGTGCAAGACAATTGAGAAGGAGATTGAGAGAGATTTTCGAGTAAGCTTGAGAGAGAGAAATTAGGGTAGCAAAGAGGACACATTTCCCAAGAGATTTTGGGCACAAATCCCAAGGAAACATTTCTGTTTGAGTGCTGAATGATTTTTTTACTGTTAGAGGCCGTACTGTATGTATCCGTACAGTCCGTACAGCAAGGGGAAGAGGGCATGGAAATTGAGGCAAGCTGGGCACATTTTTCGAGGCTGTTTAGAGGGTTTTTCTTGCTGCTACTGGGCTGTACAGAACAGTCCGTACAGAAGACTGCACGGATTTCAAGGTGCAGATTTTGTGGGTGGGTCGTACAACAGTAGGGACTTGGCATGGATTTTGAAACAGAATTTGTGGGGACTGTTTTAGTGTGCTGTCAGTGGATTTCTCTTGCTGGAATATGTATTGTTGCTGCTGATATGTATTTTTCTTGAAGCTGAATAATAAATCTCTCTCTCTCATTGGGTTTCCCCACATTGGGGTTTTCCCTGGCATTGCCTAAATTTCTGAGTTTTTCTGAGTTGAATGGTTGCTGTTCATTGTGTTTATTCCACTGCAAAATTGCTTAGCAATGTGTATTTCTGCTTATGGTAATTTCTGAATGTGGGTTTAGACATTTCAGAGTTCATTGCCTAAATTTCTGAGTTTTTCTGAGTTGAATGGTTGTTGTTCATTGTGTTTATTCCGCTGCAAAATTGCTTAGCAATGTGTATTTCTGCTTATGGTAATTTCTGAATGTGGGTTTAGACATTTCAGAGTTCAACGAAGACAGTTATCTCTAGGTTGTTAAGTGTATGACAGAATATACTATATAGTCTTGCTGATTTTGTCATTAAATTTCTACAGATACCAAATGATATGAAACTTAAATGCATGTGGTCTTCAGACTCCTGGCTTAACCATTACAAATTTACAATGCTTTATCCATGTAGCTTAAAGGTTTTCACAAGGTGTTACGGAACTATTTTTCTCATGCACAATAATTTCTTTTTTTTAAATCTATAGAATAAGAATTCAGACAATATATGCAGAATAAACTTTAAAGTTTAAACCACAACACGGTGTTTATACTCAGTGCACTACACAAAGAACTTTTGTAAACAACACTTTTATTTAAAAAGGCTTCTATTACAATAAGCCATGACTTTTACACTTAATGTCCCCCAAAATCATATAATTACATGTATATATATAACAATTCTGCTACAGTACTAGAATCTCAACAAAAGTAAAAGTTGGAAGGCCAAAGGCCCTCACTGTGTCAACTTTCTCTCCCACACTTGTGTCACGAGTCTTTTCCATATTTTATAATGTGGTTTTGCATCCTATGTATAGTAGTGGGCTGTTAGTTTCCACAAGGGTGAATTGCAGGTTCTATGCCCTTGTAACAAGAAGTTACAAGTCCTAATTCCCATGACATTATCTACACCTCCGCAATATGGGTTGTCAGCCTCCTCTTCCACAATCTTAGATTGTGTTACCAGTCAAATCGGTAACTTCTGGGGTTTCAACTTCTCCCACAACTTTATCTTGTCTGCAACCGCCGACCTTGGGGTTGTGATCTTCAAGCCATCCCATAACTTTGGGGTTGCAGGATTATACATTTCTGCAACATTTAGGGCATGCAATCTTCAGAACCTTGCAGTTGTGACTTTGATCCACAATGCTATTTTCTTGTGATCTCACCACAGGGGGGTGTTAAATGGGTACAGTTATCAAAACTGCCATCTTTAAAAGTTTATCCAGCAATGAAATGATACATACATATCTCCAATTTTTGCAACATACATATATATGTGACATCTAGAAATTTTGGAATTCATTAGGGTTCTAATTCTTTTGTATACAGCTTATTCTTCCTTGTTTTCTGTTGTTTTTTCTGTTTCTCTATTTTTTCATTTGTGGATAGTTTGCATGCCACCAGTCAAAAGATTAAAATTAGTCTTTCGGGGCCAGAAACGCCCCTTTATGAATGGAAACAAACAGGAAGCGTTTACATTGTCCAAGGTATTTCCTGAGTGTGTTTGTACAGGAAACAGTAAGGAAATGATTTTGGGGCTGTATGTAAATGGGGCTTTTACAAATTTTTCGGGTTGCCAATTTTTCAGAGTTTTTCCAAGTTTTTAAGATCCAAGTTTATGCTTGCCAATATTTTCCCTCGTATTTCCAATAAGTTTTTAACCAGACCCTCAGTAATATATTCCCCAAAATGGTATTGGCAACTTCCACGTTTCAGTGATACATAACTCTAGTATGTTTTATTTCATATGATTGATGTAATCTAATTACAACAAACAATACATTACCAACCAACCTGGATAAAATTTATTGATTGAAGTGTCTAAATTGCATAATAGTAAATACAGACTAAAAGAACACTGCACATTTTCCAAAACGAGCTCTATGCATGAATTGATGGCAGTGCAGTAACTCACCTGAATTCCAGAGACAGTGAAGTATGGTATCTCAAACTTGACCCGAATAGGGGCCCTCTTTTCAGGGATTGATTCTTCAGCAGATATACTAGGAAGACTAAATTGGGCCCTCAACATGTACTCCTGAAGAGCAAAACAGACAGTAAAATCAACCTAAGTTAACAGGAATAGTTTTAATCATCATAGTCAGGGGAATAATGTCCATTTATCCTAAATTACACCGCCCCACCCAGAAATGATTTGAACTTTTCAAAGCTGACATTCCATTCAACAAACATTATAAAAATAGCCATCACGAGTGAGGCAAACAAGTGAAACAAGTAATATACCTTACCACCTGGAAAGGACTTAATTTTCCAAAGCAATGCCTCCTTCTCCGGTGCATAGACAGAAGAACCCATGGATGTCCTCACAATGGGTGTGGTAGCATCAGCGGGTACTGGAAGTTCAATTTCAACATTTGTTGCTGTACTGAAAAGCCAAGAAGGCAAAAAAAAGAAAATCAGAATTAAAAATCAAAATTTATGCTTTCCTTCTGAGCTAATGTATTCAGTAATTAAAAGCTAAAAAAGCAGACAGCCCAAATTTGCTAGAATGTCAACCAAATGGTCTGTAACAGATATAATGAACTTAACCTCCGTTCCTTAAATTGACTGCGTGCCTTCACTGTGAATTCTACACGGCTTCTTGAATGCCGTTCTACTTGAGCTTCAACCCATATTAAAGGCTTGACCTGCAAAAGAATGTTGAGATAAGAATAAAAACAAATAACTCTTTAATTCAAATTTATACCAAGACACTGTTCAGTATGCAGTGAATTCTGAAGTATCCTTCATTTGAACATGAAATCAGAAATCATCAAAGAACCTGAGTGCTAAGCCTGTAGGTCATTAAATCGAAAGAACCATCAGGAGGTATGAATGATATAGTCCTGTCATTTTCAAAGCGAGCCAGACGAACACACCTGCCAAAATTATAATTGCTGACTACTTTGATTTTCTTGAAAAACAATAACTACCAAGGAAGAACTAAATTCCTTTAGGCTGAATGAGGTTGAAGCTATCAGAAGGGAATTCCCAACCCCAGATTTAACTACTCTAAAGATTATTTCAAACAAATAGTGAGTCAAGTAAAAGAATATGAATAGTAATAATTTATCTACATACTGATGGAACTTTATATCATCTAGATCAATCGCTTTCCCCTTTGTTGATCGACCTTGAGCTTCTAGGAGTACCCTGTCATTGAGGCCAAGCTTGCACTCTGGCATTCCACTGAAAAAAATAAAATAAATAAACAAGAGGTCAGTACAAACAACATCACCAGTTATTGTATCATATGCATTGTTGAAATCTTTTATACATTGTTGCCCCAGGGGCATAGCATGGATAGTGATCATTTGTTAGAATAAGCAACTCCCCATTGCCTATCCATCAAATGCATACAAATTGTTGAAGCCAAGAAATACTCTGATTTTTTTAACATTTTAAAGCTTTAACTATTAATTTCTAATTTTTTGCTTTGATTTGGTTTGCATATGAAGTTAAAATGATTTTATTCAGTGAGGAATTTGGGCAAAAAAACAACCATCATGAAATATTTAGATTGTGCTTCAAAAAGCAGTTTCTGGCATTGGGGTGCAAATACAAAACTAGGAGTGTGGGAACATTACTCCCTCAAAGGAACAAGCACAAGTGCTGAACTTGATTTCACTTGGGGAAATGAAGAATATCGAGCCATATCAAGAATAAACTAACCTCCGTAGGTTTTCCCAGGTGTGTGCAACCACAAAAGGGTTTGAAGTTTTGCCAGTGAAATTTCAGTTAGCAATATCTGGTATAGAATTTCCTCACAATTACCAAGGGTCACCTGGAAAACCTAGTTTCTCTTATGCATCCCAATGCTCAACAAGACACTATCTAGTAATTAGCCATATTCCCTTCTCCAACTCCTTGATTGGATGAGATTCATGTACTTGACTCTACCATGCATGCTAAAATCAAATGAAGTGTCAACATATGACAATTCATTCTAGGGACTATCTAAAGCCCTAGCCTCGTTTGAAAGAGAACATCCTAAACTAGAAACGATTGAAAACTGAAGAGTTAGAAATATACAAATGAATGATAAAGAATCTTCAATGATTCAATAACAAGAACACAAGTTTTTATTAGAATTCATCCCATCTGAAAACACTAAGTAGAGTTAGGGTTTGATGAGCATATTTATTGGTTCTTCCCTTGTCATGGTTACTTCCTGTCTCACCAGTCTAGTTGGCTTGTGCTGGCCTTCACTGGCTCATTTCCACCTGCCATAGGGCCTCTAAGAGCCATTTATGGCATTTCCAGGGCCCCAAGATGGACCATTCGATCCATCTTCGGTTGTGGTAATTCATGATAGCTTTGTTGCCAAAAGTTGCAAGCATGATGGTTCCTCAAAGTCACCCCAGAAATTTGCTCTGAAATTTGGCCACATGTTTTCATGATGACACGTGACAAGCGTAAGGGTGCAGTGGAAACTCTAGTCTCGACCTAGCTTGCTTCCTCAATCATGAGTTGGGGCACTAACCCCTCCCAGCAATTGATTTGAATATTACCAAACTTGGATGGCGGATGTTGGGACTGGCCAATATTTATGCATCTAATGATGTCGAAGAGAGGACCCTTTTTTGGAACTGGATGGCCAAATAACTCTCGAAAGCCCACCAGTTAGTGCACTGGGATTTTATTATGGTCGACACCCAAGAAGACAAAGGCATGCTAGCAATCAAAATGATTCATGTGGAGAATGTTGACTAGAATGTCCTCAAGGCCAAGCTTGGGTTTTATGACTATGACCCCAATAAATTTAGAAGGAAAGAATCCTCAAAATATGGTTTAAATGGACCAACTTTTGGAAGGGCAACGAAAGAATGCATGAGAGATTAGATCTAGCCATGCTATCTTAACAAAATACCTTCTACTTGGATTGCAACAGCACAAGACCTATCAAAGTTCTAGGCGATGTTGCTCTTTTTAGAGCACTAACTAATTTACTTCTCTCTATCCTAAAGTGCTATAAAATGTGAAGGCACAAGGCCCATTTTCTCTTTCACATCTATCATTAGAAGAACCAAAATTGTCTTAGTTGCATCAAAAGGATTTGGAATCTCTTACCTAAACCCAAGGATGAAGATGGTTGGATTGGTTGGTGGGAAGAAGCCTCCTTTCTGAGGGGGCATGGAAGGCAAGCAGCCTCAATTTGACAGAAAAGACACAACGTTATGAAAGAAGAATTGGAACAAGTCAACCAACGACTTCAATTCAGCCCTTTCGATGAGGAATCACAAGCCAAGGCTACTAAACTTCAACACTTCTTCAAGGTCTATGATGTTCAATGAGTTTGGGGGGATCAATTGAGAGCTCACCTCCACTACTAAAAATAGGGGATCAACCAACAAAGGACCAACCTTTTAAGGCCCTAACAATTATGAAAGCCTCTAAAAAATCCTTTACAGTGAAGATGGTACAATGGATGGCTCGCCAAACAAGAGGATATTGAGGAAGTGTTTGCCATCCATTATAAACTCGTGTTTCATTCTCAAGGCCTCATAAAGGAATGTAGAGTGGCCATGCAAACTTGTCTTGACGCTGTCCCTCATCGACTTTTAGAGGCACTGGAAAAAATGTGTGTGCATTTACTGACATTAGATGAACTAATAGATATTATGATGGAGATGGTCGAGGATAAGTCATCAAGTTTGGAAGTGTTTGTCATCCATTATACACTCATGTTTCAATCTCAAGGCTGTTAAAGTTTGCAGTAGAGTGAGTGATTCTCCAAGACTGCCTTGTGTAGGCTGACTTGAGACTTGGAGAAAAGCCTTATTTGAGACAAGGCAAAAAGTCTTGTCGGCTTTGTATAAGCAAAAGCCAAGACAAGAGAACTGCTGATCAATCTTATTTGTGGCAAGACTGAGTGACTTCATGTGTTGAGGTATTGCCTTGTGTAGGCAAAAGTGGTGTGTGAGGTTCTCCTAGGCCAAGCAATTGGCCATGAGTGGAGAACCAGATGGTCAGATCCTGAGACAAATGATCTTTCTTATACGTGAGATGCAAATGATGTCTATGTGATGAGCTAGTATAATGGCACGTGAGACCATGGCTGCCATGAAAGACTTGTGATTGCTGGAAGAAAGAAGAAGAGTCGAGCCTATAGAAAAGTCGAGTTGCAAAGATGAGTTGCAAGTCGAGTTGCAAAAGTCGAGTCATGCAAAGACAAGTTGTCAAGTTCGAGTTATCAAAGAGTTGAGTTAACAAAGTCTGCATGTAAAGTTGAGTTGGTAAGCTGAGTTAACAAAGTCGAGTTAACAAAGTCTGCATGTAAAGTCGAGTTGGTAAGTTAAGCTACAAAGTCGAGTTGTCAAGTCTGCATGTAGAGTCGAGTTGGTAAGTTAAGTTACAAAGACAAGTTGTCAAGTCTGCATGTAAAGTCGAGTTCGTAAGTTGGGTCACTAAGACGAGTTATCTTAATTAAGTCAAGTGATGAAGACGAGTTCCATAGTGAGTTATGGAGAAATAATTATTATTAATAAGACTCCTCAGCGCTTGACAAAGACATATTGAATACTCGTTGAAGTCACAGTGAAGAAGGAAGCTCTGCTGCTCGTGGGATCTTTGCAGCAAGGACAGTTTGTTTTCAGGTTTCAGGGCACTTCTTCTGTCATCATGAGATCTGATCTACTAAGTAATCATCTTGATGTTATAGGAAATCTTCACCACGCTTCTGCTGTGCACTGGAGGTTCTCCACCAAGTTATCTTCTTCTATCTGCATACAAGGGTCTCTTTCTGGTATGCCTCAAAGTCTTGAGATTGCTCTTCATACGCTCTTTATTCAATTTCTCTGGAGAACATTCTTTGTATTCATCTTATGTGGAACTCCAACTTATGGATGTTGCGAATGATATAATGACTCATGTAGAGATAAGTCTGGTTTACTGGAACAAGTAATTATCATAGTCTTCTCCCTCCATCTGGGAGAACCTCTAGTTTTGGATCTCGCAATGCTTTCATTCATAAGTCTTCCATACACTGTTCTTCATCACAACTTTCAGTTCCTCTGCTTGATTGCTTTTATTGAGTTTACATCAGGCTGACAATCTTGTGATTCTTGATATAATGACTGGTTGTTTTGGCTTCTCTTTCTTTCTTGGAATCTTCATGTGTTTCTTTAGTTCTCGGGTCCATGG